>VZSC01015849.1:380217-424859 GCA_013398225.1 Steatornis caripensis
GAAAAAAAAAAGAGAGAGAAAAGGAGGGACAGAGAAAAGATAATGTCCTGAAAAGGACTAAAAGGTAATGTGAAATTGGAAGAAGAAAGAAAAAAAAAAAATCCAGGTGAGAGAAAAGAATAGAGAAGGAAGGAAAAGGCTGCTCCACATAACTCTCTTACCCGTGTGTAAAATATATAATTAGCTGTTCAACAAACAGAACCGTAATACCAGCAGGATTTTGGCTGGAGCAGAAAATTACTTTTCTGTGCTGTTCTCCATCAACTGGGAAAGCCCATGCCACTGCAGCTCAGTCTAACAGTTCGGAAGATGTATAAACCCCAAGCTTTACAGCTTTATAGCAGGAAGAGACCTAAAATACCCTAAAATGTAAGGGCCAGTATTAAGGGACAGGAGTAATGAAGAACTGCAAAGTGGATGCATTAGTATATTTGCAAGACAGCCAGGCTGATTTGATAACATACATACTTACCTTGTACAAGACGACGCTGGCAGAGGTAAACTCTGTGTTTGTTCTAGTGTCCTGTGCTGACTAGCTTCTGTAACAGAGGAAAGAAAACGGATGATTAAATTGATTTGCGTTTTGAGCTTTTCATTCTTACAGTCCTACACAGTGAAGACACACAGGGCAGGTTTTGAAGTTCAAAGAGAAAAGAGATTTAAAAGACATATATATATATATACACATATATATGCAAAATATTTTACCTCTGCATGCCTGCAGTTGACTCGTCAGCACTTTTCTTATTTCATTTACCCAAGTAGCTTTAACTTCAGGGGTTGGTGCCTACCCAAAAATTAAGTATAATCAGCCATCAAGCATAGAGTACTTACTACACAGAGCTGCAAGCCAAAGCACAGCCTCAGAGGAATCCTTCAATGGGGACAGATAGAACCCCCTCTCTAGTCCTTCAATGAACAGAAAGTGGTTGTGAGAACTGAAATACGCCGAGGCAGAGGCTGTGCATGTACTACAGTCAAAACTCAGCTCCCAGCAAACCACTACTCCAGTGAGAGCAATAGCAATGGTGTATACAATATCCCCCGTGGATTTGGTAAAACATGATTTTTTTTTTCCTCTCTGCCCAGAAGACTCTGCAATTGAAATATATAATTTAAGAAACTGCCTTACGGCTTAATCTGTTCACTGTTAACGTTTTTGGGGTGGTAGTGTTGGGGTGTATTTCTTGTTGCTTTTACATTTCCTCATCACTGTCTATTTGTGATATAATAAAGGAAAAAAACCCCAGATATTCTTAAGAGTTAGATTTTTTTTTTTTTCCTTTCTCTCTTTTCCTCACTCCCCTTTCTTCTTTTGGCAGTGGCATGTTACTTACCTGTACGATGTAAACTTCTTCCCTTGCATTATACCAGATTTCAAACTTTTTTGCATCACCTTTGACATTTTCTGTTATTCCAACAGCTGCCATCTGGAAGCAAAGAGAGCAGAAGCTGGCCTACCAAATTGCAATTGTGTTAAGAACGGAAGCAGGCGGCTACTGGTATTCTTTGGTAACTTATTCCTGAAAAGCAAAGCCACATTTGGCTTCTTTCTCAAAAAAAATATTGACTAAGAACACATGATCTGCATGTTGGATGCAAGACATTTAGTGCTTTGTGTCAGCTTGGCTACCTTGGAGGGCAGAAAGGTTTAGGTACATTAAATTGAGACTAACCCACAAGACGGAGAGCCCCTTTTTACAAGGAGTCACATGGAAAAGACAAGGCGTAATGGGTTCAAACTACTCTTGGGGAGACTCCAATCGGACACAAGAGGAAAAGTTTTCATGATGAGAAAAATCAGCCATTGCAACAATCTCCCCAGGGAAGTGGTAGATTCCCCAACAATGGACATTTTTAAGACTCAGCTGGACAGGGTGCTGGGCCATCTTGTCTAGACCATGCTTTTGCCAAGAAAGGTTGGACCAGATGATCCTTGAAGTCCCTTCCAACCTGGAATTCTATGATTCTACGTCTTTTAAAATCCAGACCACCAAACCTTACATCTATTTTATGTTACCGTGCTCTACTCATTATTAAATTTTCTGTGTGATTAATGCAGTTGCCATTCAGCTAGACTAGTATAGTTTGGATTTTCTAAAATGATAATTTCCCCCTGCGTTGACTCTAACAGACACCACCACAAAGTGACGCAGATCTGCAGCACCAGTTAGGTTTGTCTGAAAGGGTGAAGTTCCCACTGCAAAACGATAACACACCTTCATTGACAAAAAAATAGAACGTTATATTACTGCAGGCTAAGCCCTCAGTACTTCAACCTTACTGGACTGCTTGGTGTCTTACATTTAAGGAATGTTTGTAGCTGTAAGAAGGTGCTTTTTCATATCCCTCTCCGTTTTCTTCTCGCTTTTTACAGAACAGCACTGCTTTCTCATGAAGGAAGAGATGTCGCTGCATTGGCTTGAAGCGTGCCAAATCTTTCACTTTTGAGTGACCCTTTTTATGATCAGTCCAGACATTGAAGGATCCCTGCATTAAAAGCTTGCCCAGCTCATTCAGGTTTCCCTGGGACAAAAAAAAGTGGTATTTGTAACTATAAAGAGATAACACCAGAGTAAAACACATGCTCTGAACAGGTCTTTACAAGTTCTGTCGTTCCAAGTAATCTCTCACATCAGTGTTTATGTTGGGTTTGGAAATGTTATAAAGTCAGTGCTAGATTTTTTACAGTTTTCTCTCTCCCCAACACTGTTCAGGCAGGATTGTACAGTCAAGAGTACCAGTAGCAAAGACACAGAGATCTACACAGAGAGAGGTGGTGGTGGGGTACAATACAAATATCTCTTTTTTTTTTTCAAAACTTGCTCCAAAGCTCCTTATATTGTTGGATTTTTTTAACTGGAAGTTTTGGGTGTACTTTTAAATGTGGATATAAAACTTAGTACTGACTCCCATTTGGCAGCAACTAGACTCTTCATGATGATTTTCTGTTTCTAACTTGTCAAGTAGATCAAAGGAAGAAAACTCAGGTAGACAGACAAAAATATTATTCATAGCTGGAAAACTNTATTGTTGGATTTTTTAACTGGAAGTTTTGTGTGTACTTTTAAATGTGGATATAAAACTTAGTACTGACTCCCATTTGGCAGCAACTAGACTCTTCATGATGATTTTCTGTTTCTAACTTGTCAAGTAGATCAAAGGAAGAAAACTCAGGTAGACAGACAAAAATATTATTCATAGCTGGAAAACTTCAGAAGAGTAGAGTGCGATCCATTTTCCTTTATTTTCATTACACAATTCAGTCTAATGGCACCTTGTGTAAAACATTCTCATCATTAACACACAGGATGGGGTATGCTGTACATATAACTAAGACATAAATGAAAAAAAATTAAAAATAAGTAAAAATACCATTACTCACATCGTAGCCTGTAATGGCTATCTGGTGCATAGAATCATTAACTGCTTTGAGAATACCCAGTATAGAAGTTAATGCCTCCTGAAGATCTTCAGCGCCTTCACAGTTCTTACTGTACTTCAGCATTTCCTGAGCGGGCAGGGAATGACAACATAGTTTTGGGAACAGCAATAACTAGGAACATTCAAATTTTAACACTGAATTCAAGTTTTTAAAGTAAGTGTTTAAAGTTTTTAAAGTTACCCAGTAAAGTTTTACACCATATAATCTAGAGAGTTAAATACTGTCTGGAACTCAAGACGACCCTAAAGTTTTACTCCTCATCTCTGCTGCCAAATACATTTTGTTCATCCAAATATTTTATAAGCACTATCCAAGAATTTTACACGACTAACTTCACAAACATTTTACATCATAATGGCTAAAAAAGAAAAACAACCCCCCCAAATTTGTTACATTTTATATTCATTACTTTTTAGAAGTGAACAAATGTAAAAACATAGGCAAATTTCATTTACTGTTTGAATGACGGTGATGCCAGCCTTGCTAGTAACAGACTTAAACTTACTGCACTGGGCATCGTCTACACATTTTAAAAGGCATCCCTTCTCTAAAGGGCTTACTGGTGAAGCTGCATCTTGCAGTTTGACACAGATAAAAACATAGCTGCGAGTTCATTTTGACTACCCCAGACTTCATAGTATGAGAATAAGCAATTAGTCATGGACTGCAGGAACTAAAGATAATTTAAATCGAAAACTTTTCAAATACGTCTCTCTTCATACAAGCTTAATGTAATTAATTCTTTAAAAGCAGTTAACTTTAACTCAGTTTTAACTTAAGAGTAAACTTGGTCCAAAGTAATTTTTTTAAGTACTGTTAAATAAAATTATTGAAACGTGTCTACGTGGGAAATGTTTCTTAAAACAAGCCAGCTTCAAACACGGCAAAAACTTAGGCATTCATTTTAAAATTTGTAATAGTATATTGCTCTCATTTTACTCTCCCACTATAGCATGTTTAAGTGAATCATAATGGTATCGTTCCAAAAAATACCGTATAGTGCTTTCAGTTAAGTACATTTCCTAGAACACAGCAGGGCAAATTCCTGTAATATGCACAAAGTAACGATAACTGGAGAATAACCAGTACTTCAGATACTCTTTTTTCTTTGTCACAAAGGTTTCTCAGTCTGTCTGTTTCTCCTAATCAACTTTTCATTCTTCTCTTGAACAGAAATAAGGGCAAAATAAGTTATAAAAGGTGTCTCTGTGGTAACATTTACCTGTCCACTAGCAGTTTTTTGGCTGAAAGAGAAAGGAACTGAGCTGAAAGTTGATAGACTAGGATTTGTCTCGATTTCAATTTATACATCTGTCTGCTAAGTTTTAGATTGCTCTCCAGCAGGATGAGAGAAGCAGCATTTAAAAAAACAAACGCCCAAAATATACTTAGTGTTATAGTTCAGTAACACATACCTTTAGCAATAATTGGTATTTGGTTATTCTTTGGACAGGTTTCAGCAAGTATGAGTCCAAACTGAGCTTGTGATCGAGTTTTCTTTGACATTCCTGTAATCAGTGTTGGATTTCATCAGTACACTAATCAGTATTTCTGTTATTTGTTCTTGACATAAATGACAAAGTTTAAAATAACCAACCAAAACAAACAACGACCCTCCCCCCCCATATTTTATGCACAAGCATGCGCACCTGAAAAAATACAGAATCTGAAAACTGCCTCCACAAGCTTTCGGATCGAGGTTTATTTTGACAGTATTTTTCATAAATCTGGAAATCTTCCATCTGAAATTATAGAGCCAAGCAAAAAAGTTAATCAATTCTTATTACTTTAATAGATAAATTTCGTAAGATTATTTTTTTCATAATCAATAAGGCTAAGAAACAACAAAAAAATGCATGCAATTCCTTGAGGCATCCCAAGCAAAAACCAATTATTCAAAATTACTGATTTTGTAATAGCTACTCATTTTGCACTTGAAACCTCAGAATAAAGTGTTCCTGTTAATTTTTGCTTCAGTTGAATGTTAAGCACCTTGCAAAGAAGTATGTATTTACAAATATATTTCTATTACAATATGAAAAACACTTCTATGAATGCCCAACCATGAGTCCCACTGTGCAACTTATTTAAAAGTCTTTGCTCTTTTTTTTCTTTATACATTTTCATTTTATGAATGTGTTTTTTGTTTTTCACTGGGACTTGCACTAAGGTAGACCAAGCAACTTTGTTTCCTCTTAGCAATTCAGCAACTGAAGAGCATAACTTCAGCACTTGTTGAAAAAGTAAGTAAGAGTGTTGAAAATGTCATAGTAACTATAGAGATAAAGGAAAGACTAGGTAAGAAACCAGCAGGCACAAAAGCACCTCTGTCCCTCAAGTTCAGGAAACAGCATCTCCATGGATGTAGCCAGTAAACGGGAGGGGGAGAGATGGCTCCTCCCAGGAGTTCTAGAAATCAATAGGTAGCAACAACAGGAGACTGCTTTCCATAAACAGATTCCTATTTAGCCGTTGGTATACTATGGGTGAGACTCATTGTTTAATAAATCTTAGAATTAAAAAGTGTAATTCTGTCATAGCTTTCTATTTTCAGAATAAAAATCCTTTGGACTTACTCTATTGAGGTATACTCTTTAAAGAAAACAGAAAAGTACAACAACAACAACAACAACAAAATCCAGTAAAGAAATCTAACCAAGTAAACCAACCATTTATAGTGATGTGAAATGATGCAGTGCATGACTCCTCTTTGTGTTTTCCTAACTGCCACTTTAACAAAGCAGTTTTCTTTCAACAAGGCAGTAGCTCTTTAACAAAATTAATTACCTCACACAGTGGAAAATATCCCCAACTCTAAATTAACATCTACGTTCTCAACCTGTTACCAGTTCAAGACAAACGAAGAGGATGTTATGGCAGTTACTACATGTAAATCACTCTCATATGTTACAGTCCTAGAGGGGCTTATGAATGAAATGCCTGCAAAAGATGACCATACCTGATCCAGAAAGCACCGTCCTACTAGTTCTGGGTATTCTATGTAGTTTTCTAGCTCTCTCAAGAATATTCTGTGAGGAAGAAGATTTTTTTTTTTTTTGTTAGAGCACATGTTTAAGAAGTTGTAGTAACTGTTCACATTCTTGCAATTCTTTTTCTAAGCTGCTGGAAACAGTTGTAATTCTGTACTACAAAACTAAACAAAACCCTTCTAGATCATTTACTTTAAAAGCGATAGCAAATTAAAACAAACATTCTGACCAATTTCTTTTAGCTTACTGTTGCTACAACTGAAATCAAATATAATACTGGGGAGGGAAGTGGGGTTTTGTTTCCCTACTTTATGTATTTAGCAGCATTATTTGGACAGTTTAAAGTGTTTGGGTTTTCTTTCCACATACTACCAAACACCACAAAGCAAACAAACGAACTAAATCCCACTTCCCCAAGCCAAAAAAACCCACCCAAAAAAAAAAAAAATCAGTGTCAAAACTTCCAGTTTAATTTTGCCTGAATATGAAACAACTAATATTAAATAATTAAATAATGTGCTTAACCTCTCTTGAAAATATTTCACTTTTCTACCAATTTAAACATTATCCTGTGAAGAAATACCTCTCTAGCAGCAAGGATTCAAACTTCAGCAAGGTCACTCAAGTATAAAATTAACCAGCCTCAACCAGATGCAAGAGTTGAGAATTTGCGGTTTAGAATAATAATTCACTTTCCATAGCAAATTTCATAAAAAATAAAAGAAACCCAAACCCAAATAAATCTTGCTTTAATTAACTTGTAACCAGATCCCTTCTGGTCAGATCCTCTTCAGGAAGAGAACCACAATGCAAAATTTTACCTGCGTACTGCAAACTTCTAAATAAAATTTCACACAGCTTTGCTTATCTTTTGTAGTTATTTTGCTTTTCTTCTTCTATACAATATGAATTTTGATGTGTCAGATAGCCAGGTGGGACTCAGTAAGGATCTTTAAGCAATTTAAATCAGATTAAAAGAAAGAGTGTAAGAAGCCCATTCAAATTAGATTTCTAGATCTGGACGCAAATCCTTACCTGTTGTGAAAGTGATAAATTTCTTCCATATTCCCAAACAAGATATCCTTCTTATTTTGAAGTTCTGGTGAAATGAGATGAGCCATTAAGGGGTTGTCCATCTCTGCAGCATACCCCTACAACACAGCAGAGAGGCTGACTAATTATCTCCCTTGAATCGCAGTATCTATCTTGTCTGACAAGGCAGTCTGCCTGCAGGCTGATACACAGCAAGGAAAGAGCTGAGTATTAATCACACAAAAAAAAGTACAGAAATTCTGTTTTTCCATCAGTCCAGTAAGAGACACCTACAGTCTTTAGAAAGACACTTGAATAATTACTGCAATTTTAGTTAAATGAGGATGAAATGAAGCTTGCAATAATTTCCACTGAGCAAAGGCTACGTATTCCCATATTGCTCACAAATTATAGTTCATACTTTTTCTGTTAGACTTTACACACCAGAGTTTAAAGCCACAATTCCAGTACACGCACAAACCTTCATGCTAGTCTTAGCTATTAGTATGAGGGAACAAGGTGACTGTAGTTATTTCTGCAGGTAACAGAGATCATTAAGCTGCAAATTCTATCTTTTGAGACATTTTCATTAGCTTTGGTACCAGAAGTCGTAAGTTTAGATTCTGACATATTCCATTTGTCATATAAGGCCTCATTCTCTTGTCCATGTATCCGGCACACTTAGGGAAAAGAGAGCACACGGGTGGCTGTAGCCCAGGACTGTCTTCCTCTAGTTCCAAAGTCACTATCTGTGATTAAGTGGTCTCCCAAAACACTAAAAAAACCCCAAATCAAACAAATTCCCCCAAAACCCCAAACCCAAACAAAACACCCTCAACCAATTAAGCAGAAAAACTGCAAGAATTCAGTACCTGGGTTGTAAGTAGATTCCTTAAGGTAAGGAGATTTCTTTTTTGTACAGGCACTGAAGTAAGATGATGCAACCTACCGTAGATTTGGATTGGATGTATATTTTTTTTTTGTTTAAAACACAATTATCATGGACAAGGTGGTCACTGCATTACAGAATCACAGAATGGCAGGGCCACCAAATGGAAGGACCCTCTGGAGACCATCCAGCCCAACCCCCCTGCTAAAGCAGGTGCCCCCCGAGCAGGGTGCACAGGAACGCGTCCAGGCAGGTTTTGAATATCTCCAGAGAAAGAGACTCCACAACCTCCCTGGGCAGCTTGTTCCAGGGCTCTGTTACCCTTAGAGTAAGGAAGTTCTTCCTCATGTGACACTGATTATGATACACTGCACTGAATTACAACAAACTGAGAAATTAAATGAAAGGATAAGCAAAAGTGCATCTACAACCAAGAATTACAATTTCAAAGTGCTGTCCAAACTACAAAAAGTAGGAGAACTAGCTGGTAAAGTCAGCTAGCCTGAAGAACTCAAGCATTTGGATAGGACAGTGATTACTTTTTTTTTTTAAATCAGAAACATTCCTTTAAAAATCTAGGTATTTTTCCCTCAAACACCACAACCCCTCCCCTCTGCCCCAAACCCCCCAAAAGCCAAAAATCATTTAGATAAAACGGAGTTAAAAAAAATTAACAGGGAAAGAACAACTGCGGCCACGATGCAGTTTAGATGCAGTGAAGAGATGCATGAACAGAATGATTCATCTTCACTTGAAGTAAAGATGATGCTGAACAAAGCAGCAAAGCCAGGAATGGCCGAAAGAAGGGGTACCTAACCCAGCTGAGGTGAAAACAAACCTGACAGAGGAATTCTGAAAGAATAAACACATGAAATCCATATATTGACAAAAAGCTTTAGACAATTTTTTTTTCATTTCAGGCTTATTTAACAAAAAATAATAGATAAAACTTTCATGTTTCACCACCTATGCAGTACTTCTGTTTTAAGACAGGAGAGGGAAAAGTAATCCATGGAGCCACGGGGATCACTTAATCTTACTTTAAGATTATATAAGGCTTTGCTTAGTCTTCCATTTGAAAGCTGTTCTAAAAGCATGGAAGTAAATGGAAAAAGGAGTTGAACACATTGCCTAAATATAGAGTAGACCAATATTTTTCCCCAATAAAAATTACTAGATTTCACAGACTGAACTCGGATGACCGTGGTTATTAATGAAAGGACAACTATCAGGCTTGGATAAGAGCAGCTATAGGAGTTTCCCAGTAATCAATATTGGGAACTACCTTGTTTTTTTTCTATTGGAATCTTGGGCAGAGAGGAAACGCATAGCAACTAAATATGACGTAATAATAGGAGACACTGTCCATACAAAAGAATATCAGGTTATTTTACAGGAAAAATTGGAAGATTAACAGAATAGGAGAGACAAAGGAATTGGGAGAATAGCCACAACTATGGATTAATAACTAGAATTACTCAAAAGCTGGAAGACTGCCACTGAACCACACCCCAGTGAGGATCTGATCCAGAATTACTGTTGGCAGTCCCAATTACCCAAATTCAAGAGAAATGAATCCTAAACTGCAAGGAGCCACAGACAAGTGTGTCTGGCACGATCAAGAGTACTTCAGTCTATCACATTGGCCAAGAAAACCAAGACAGCTTGGCCTAGCAAGACAAAGGTTGCATTAAACTGTGCAAAACGAGTAATACCAGAGGAACAGAATGATTCTGCAACAACTCTCCAGTAGCAGCAGTAAGGACCAAAAATCCTCCAACTATTTGAGTCATGATTTTATGAGCAGAACTGTACAGATTGCACACAAAAGCAGGGAATAAAGTGATCCTTAAGGTCCACTCCAGACCTACCTTGCTTTCTTACCACACGTCAGATGTGACCATCCTACTGTCAGCAACATTTCCTAGCACTTAAAGGACATAAATGCTATGGGAAGCTGAGTACAAACTAGGCAAAAAAGCAAGACCAGAGTTCAAAACCCTCATACAGTACTCTTACTTGAAGGTATGTACTCAGAAATTATCACTTCCAGTCAATAACTAAAGACAGCTCCTATTTAGGAACTTAACATTGGCATTGACACCAAGGGTATGCACTTGGCTCAATTCCAATTCATGCTGATTAAAAGTAATTCAATCTCAGTTATCTGCAACTTCATAATGTCCTACAGTCAAACTGGACTACAACAAAATGACACATCCGTGTCCGAAGACTTAACAAACTTGAGGAACAGCCGAGAGTACTGCAGTGTATTTCTACAAGCAATTCAGCAGTGCTGCAATTGTGCCTCCACAAGCGCAGAGCAAAGAGAACGCCTTTGTTTCCTTTACAATTTCAAATCAAGATATTATTATTACAAGGCATTCTGTTGCCACAGTTGCGCCCAAGACATCTGGAAGATAACAAATATATGCAAAGAGGGATAAAAGAAACAAGTTCTCTCCTCTGACACAAGATGCTCTCACTGCAGATTCACATTCCTGTTTGACACATGACCTTCCCTGGAGTTGACCCAAGACTCTGGAATAAACTTTTGCAGGAATTAACGATCATTACAAATCCCACTATGTTCCACCTAAATAGTTAGGCATATCTTATTTTCTGCCCAATTTGTGTTTCCTAATAAAAAATCCCAGTCGCATTAATATTTCCAGAAAAAAATTTCACATTCCTGCCTCTGTGAAAATATGATGAGAGGAGAGACGTAATGGTCACACTGCTTGACGGGACAAGCAGAGGCATTACAGTGACAAGGAAAGCATAAGAGCATCCATGAAATGGAAGAGAGAAACAGGTAACAGCAGCAGTGAAACTTAATCTTTACCTCAAGAACGCAGAGAAGTTCTTCTACATAAGCTCGTTCAGTCTCAATAAGTTCATTAATCACATGCCTGCAGACAAAGACTGACAATTAAGGCAAGCCTATTCACTTATGTGAAGTACTGATGCAACATTAACTTTGTCTGTGCTTCTACTTTACTTCAGACAATAAAAGAACAATTTCCTGGTAGTAGAAACTGATGTTTCATGGATATTTCTGTCAATATTTTATACATCCTTACTAAGAAGCATGTGTTTTTAAAACATTTTTAAATTTTCGAAAGTGTGTTTAAACAGGAAAAAAGTAAAATCTAGCATTTTAATGCTGTAGTCACTGAATTCAAGCAGCGAAGCATTTTTATCATTGTACATACAAAATCAGGTTATGCTGTGTTCCCAAGTATTACAGGAGCTGGAGTTAGTGCTGCATAGAATTATCAAATACAGACTTAAAGCTACACCAGTCATTTTAAACTAGAGGCATTTAGGGCACACTTTAAACATCACAATGCTGCTTTAAGTTTAATTTCCTTAATGGTCAAGCAAGCATGCCTTCCCCCAACCCGCTCCCCTTGTGATTCTGTATGATTTAACACGTGGCTGTAACAGTGGAAAGGCAGTAGAAGTATGCCGTTTACAGGTAGAAACGCAAGCTCTACTATACACGTTGCGGGTGGTACTAAGTTGTTTTTTGGATATACGTGATGCTGTTCAGTTTTTATATAAGAAAGTGATTTTTCGTAATATTTATCAAAACACGGACTAAGAAGAGTCAAACAAAGAGACAAAGACTTCTGAAGCATGGAGATCAAAATCTCCAATAGATTTACAGGAGGCTTATCACTCAAAACTACGTAATCTCAGAAATGGAAATTTGTAGCTGTCTTGCCATAGCATCACCTTGCTGGTACTATATAGACTAGACCAGACTAGAGTCTGGTACTGTACAAACTATAAATAATGCTGCACACAGACTGAAGTATCTTCCTCCCTGCACACAGCATAGCCAGTGCATTTCAAAAAGCACTGAGGCTTAATTCAGAGAAGTATATTTGTCTTATCAAATCCTTAGCCAAACTCAGCCTTTGCTGGAACCAAATCAGAGAAAAAGCATGTTTTGTTTATTGAAATACACTTACTGCCGTAACACAGCTAGGTTTTCTTCATCATCCATTGCAGATCCTCCTCTGCTTTGATGGAGTTCAGTCATTTCACTCTAAGGAAGGAAACAAACAACAACAACAAAAAAATCATCACAGCATCACACATGGGGGAAAAACACTTCAAAATACGGAGCTTCGCCATCAGCTCTACTTGCATTCATTTTCACATGAAAGACCGTACTCCATTAAAAATGAAGACAATTTGCAAGAACACTGCAAAAAAAATCCAAGTCAACCTGAAGGTCTTGAAGCACAGAAGAAAATTTAGACACAGGGAGTTCTCCATGAAAGGCCACCTTAGGAAATGCCGTGGTTCGAGGCCCCTTTCCAGGAAGGCAACATCAGAGCATCAGCATAATCTTGAAGGCAACACTGGCCTTAGTCTGTTTTTCAAGCTTAAAATGAGGTACTGTGCTAACTTTCTGGTAACTTCCTAACTTGACACAGAAGTTCACTCTTACGACTTCTACTGTAATGGCTGACATAATTACAGCTTGCTGAAAAAAAATAAGAGGTTCTGCTTTCAATCTACTCTTGAACCAACCTTTTTCTCCAACTGTTGTCCCTACTGGTCATGTGGTCTTGCCTTCCTCCTTGCATTGTCTCTTGCTGAACCTTTGCCGAGTTGATTCAACTCTAACCCAGTGGGAAACTATTTGTTTCTGTTGCTGCTGTCAGGTTACTTTCCTTGCCGAAGGCAGGGCAGGAAGACCATCCCCATTTGGGAATGGCAATCCATTAGGTCAGGTGAAGCTGTCTTGGAGCCAACGACAACTACCTCTTAACTTTCGCCAGTTTTAAGAGTAGCCAATTACTACTGGCAAATAATAGATGTTTCCTGTTGATAGATTTTATATTTTGCTGCCCCTAACATTTTTCCTAATATAGGCAACTATTTACTTTACCTTCCCTCATATCCAGCCCAGCAACAAAGCAGCCTCTATTTAAACCACGTGACTGCTTCACCAGAGTTAATTCAATAGGGACAAAATCACTACTTTTTCAGTGGAATTGCCTTATTTTTCTTGAAGTTCTTGAATATTCAATTGTTTTACGACTTTCTGAAGCAGTACATGCATGAAAAGCACAAAGAAAAAAAATTACCTTTCCTCTTCTGTAGTTTACCCTCCGAACNAATGTTTCCTGTTGATAGATTTTATATTTCGCTGCCCCTAACATTTTTCGTAATATAGGCAACTATTTACCTTCCCTCATATCCAGCCCAGCAACAAAGCAGCCTCTATTTAAACCACGTGACTGCTTCACCAGAGTTAATTCAATAGGGACAAAATCACTACTTTTTCAGTGGAATTGCCTTATTTTTCTTGAAGTTCTTGAATATTCAATTGTTTTACGACTTTCTGAAGCAGTACATGCATGAAAAGCACAAAGAAAAAAAATTACCTTTCCTCTTCTGTAGTTTACCCTCCGAACTGAACTGTTTTCTGAGTTGGATACGCATTCTCTTTGAAGACCTAAGCATGTAACCCAGAATCAAACATTAGTTAGAACCTGAGCAGATCTCACACAGATATTTGTGCAACCATGGAAGTTTCTTCAAGTTTCTCAGCATAGCACAAAAAATTAGTTAAAGGCTACTACTACAGTTACTTACCTGGAGAGGTACAGGGAGATTTTACAAAGGCTTCAGGTCTTGGTGCAACTGGCTGAACAGGACGTGTCTGCTTAGCTGCCAGTTTCTTAAGACTTACTTGTCTCTTTTGAAACATTTCCTCCATACTTTCTTGCTTCTGGAAAACCTTTTGCACATGCTCCTACCATTGCCACAGAAATTAAAAAAAAAAAAATCCCTGTCAGAGACCTATCAACAAGCTACACTGCCATTTACAGCACATTGATTTGAAACTGCGACTGCTTTTATACCATGTATAAAAATACTACCCTACTCTTCACTCCTAACAAGGCATAATTTACAGTCATAGTGCACTTAAAAATTGGAACATCACTTCATACAACATTTTGCGTGCTTCCTGTAAAGAAACCAATGGGGTTCAGGTTTCCACTTTAAAAAAAAAAAAACACCAACAAAAAACAAAACCCCAAAACCAAAAAAAAAAGGGGGAAAGTTTTTCTGACAGTGTCTAATGGTTCTGTTACATGAAGAGATCAACCAAGAGGAAAACGGACATATTCTCAATTCTAAAAAATAAGCATTTAAACAAAGCAGAAGTCATACAACTATCAAGGACAGGTATGTTTTTGCTACATAAAAAAGACAGTTCAAATACTCACTTGGGAATTCTTTTTTTTTAAAAGCAATCCTACTAGCTGAAAAATAGAAGTAGTTGTTGAAAGGTCTGAAGCGCTTGATGCTTATCCAGAGATATGACAGGACTAGCACCTCAGGTAGGGAAACGTGTTGGCTTTCCAGTTTCCAGCTATAACTCCTAGTACTGATTATTTAGCTTTATCAACAGCTATGCAAGAGAGCAATTCTAAAATTAACAAAAGGATGCCTAAATACACATAAATGTCTTCCAGTACCTTTAGGTCCTCATTGAGGATGTGTGNGTAGGGAAATGTGTTGGCTTTCCAGTTTCCAGCTATAACTCCTAGTACTGATTATTTAGCTTTATCAACGGCTATGCAAGAGAGCAATTCTAAAATTAACAAAAGGATGCCTAAATACACATAAATGTCTTCCAGTACCTTTAGGTCCTCATTGAGGATGTGTGCATACTCTCTGTAAATTTTATTCAACTCCTTGATTTTATTGCCTGCACCAGTGTCCAGGAATTTCTCGATCTCCTGCAATGCTGATTCTGCACCATCCTGAGACTGACACTTATCTACTGGCTGTGAAGCCAGCAGATAAATTCCTTCATCGCACCACTTCATAGACTAGAAACAGAGAAAATAACAGGCTTAGAATGCACCAATGTCAGCATCAAAGACTAAGAGGTCTAAAACATTTCATACCTCTACATGTGATGTATTCAGCTACTTAAGGAGAAAACTTCCAGCACATTCAGATATTTTTACCTGTCATTATGACAACTGGTTGACTGAGGTTTTAGCAAACAAGATGGGAAACAGAACTGTTCCACACAAAATTTACCTTTTCTAGTAAGCCATGCAGTTCTAGAGATTTGTTAAGAAGATTCCTCCTCTGTTCTGTCTCGGTAGCGAAGGCATCACAGAGATGATGTAGTTCACTGCATTTTGGAATAATGGAGTCCACAGCATAATGATTGCTTTGAATAAAAGCATCACCCTCTGAGGCTAGCATTCTGGCTTTTGCTATGGTTTCCTAAGAAAGCAAGCATTGATTTAGGTACATCTTCCCTTGGATCAACATAAATTAAAAAGAATCAAAAATTATACCATTTGTTTTTACGCAGTAAAATACACATGTTGATACAGAACACATCTTTAGTCAACAGCTGCCTTGTTTAATAAATTGGAGTGATTTCCTGTCTTCCCAGATGCCCAAGAACTTTCATGCCTCCTTCTTTATTGTATCAGAGTACTTTAGAAACATTATTAATGAGTTTAATCATACGGCCTCTGTGAGGGAACCACTATTAGCCCTTCTCTGCCTTAGTTATTCAGCAGTGTTTGTGTGTGTATGCATGCAATTTGGAGTACAGGAGCAATCTGAACCCAAATTTAATAATACCTAACTCTGGCATTTCAGCCTCAAGAGCAACGACCTCACTTACAGAGCTATATATTTTATTGTGAGGCACAGATCATAATAAGGTTCCCTTTCTACATTGTTCAGCACATATGTTTCTGTTGGTCATCTTTTATCAGACTGTACATTCAACACACATCTTTCTCATTTCTGAGATTTAGTGAAATAAGTGGGTTTAATAGGAATGGGAGTGGCCCCTCAATCACTAACTGCCCACTTGGCTATGTAGACACTTCGTGC
Source organism: Steatornis caripensis (assembly GCA_013398225.1). Taxonomy (NCBI): domain Eukaryota; kingdom Metazoa; phylum Chordata; class Aves; order Caprimulgiformes; family Steatornithidae; genus Steatornis; species Steatornis caripensis. The sequence goes on from VZSC01015849.1 coordinate 396,476, forward strand.
AATTCTTCCATGAACCGATCGCACCAACTTTGTGACTCGTCACTCTGCTCTTCGTTGAGGGATGCCTGGGCCGCTCCAATGGTTAAAGACTTTATTCCAAATTCCTTCACACATTACTTGAGACACTGATCCTGCCCTGTTGTCAGCTTAAGCTCTGCTCATAAGATACACTCAAGAACCAAATCCTGTTCCCCTCCACACATGCATTGTCACACTAGAAATTAAGAAGACTTGCAGAGTTCTTACACACGATTTTTCTTCAAAGTTGGAAAGATCTTTCAAAATGTGCTCCACATGTGAACAGCTGTTTCCCACATCTGTGAAAGCAGACAGTCTCTCGGACACAACATCCAAAGCCGTTTTGACCTGAAATGAGACACAGCTACATATCAATGAAGATGATTCCACCTGTCTGGAGACCCATCAGTTAAAAAGCTGACAGCCACTATCTCCAGTCAGGTGACTCACATTACGGGGTTACTGGGGCACAGAGACAAATCACTTTTTGTCTGCCTACCTTTACCCCTAATTCAAAATGAAATCAGATTAAAAAAAAGGCAGTGAAGTAATCCTGTTTCCTGGTACTGAAGAAAAAACATAGAAAAACTAATGCTCAGGAAACATTTATGATCTTGTTTTTACCAAGTGACAATAATACAAAGCGGCATTAACACAAGAGCAAAACGTGTGGGCGAGGTCCTCACCGTAGCAATTGGTTGAGAGACAGACATACAGACACACACAGACTTCTAAGAGTGTTTCTGAGCATTGCTCCCATGGAGACACAGGGGCCGTGCTCTGAGATCAGCTACACCAGCATAAAGTGACTGTAGGTGCCATCAAGCATATGAGTTAAACTAACATGAGATCAGAACTGGCTGTAAAAATTTTAGTTCAGCCTCCACCCAGCTTCTAACAGTGTGGTTGTGACTTCCCACCCACAACGTTGAAGACTGTTTTATAAAATTTCAGCCAGAAGGTTTAGGTAAGTCTTGGTTTCGTAAAAGGGGCTATTAGCAAGATGAAAGGTTTGCAGCCAGCATATTATGCTTCTCTGGTGAACAGGTTTCAAAGGAGTTTTTGAACACTTATACGCTGCTAGACCCGTGCAAAAAAAATCATAAGACTGCAGAAGAGAAGCTATTATGTCTCTACAGGCAAGTATTCAAGGCAGTAAAGACAGCAGGATGCCAAGTAAGGACATGTACAAGAAAAAGGTTGGAGAAAGCTTTCAAGCACACAAGCTGCAGAAACAACAGGGGGGGAGTATTTTCTTCTAGATAATTTCTATATTACCAAATATCGACTGCCACCAAAAAGTTCTCACCTCTCTAAAATTCTGTTCAAAATTACGAAGGCGCAGACACTGCTCTAGTTTTTGCTGATGCTTACTCCAAAACTCATCAAACGCAGTCTCTGTCTCATGTAATTGAGCCAGAAGCCTTTAAAAAAAAAAAAAGAAATACTGTGAGAATGATGGGTGCAACCTTCAAGGGACAATACAATTTTCCACAGCAAACAAAAAGCCTCCCCAAAGCAGTATTTTCCAGAAAAAATAAACTGGATACAGGAAACTTTTGTGAGTATTGCACAGAATTGTTTCCTAGAATAACACTGATGTAAAACTGAAACCCAACACAAATATTAAGTTCTGAAAAACTGGCAAGTGCTGATTTGAAGCTAACTGCTGCACATACTACTTCTCAGCTCTGGCCTGGGGACATGGCGACTTGGGGCTAGCAAACATAAATAAAACAAGCAAATTTGTGTGGGCTAGGACCAAGAGGAACCCAAGCCTTGGGCTATAAGGAAAAACGAAGGCAAAACTTCGTACCACTGTGACCAGCCAGCTGCCCTTACATTTCATTCCTTGCAGCAAGGCTCATAATAAACCTGAAGGTCATTGCTCCTCCTCTTCTGCGCAGAGTTACTACTTAAATATCACAGGCAAGCGTACAGCAGTATTGCGATGAAAAGAATGGTTTTCAATTATTATTTTGGCCAATGCCTTAAGACTTCTACTTTTCAACTTACCTTTCAATATTGCATTTGACGGGATGGTATCCTACGGACTTACTTTACAGTGTGCTTTGCTGTACTTAGTCTACTTCCAATTTTTGTCTTTAATAGCACAGAAATGAACCCTGAATCTACAAGTTAAAACTGATTAGAAAAAAAAGCAGCGACACACACACACACAGTTTGTTCCAACTTCCGTAAGATAATTGTATCGAGTGGGAATGTTTTGGATAAATTAGCAACCTCCACCCCAATTGTCCTTCAGATAGCTGATAGCAACAACAACTAAAAAAAGTTACTTCTGCCAAGCTTTGTGGATTAGAATGGACAGTTATTTGGAAAGAAAAGTCAGCCTCAGTGTAACAGAAATATGGAATGACAGACAAAAAAAGAATGCAGAACACTGCCTGGGGGAAACGAGCTATGCTTTCATAGCTTTGTGCAAATTTACATCTGTGCTATGGTGATATAATGTCTTAAAAACTGGCAGTAATTTAAAGGAGGGGGGAAGTAAAGGACAACATGTATTACTTATATGCCCAAAGGAAGCATATAGGAAGTTTGTGCAGATACTTCCAGAGTAGTGTACTCCGTAGTAGCCCTGTAAAGGCTACTAATGACATTGGTAAGTTATCAGCAATGTTAGAAGCTCCTTCAGGCAGGTTTAAGGAAAGAGAAACCTCTCACTTCAATTCAAAAGGACTTTACGGAAGTGGACAAATCTACTGAAAAGAAGGGATATATCACTTCTGTCTTCCCCTCCTGCTTTCCCTACAGCAGCAAAATTATCTTGGATTGCACTTTAGTCTCTAAACAAAGCATCAATATTCATCAAAATAAGGAAAAGCTGATCAACTATTTAGCCCAAATCTGACAAGAAGGAAAAAAAGAACAGCATTACTTTGTACCGGAACTCAAACTGCATCCCCTATTTCCTTACAGCCAGGTGACCCTGTAATGGACATCAGGGGATTACTTTGCTCAGGACAGATCTGACAACAGAAGAGTTGTTTCTGAAACAGTACCTTTCACGTGTCCACATAGAACATTTGCTTATTTGCTAAGCATGCATACAGAACTAAGTAAAAGAGCTGGGGAGGGGTCAAAAAACCCAGAAAAAAAGCAGCACGTTCAGTATTTCGCTCATCTCACCTTTCTACCGTTGTTTGATTGTCTAGCTGATCTTGATTCAGTTTGTATTCAGGATTTTCAGTAACTGGTTTTGTAATACTGCCAAGGATATCATCTCCCTGTTCTACTGCTAACCTGATATCCTCCTAGAAAACAAAACAAAAAACCCACACACTGTATTTGTGTGTTGTTGGTTTTTTTTTCAGCAGACTTCATAAGGCATCAAACTGGAAAAAGGATTTTGTTTTAATAGCAATAGAGTAAGCATAGAGAGCAAGCATAGTTTGAGTAAAAACAGTGTTTGACAACAAACACAGACAGTAAATGCTAAATGTCAGCTTTTTCTACGTTTACCATCTTAAGATCCCAGTGTAGCTGAGTTGACTTCTCATGATAGATAGCCTTCCAGTGTCTCCTTAGGCTACAAACATTTCAAATGTTTCAGATGTATAGTTTTGAAACCCCCAAATAGTCTTCATTTAAGCTTATTTGAAAGAGCATTTTTGCATTCAAGAGATCATATATTTTCATATGCATGCAAATACAATCAAATTTCTTGTTGCAAACAAAACTACAAATTAAACACATCACTACTTCCAGAGGAATTTGTTTCTACACATAAATCATTATGCATTTGTACATACGTAAACCTAGCCTCAAGAAGTGTCATTTCTGAATGCAAAAATGATTTTTAACATCAAACCAAGCAAAACAAGTTCAGTAAGATTTCAATGTTTTGCATTATTATTGTCTATTAACATCCTCCAGATTTTCCATTAATATTATTAGCTATAAATTAAACCACAGTTTAGGTGGAAGACAGTATCTTTACAAGAATTACATACCTTCATTTTGTCCTTCTTTTCTGTGTGTGCTGCAAGAAGGGAGCTGGTTGATTGCACATCATTTGGTAGTTCTGTTTCAGCCAGCTCAGTCCCAAAGGACTGAAGAATCTGAGCTGTTTGCTTAACCTTTTGGGCGAAACCTTCTATAGCCTTTTGGAATAAAAACCATTAAAGATGTTTAATGCTCATCACATGCATATGTACAGACACACACATACACACAAAACATAACTCTCAAAACAAACCCGAGCAGATGAATTAACAAGACTGAAAAATGGTCAAAGTATAATTTTGCAAGCAACAGATACCGTCACCATTAATTCCTTAATTGTATATTTTTCCTAGGCTCGTATCAGGTGTATCTTCCTCATATTTTTATAATCTGGAATTATTTCACAACTTGAGCTTTTTCTTTCTCGTAGCAAACCCAATAAACCTCCACACAGTAAAGCACTGTAGTTCCTTTGCTCCAAGTGTTCAGAAAACCACTCCCAAATTATTACTCATATTATTTCTCTAAGATGACTAAGTACCATTGGGAACATCTTCTCACTCAGAGCAAGTCAACTTGCATCACTTGGAATCTGTTTTATAAATGACAGGGTATAAAACAGAAGGCTTCATTAAACTGGAAGTTTAAAACAAAAACTATGACTTACAGTGCGACGGGACAGCCATCTGTTATGGCAGTAATCCAGGGTGCCACCAAGATCTTCTGTTAATTGTGTTTTATCAATGTAACCCTGCAGTTCTGATACTGAGCCCAGCATTATGATCTGCAGCAGCAATGAAAATAAGCGAACGCGATCAGTGGCAAGAAGTTCCTTGTTAAAGATTCTAAGCCCCATCCATTCAGCCTCTAATAGAGAAATATCAGTTTAATACAGAAGCAAGTGATGGAACTGTTTCCTTTGGTCACAGAAAAAACAGTTTATACAAAAAACTTAACAGTTGTTTCTGTTGAAGATGAAGTAAATTTAAATAACTGCAAATGAGCATGAGCACCATGCTTAACAGTGCATACTAAAATAAAGTTTATGAATTATACAACATAAATTACTTCATCCAGGTTTTTTATCTTGATAAGCCATACACGACTGTTTTCTAAGAGGAGCTTTTAATTCAAGGTTCAAGAACTACCTTTAAGCATGGCTTCTGGGCGGGGGGGGCGTTGGGTTTTTGGGGTATTTTTGTCCTCGATGGCTAGATTAAGTACTTTAGCAGAACTCTGATAATAAAGTGAAAACAGAGGATTACTTACAGGTACTTTCATTTTAAACTCATCTTTGTTGAACTTGAAAGCAATGTCTGAGAGAGCTCGATGAAAAAATCCTGTTGGGCGCAGAACAAGAACTAGTTGCAGGTTTCCCGGGAAAGATGCCTGCAAAACAAGTTTAGTCTGTAGTTCTTGTGTCTTAGCCGAAGAAAATATTTTTGAACAAGGAGAAGCCCCTGTTAAACCACAAACTAACTGTATCTAAGGCCTCCCATAATGGAGTGACCAATTATAAACCTAGCAAGGCTTGCACAGAGAGCTTCATTCAAAGAGACATTTACTCATCTTTGGGAATAGGAATCTATTCTCCTGGAATCAAATTTTTCAGGGCTGGCCTGTACTGCTTTTCAGCCACGATTACATCTTAGGCTAACAAACAAACAGCAGTGGCTTAGTACTTCTTCAACAGTAGTACCTTCACGGTTACCTTATCTTCTCTTTAATAGAGGGTGACAAGAGAAACCTCCATTATTGACTGAACATCTAACACCACATTTCTAATTTGCACATCTCGCCAGTTGCTGACACAAACTATTGCCACCGAGACTGAATGTCTCAGTCAGTAGCCTAGAAACAAGCTTTAATTTTGCAGGCAAAAATAAAAAGCAAACATAATAATCCTCAATTGTGGTTTTTCTCATCATCTTCCAACTAGCAGTCTGATGGATCTTTCCCAGTTCTACAAGTGACAGGGGCAAACAGAAGAGAGGAGAAGGAAAGCAAAGAAATAGCATTAAATTACTAAAAATCAACCTCTGCTGTCTGAGGTTGGCATACTTGGCATTTAGCCATTCTTGAAATCATGCACGTCTTCTCCCCTATTCACTATTTCCACTGTGCAGAGGCAGTGAAGCTCATTAAAGAAACGATCATTGTAATGATTAAGTATGCAATTTTCTTCATTATACTGTTGGAAATTATGTCACATTTCTAGCAAATTGAATTACTACCAAAAAAAAAGCCAACCAAAAAACAAACATTGACTGAAGGAGCAGTTATGCCATGCTCTGTTTCCATGCCTAGTGAAACTGTTAGTATTGGGAAGGTTGGAGAGTGGTTTAATACTCATTTTGAGGTTTCCAAAGGTTCCAGGTATTTAGCATTGGAAATGACAAATTTTTAAAGAGAGAAGTAGTTAAAAACTTTTCTGGAAGCCTTCACAGATTCATTGTGGTTCCCTAGATACTCAGTACACAACTGAGATCTCAATTTGATTTGGGGAACCTTAAAGGCTTGAGCTTCCAATCTTGCCTCCACTTCAATGATGTCCAAATTTTCTAGAAAACACAGACATTCAGTCCCAAAAGGAGTCTGTCTGAGAGCTGGGAACAAAATCCAGGTAATTCTGAGTGGCCATGTCAGCTCCTCATCCTTGCACTGTAAAGAATCTTTCTCTGTGTACCAAAAGTAGTACACCCTGTGGACTTACTAAGCCACAATTATCAAACAGAGGAAAAACTTTTAACAGAAAATTCTTGACTGTATTCGGAAGAAAAAGTTAAGAAAAACATTTATTTTTTACCATTGTTTTCTGAATTATTATACCAAGNAATCTTTCTCTGTGTACTAAAAGTAGTACACCCTGTGGACTTACTAAGCCACAATTATCAAACAGAGGAAAAACTTTTAACAGAAAATTCTTGACTGTATTCGGAAGAAAAAGTTAAGAAAAACATTTATTTTTTACCATTGTTTTCTGAATTATTATACCAAGGACAACCAGAAATTCATTTAAGAAAATTATTTCACTCAAACTAAGAAACACTGCAAGAATGGACAAAAGGATTTTTTTAAATTAAATGTCCTGAATAGTCTTTTTAGAATGACAGCCATGTAGTCTATTCATTTAGACATGTGTCAATATATTTTGTGCCTGAAGAGCAGTGTTCAGAGCCTGAGCTATTAGTTTTCACCTTCAACTTCCAAAATGTGAAGTGTATTCAGTGGCAATGCCAACATTTCAGAAGAAAAAGCTCCAAGAAGAAGTGTCTTTTAAAGAATACAGTTTGAAAAAACAAGGGGTCTTCAGGTGAAATATCTACCCCACCACATGACATCCAGACATACAGTCTTTGGCAGCGCATGTTTGCAATCCATTTAGCTTTACCCAGAATACTGGGAAAGACCTATCTTGTTAGCTCCAAGTTGAGCAGATACATTAGAACACACAACGGCATTCAATGATGAAGCAAAAAGACAATAAACAGTAGAAGTACGAGTACTAAATTTCTTCATTCTAAGTTTAAATTCTCACTTTTACACTTTGTGACTGTAGTCTAGATTTTTACTCCAGAATTTCAGAGAAAATATGCTGAAAGGGACCTTGAGATCCAGGTGGACAACAAGCTAAACATGAGTCAGCAGTGCGCTGCCGCAGTGACCAAGCCAAATTAGATCCTAGGGCACGACTAGCAGAGGCAGAGATGCGACCATCCCACTCTACTCAGCACTTGTCCGGCTGCAGCTGGAGTCCTGCGTCCAGTTCTGGTCTCCACAATTCAAGAAAGATGCACACAGAGTGGACAGGGTTCAAAGGAGGGCCACAGAGATGATCAAAGGGTTGGAGGACCTGCCCTGTGAGGAAAGACTGAAGGAGTTAGGTCTCTTCTCCCTGGAGAAGAGAAGGCTCAGGCTCATCGCAGTGCTCCAGCCAACACTTAAAGCACAGCTACAAAGAGGACAGAGGCTCTCTCTTCACACGTTGCCATGTGGAGCGGACAAAGGGCAACGAGCACANCAATTCAAGAAAGATGCAGACAGAGTGGACAGGGTTCAAAGGAGGGCCACAGAGATGATCAAAGGGTTGGAGGACCTGCCCTGTGAGGAAAGACTGAAGGAGTTAGGTCTCTTCTCCCTGGAGAAGAGAAGGCTCAGGCTCATCGCAGTGCTCCAGCCAACACTTATAGCGCAGCTACAAAGAGGACAGAGGCTCTCTCTTCACACGTTGCCATGTGGAGCGGACAAAGGGCAACGAGCACAAGTTGCACCAGGAGAGTTTTCATCTTGACATAAGAAAGAAAATTTTTACAGTGAGAACAATCATTCACTGGAACAACCTCCCCAAGGATGTGGTAGAGTCCCTATCACTGGATGCTTTTCAACACAAAACTGGACAGGGTGCTAGATAATCTCATTGAGGCTCCCTTTCCCCATGAAAGGCTGGGACAGATGATCTTTCAAGGTCCCTCCCAACCTGAGCCGTCACTCTCTGATTCTATGATATTTATGCTATTACTGAAGGAAAAAGTAGTATTTTTTTCTAAACTACACAGTATAGATAATACTGTTTAACACTAAACAGTACTAGCTGTTATGAAACACAGAGTTTAATTGCATGATCAAATTAAGTAGGGTGTCTTGTTCAATTAAAAAAAAAAGACAGAAAATACATATTACAATTTTTCTCCATCTCAATATGTCTGTCCAAAATGATACTGTTGAAGTCACTACTTTCTTGTACCACTTAGTTTACTAACTCCCATTCAAGGCTTGCCAGAAGTTTCCCCTCTCGCTGAACAAAACCTCAAATTCTAGACCACTCTAACTTTGTCTGCACCACCATTCTTGTCTCCGCTAGTCTGTCTCCTACGCTTCCCATTTGATTTTGTTTTTTCAAAAAAACCCCAAGTCTTAAAAAATTATGCCTCCTCTGCTTGTTGTGGCTTGAGGTTAAATCTGCAAATTTATCTTCGTGCAACAACAACAAGAAAAGGGAGGATTGCTACAGTAAACAATGTTGGACCAGTGCCAGCTATTCCAGTTTATCTGAGCTATATCTGTACTGCCCAAACATTACCATTTTCCTAACATTTTTTTTTTCCTCTAAAGCCCTGGTGACTTGCAGAGACAATGATATGTTGCAAGAGACACTACTTAGATGCGTGTGAACTTCACCAACCAGTCAACTTCATCCTGAACATGAGAGAACAACAAAAAAAAAATCTCCGTTCCAGTACAGCAGCGTATTTGTTTGAAGCCATTGTGTACTAAGCAGACAGAGCAAACAATGACTTCTCAATAATGCTGTGCCAAATGTTAAGCATAAAAATAAATATTCATGTAGTAGTGCCATAAAATAAAGTGCCTTCAAGGACTGTTCTAGTGAAGTCAATGAACATCACTGTGACTTGAAGAAGGGTTTGTGTGCTTGAAAATTGTTTTTTCCAAAAGTGTCTGTCTTTACTAGGTTAATTAGTATTAACTGCTCTCCCAACATCTTGTCTCAAATATTGTACTTCACCACATTTACTGCCTGTGCAAAAGAGACCAGGGGTCATGTTTTTGGTATCCTCTATGAAAATTAGGGTAGCCCCTATTCCATTTTAGTCCAACCCATATATTCCTTTATCTTACTTGCATCAGCACTGGCACTTCTTTGATAATTCATGACACTCATGGGATTAATTTTCTATCTGCTTATCTCCTTCGCTTCCCCCATCCAGTCAGGCCAGTGCCAATTCCAAGAATACAGAAAAAGATGTAGACATGCATGTAGTTACCAGCTTTGAAATAGATCTGACCAAACCAGGAATTTCTATACAGCACAACCCTTAAATCAAAGCCTTCCAAAACACTGAGATCTTTGCTACCGTGTGAATACCTTGAATCTGGAACATGGGAAGAACCTTCACTGGCTGGGCAAAACAGGAGCTACCTTAAATCCTCCAAGAAAACAGTTAATAAATACTCTGGAGCAGCTTGACCTGCCTACTTTCAAGCCTTTGCTTCTCAGGGACGGGGAGCTTTCCACTGCCTGCTCCAGGCCCTTCTGGAAAGGGGGAACTTACAGAGACAGAACCCAGGAGGGTTTTGGGTAAAATGTAAAATTAAGTTAGTTGATATAATCTTAATTATCATTTTCCTTCACAGAATATTAGTGACAGAGAGGCTTTCTGTAGCACCAATACTGACCCTGAAGTTAAGCAGCTGCTAACGGGGGGAAGTAAGGAGAGGCAGGCTATCTCACGAACGAAGACGACACGATGCTGAATGGCTAGTAAGGAACCACAAGAGCCAAGCATGCAACCACCCCTGCCTGATGCTTGGGAAGGGGTGGTGGAAGCTTATTTGCGGGTAAGGAAGGCCAGCCTTTCCCCACAGACAGGTACCAAGGTTCTTCCTCCTTCAGTTTCCACTGTGTAACATGGCCTTGCTCTGCTGGTGCCATCAGGGAGCTATTTAAGTCACTCAACAATCTTACCTGTGTCAGTCAGGCAGAGGAGCAATCCTACAAACTCCTGCCTGACAGCAACTGTAAACAGCACATACATGCTATAGGGTATTGGGCAGATGGCATTTTCAAAGGAGGAATAGATCTCATTAAATCGCATACTTTACAGTAGTCACAATGTTCACTGAGACCAGATGCAGTGCTGCCAGGCGACAGCAGTGCAGGAGCAGAGCGACGGCTGGGGTCTACAGCCATGACCCAGTCACTACAGCTTTCAGCAGTGAACACCCAAAAGTGAGCTTTTGAAAAAAGAAAACTAACACATCTGAGTTTTCCATCTCAGGTTTCCTCCTAGGGCTCATTTAGTATACAAAGGAATTATGTGGATAGATATGTGTGCCTTAGAGATGCACTTAAAACAATGTTGCAGTCTGCTGTTTAACCCCACAGAGCAATTCACTCAGCTGCTCCGGTGCTCAGAAGTCTTTTATACTCCTACACAGCAAAGGAAAGCTGTTCTGATAAAGAATGAACCTACAGCACCTTTTCTTCTGATAAACAGTGAAGCTACAGCCCCAAGTAAACAGCCAGCTTTCAGAAATATCTGAACAACACAAGCCATCAAAGAACTAACACTTGACTCAGTCTTAGCAGTTCTGTCTTAAAATACTTGGAACAACACTATTTTTCATTTTATGAAGAGCTTCAATATACCCACATTACCAAACTCTGTGGTGGTCTTTTCCCTTCTGCACTCACTAGCACGCCATAAGCCACAGGGCACTTCTTTCCAAAATACCTCTGTATATAAAAGAGCTAATAAGTACCCTTTTTTTTTTTTTTTGCAAGACTCTATTCATGGCTAGAATGAAGTCTCTTACACAGGCTTCTTATCAAGAAAGGATCTTGAATTACATCAATGCATAAAAGGAGCAGTTTGAAATCTAGTTTCAAAAAGCTGTTTTGCATTAGATCTGGATTTAATGCTTGTGATGTTATGATCCTGTTTTCAGAGCTTAAGCAATTCTCTTTTTACATATTAGAAAAAACATGTAATGAAAAGGAAAACTAGCTACTATACAAGGATAACTGTGAAAGTGCCTGCACATGTAATATTCTCAAAACATCCAAAGCAATAGGGCAAAAGGGTACAGCACCTCAAAATAACCTTTTTAGTTTGTCATTTACTGGAATAATTCATAACAATAGCTACAAAATTGATACAAACACTGTTCTAGCTTCATCATACTGTCAAGTTTTTGTTTGTGTTTTGAACCCAAGCAAAAAGGAGAAATGTGACTAGGGGCTGAAAGAAGAGCAGTTTTTTCAAACTTAACCCATACAAATTGTTAAGCATCGTTACAGTTTTCAGGACATGATGCAAAGAGCTAGCTAGATACTGGGCTAGCAGGAAATACCTACGCATAATGTGAAATAGTGCCGTTCACGGAGCATCACTTCCTGACGCATCTTTTCTCCATTAACAACTAACTAAGAAACTCAACGTCTCGCTACAAACAAGGCCAAAGAACTCAAGGTTGGATTACTGTAATTCACTGNCGCATAATGTGAAATAGTGCTGTTCACGGAGCATCACTTCCTGACGCATCTTTTCTCCATTAACAACTAACTAAGAAACTCAACGTCTCGCTACAAACAAGGCCAAAGAACTCAAGGTTGGATTACTGTAATTCACTGTTTCTCACCTTGGATGTAAAACCAATGATAAGACTCCAGATGGCACAAAAATGGGACTGCCTGGCTCCTGCAAGGTTTAGGCTGGTATTAGCACTCTAGTCTCTCCATTGGCTTTGGTCTCCTCCTGCCAGCTAAAGGTCTTGGCCGTTATCTTCAAAGCAATAAATGGGCTAGGCCTCTGTTACAGTGAAGACCACATTTTGATTTATGAAAAGTTAAGTCAAACAGTGCTGTGTACAATGCAGCCCAAAACAGAAACCTGCACACAATGCATCCTTAGTCAAAGGTGGCAAATCAAAAAGTAAAGTTGTCCAGGACATTAGATCAAACCCAACTGTTGTCACGTTTAGAAAAGACTGCACAGTTTTGTAATTGGATAGAACTTTTTTAGTACCACCTGAGTGACCTCCATACCAACCGCTTCCTTAAGATCAGGCACTGACACCTATGCTATTCTCTAAGCACCAAGCTTAACGCAGTTATTTTCTCTGGACTTTCAGTATGAGGCTGATGGATGGCTATGGTGGAACTTTTAATGACGTTGAGTACAGTTTTTTGTTTGTCTAGAAGGCTGAGTTCACACTTCAACTTTTCTCTCAAGGTGGAGGAAAACAACGATGACAGCACAACAGAGACAAAGACAATGCAATGACATAGGCTTCACTTTTTTTCAGAAAACACACTGGAACTATGAATAGAGCAGTGTGAAACCCCAGAACACAGAATCACAGATGGTAGGGGCTGGAAGGGCCCTCTGGAGATCATCTAGTCCAAACCCCCTGCTAAAGTAGGTTCGCCTGGAGCAGGTTGCACAGGTACGCAACCAGGTGGGTTTTGAATATCTCCAGAGAAGGAGACTCCACAACACATTGATTAGTAATGTGCCTCGCTCCTACAACTGTGGATTGAGTATTGTGTGTTTGGGTATAACACTAGGAGACAAAAGAAAAAAAGGGAAAAAAGAGTCACTTTTGACTGCACGGAAAGGAAAAGGGGATCAATTTGTCTCATGTTTGTCATTCACTCTACTTCAGTTGGGACAATATGGAGCCATTTTACCAAGCTATGTGATTGCTCCTTCTTGCACCCTCATTCATGAACCATGCGTTATTTCCATGAGCCTACCCACTGCCCAGCCACAGGAACTAAAAAGTTCAACAAGGTTTTGTGTGTCTCTGTACACCATGTTTAACTGAAAACAGGACACTATAATACAAATTTAGAAAAATCTCAGCAACTGACAGAACGAAAAACTTAAGAAGTGTTGTATCTTCAAACAACAATGTAATAAGAATGGATAATTTGCAATGGCTAACTTTGATATTTTGCTTGTAATACCTTTCCATTTTCTACAGCCTCTCTAGGAGGAGAGGACAATTTACTGCTGAGACTTCACACTTAACAACTTAAAGCTTGGCTTTTGGCATCTTTACCAGAACTCCACCTCTCAGCCTGGCTATCCCAGTAGGCCAGATTCCTCCTACAGACTCAATCGTAGGGATGAATTCTGTCCAACTTACAGCCATGGAAAAGTTAAGCTTTCTGTATAGTCAACCGTATCTCTGGGTTATCCATCCCACCTATCTCGGATAGGATGAGTCACTCTCCAAACATGTACCATTCTGGGCTGCACTAGGCTAATAACTTCACTTTTGGAGTAGCTAAATCAGAGGAAAAATAAAAAACCAACCTTGTTCGCAGTGTCTCTGCACACGTGGCAATGAACTTAAGCAATCAAAACTGCTAGAGATACCATGCTTTCAGATATAAGGTTCAATCTGGACAGCCCAAATGACACTCAGATGTTTGATCACCATCAAAGACAACTCCGACGGTCAGGAAAACCAAAGTAATGGAAGTAAAGCCTCTAGTTACCCTTATGCCATTTAAAAATCTTTGTCCATCAGCAGGACCCAGAGAAATCCTTGTGACTTTGGCATGAGGTATGTATCATGTATACTTGGCTTTGTTTTTTTTAAGTAATAGCAGAAACCTATTTAAAGTTCACTTATGGCAAATATTACAGTAAAGAAATGGTAGAGACTGTAAACAAGGATTTCTCACTACATCTTTTTTAGGAATAGGATGGTAAAATTTTCAAGTATTCAGCTATGATGTGACTATTGCAGAAGCCCAAGAGGAGTACCATCACACACATTCACAGATGCAATATAAAGCCAATGCTGAGCCAGTTCAGCGAAAAGAAACAGATAAAAAAAAATCATGCCTTTAACAGATTAGACTTTAGATAGGAAGCATGATTTCTCTTTTAAATAAAGCTCACAGAAAAATGAGAAAAGAAGAAAAAAGAAAAATAACCCACCATCAACAGCAGTGCAAGCCACAGAGCTCACTGAACTTAACACCCTTCTCCAGGCAAAGCCCTTAGGCACCAACACCATTGCTACAATGATGGATCCCATATCATGAGGAACAGATACTCACGCTCTGTATATTGTGCTTCTAGGCAAAATAATTCACACTGGAGGAATGTTACTATAAATGTTAATATTACGACTATAAGCAACATGTCTCTAGTTGCCCCCCACCCCATACCATCTCAATTACATAAATAAAAGGACTGTCATATGTCGAATACTTATCTGTCTTTAAACAGAAACTATGGCACTGAATTTCGAAAGATATTCGAAAACTCCAGAGATATAGTCCGTTTTATTTAATCACCCCAAATTATGCTGCTCTCAGTTTCCATTACTAGAATCTGTTCAATGCTGCATCTCAAAATTTCAAAGTGATCTGCAAAAGCAAGTTTTGCTAATATTTCTGTATATTTTTAATGTTTTAACATTCCTGAATGTACTTATGGTGGAAAAAGGTGTATTGTGGGAACATTGTATCATTATATACTCATTCACAAGAAGTCATATAGTGGGAGTGATACGTTGCCTTTAAACAAATATCTTGTAATTTACAATAAACAGATGGTTCTTTGTTCAAAATGGGGCTACACAAAAGTGACATTTACTGTTTCGATTTTACTTTTACAGAGCTTAAAATTTTCAGCCATGAAAAATTAAAGAAAAAGATGCTTACAGCTCTCTTTTTCAGCACTTACTAGAAAGATTATCAACACTAACAATTCAAGCAAGGATAACATGAAAAAAACCCCAAAAGTAAACAAACAGTATGGTAAGCACATGATAAACATGAACCTGTCTTTTCCTACTTGTGTAAAAAAAAAAAAAGTCTCCAATAAGCTTAGTTTGCGTATTTCAAAAAATACTACTTAAAAAGAAGACTGAAAGTAACCACGTGTACTGTCGATTGATCATAATAGGTATCCAAGATTTTCTTGCTTACAAGCAAGTTTTGTTTTAATTCAAACACCTCAAGATCAGCTTTTATATCTGAACTCCTTTCACAAGTGGTAAACTAAATCAGGACCCTCATCCTCAACTCTTTCCAAAAACGAAGCTCACTTGAATAGTGAAAGGTAGACCCAAAGCTCTCTGAGATGCACAGGCTGCCCATGCAAATATTAGTTCCCACCTGGGAGAGCGGCATGCCACACACATTTGCACGTGCACACACGCATGTGTGCACACACGTGCTCTCCAAGTGGCTTCTCAGGCTGATGTCCTGAGCTGCAAACTGCATTTGAAGAACATCACAGACACACGATGCTTAGTCCCAGTCAGGTAGGATACGAAAGCGCTACTTGATACTTTTTGTGTTGTATATCAGCTAACATTTTGTTGAAGTAAAGTCATTGCTGCTTTTCTACTCATAAGAGGAAGGTTCAACACGGAAAATCTTTCTGAAGAGTTAATTTAAAATAGTACTCACTGCTATCCGCAGTATGGAAGCTTTCACAGAGGTCCATTTGTCCTGTCTGCGATCTATGACAAGAATAAATCCAATTCCAGCATCTCGTAAACTAGGTTTGGAGTAGGAAAGAAGAAAATAAGATAAAGTTCAGTTAAAAATGCAAATGAAACTCCTCTGGTTCTTGGTACTCAAAAAAGCAGTTAAAAACCAGTTAAAAAAAAAAAAGCAGCTTGATCTTTTTCTGCAAAATCATCTTCATCTAAACATCTTAAATAAACATGTATTATACAGCATTGGAAAGATGCAGCAGTCCCAAATATGTTCCACAGAGCTTCAAACCATATTCAAATAACGAATTCTTTTTCAATGAAGAGAGTTTTTACATTTCTTGTACAGAGATTATTTCACAGGAAAATAAAACCCTTTGATTCTCCATCGTTGTGGTGCTGATACAATCCCTCCTTCATGCTGTTTTCAGGATAATTTCAGGATCAAAACAAAGTTGTTTTCCTTTTGCATCTGCTTTTAACCTTCCTCCTCACTGGTATTTAAAACTCCTTAAAAACGCAGGTCCTTCAGATCATTCCACGATATTGCTCCGTGCATCTGAAATTCTTATATGCCTCCAGGTCGCAAACTTGTTCCCAGGTGCATTTTCACATTCACCAAAACAAAAAATCCCTACAGCATTTAAACACTCCAAGTCAGAGATGAGAAAAATGAGATCAGACGCGCTTCTTGGGAATGGAAACATCTGTGAGAGAGATCCCGCTCAAATCTTTGTGTACGGGTGACCTTTCTTTTTCGCCTGTGCTCAGCTGCATGTGCTACTGAGTCCCAATCGAGGGATCTGCTCCCGGTCTGTAATTCCTCATCTAAGCCAATTGTGCAATGCCAGCAGCAGCCCTTGCCAGCCAATCGCAATCAAAATGGAAACGACAGGCAAATACAAGGCAGACGGGCTCGGATTTGTTATTTTCTCATGTATTTGGTCATTTTTAAACACATGTGCTGTAATTTCAGTCCCAATAATAATTTACAGCAAGGTCTACTGTCTGCACTGTGTGACATTTAGAAATACTGTGCATCGATTTGCTATCGTCATACCTGAAAAGACAACATAAAAATCAACACGGCAGAATGTCAGGATCCTTTATTCAAGATTGCTGAATCATGAAAACACCAGCTTTGCTTTATAAGATTATGTTAGTAGCATAATAATAAGAGGATGTTGAGCAGGATGAAGAACACAGGCACCCAGGTGTGTCATCTTAAGCTATTCTCCGAAAGTACAAATTTAAACGTAACTCACAGTCTATTCCCTCTCTTTTCCAAACTGTAATATCTCTCAAATTTACAGACTAAATGTTTAGGAGGAAACATGAATAGTTATAAAAAACGCAAGGGAACACTCGCTTTCTTTCAAAGGAAGCTAAGCGGTCATTTTAACATAGGAGAATATTAGGAACCACCCCTCACCGCCCACATTCAGCGCATGTTACTTAACTCTTGCCTCTAGGTTAGGACAATACTGATAAACAACATCTGAGTACTTGCCTTGTAAGCCTGAATAACCCTCGCAGACAAACAGGGCTTTGTATTAGCACTGTGCTCCCCACTACAGGAAATTTCCATGATTTACTAAAGCTTCCCCCTCTTCCTTCTCTTTCTTTATTTGAAGGGCAACAGGAGGAGAGAGATCCAGATTGATTATAACGTCTTCCTGTTCCCCATTTAAAGTTCCCACCATTTTAACCTTTAGCGACAGAGCAAAATAAAATGCTAATAGCAACCATGATCCACAATAATAAGGTAGCAAAACACACTCCTTGGGTCACACAGCCTAAACAGGGGTCAAAAAGGTGGTGCAGCTGTTCCCAAAGGAGTTCATATGGATTTTGAAAAGTATTAAGACTCTTAAAGAGCTATTTCCCCTGCTCAGTAGAAGTCCCCAGGAGTCCTGAAATTTCTGCATACTTCCTCAGTGGAAGCATAATCTCAGATCCCACACAGTACCTGAATGCAACATCTGTATCATATTTCAAGAAACTATTGATATTTCTGCGTAACAGGAATAAAATTAAAGCCTCTGACAGAGCATCAATCAGATTTCTCTCCAGGAGCACATGGAAAGCCAGGCTCAGCTGGGATCCCAGAAAAGATCTTGATGGCAGCTCCACACAGTAAATCACCTGCCTCAACACCTAGCAATAAGCAGAGCTCAATATAATTCTCCTAGGGAAAAAAAAACCCACAAGGCTTACTTAAATAGAAGAGTTGACAAAGGAAAGCACATCTCTAAGATAGCCTAAAAGATGTCTTTGGTCAGACTTCTTTTTCCACTGGATCAAATATGTCGGGTGGTTGCATGATTCAGAATGCGGCTCCCTTCCAGGCTCAGACATAAAATCCAGGATTCCCCACTGCTGGCTAGAAGAGACCCAGTGGCAAAGTCTTGAGCATCTGACTTCAAACCGTTAACACTCCATTAATATAGATGGCTTAAAAAAACCTAAATGCTTTGTTCTGAACCAACCACGGTTGCAAAAACATTTGTTATCTTGACAACAGTGTCTTATTGCAAAGGGCTGGCTATGGAGTCTAGGATCCAGCTCCAGCAAGTCCTAGGCAGGAAGCAATAAACCAAACTAAGACATTGTGTACAACAAAGCTGAGAACATTATGAAGACAACAAAGTCACGTATTCATGAAAAGTAAATATTGGAAACAGGTCTGTTTGCCAGTGCACCCTTGGTCTGCTGACATCTCTTTGCTGCCACACACACCTGCATACGTAGTCAAGAAGAGAGTTTGCAAGCCCCCCCTCTCTTCTAGGGCATAGGATGAATGGTGCTCTGGTAACAAGCAGGTACTCAGTTCCCCTTTGGCTCCCGATTTAACTGTGAGTGCCAGCTGTACCTCTTTCCCTCAGCCATATTTATTACATTCTATCCAAATATTGATCCCCCCTGCCATTTGCTTGAGTAAAGCATTTTGGCTTCTGCTGTGTGTCTCAGCAGAAGCACGCTCTGATAGACAGGGCCTGCGCTGCTCACCAAGCTTTACCCGCTGCCTTGCTCCAGTTGTACTGACCTCAACAGCTTAGCCCAGGTCTTCTCATGCCTCTGTATCACTCTCCATTAACCTTGTCACCACCACCTGCATTTGTCTCTCGCATTCATCCCTTCAACCATTCTTGTTCCTTGCTGCCTTGTCCCAAAAACAGCTCAAAAAGTCTTGGAGCTTTGTTTCTTTTCTTTTATACTGTCAGGACAAATTACCAAGTTGGTTCTCATCCCATCCCTTCATGAATATCGCAGTCCTCTCATCTTCCAACCTGAGTCTCCCTTACCCCACGCCCCGCTCAGCCTTTCCGTGTCTTCCCTTGTGTGGACACTTCCCTTGCCTGTTGAGTCAGGCAGCTTGCCTGCACTGCTTGCTTATCAACAGGCAGCACTCACATCCCACGAGACAAGTCTTGCCGCTCTCAGCGCCGGTAGTGGACCTGGTTTTAGAGCAGCTCATTCTGCAACCACAGATAAGCCCCTGCTTGGCCCCAGAATGAAGTGGGACATTTCTGACAACAGACTTGAATAGCTCCTGAGCAACTGTGACCTGGGATTTAGGCTTCTCTAGTTATTTCCTTGACACAAAGGCCATCTTTCTTCTAAGTGTCAAGTCTGAGTCCTTGATCAAAGGATGGAGATACTTGAGCTTCTCAAACAAATAGCTGTTTCAAACCTTGAACAGTGGATTTCTTCCCTGGCTTCTTGGGAACAACTCAGCTATTTTGGCCGAACTTTAAGCCAAAAACTGAGTTAAGACCTCAGAAATGGGAAAAAAATTTGGCAGAGTCGTAAATGACTGGAAACCAACCCTTACACTGAGCAACAGCAGACAACCTCAGCAGAAGCACCTGCCTATTAAGGCTTCTTGACATTTCCCTTACAACCTCTGTTTTCTTTAATGCATTAAGTTGTATCCGGTGTACTTTCTGAAACATAATTTATATAAACTTGTAATTCAAATTTAGTATTTCCTTCCTTTGTTTCCCTCCTAACATCGTCCCCCCCCAAGCCCCAACATCATGAGATACACTCTGTTCTTCTGTTTATTCACCAGCACAAAGAACAGAACATTTTTAGAAAGGCAGAGAAACCATCCCTGCTCTGAAGGAAATACGTCTGGCAAACTCACAAAGGCCTGCTCAGAAAGGTAGAAAGCAGAGGAAGGGGAGCAGGGACCACAGAGGACAGGAGAAAATACAGCAGAGGGTAGACTTTCCACTCAGTCCCCTCACTCCGTCTTGGGGAGCCAGTGTAACACCACTTCGAGAAGGTGAGAGAGTGAGGTTGAAGTACCTGCCCAACAAGCACTGAATTCTCCACGTAGACCGTAGAGCAGGAACTGAATTTTCCACTCAGTGAACTCCTCAGCTTTAGATTATGTGGGCATCTCCCTCTGTCTTGTTTGCAAGACTTATGAGCTCATGCACCTGGGGGAAAGGGTGGGAAAGCTTATAGCACATAGGACTGCAGAAAGAAACTTCCCTCTGGGGTGTGTGGAAGCAATTACACAGTCATCATCTGAAAGATCCTTGCATTTCTCCAAGGTATGGGTGGTGACAACTGCTACACAGTAAGTTCCTATTGCTTATACACTGCTATATGAAAACTGCTCGTATACATCGCTCTCTACTACAAACAAAACAAAGCCAATCTTCAGGTTCCTCGCAGAGACTCAATAATGTCTAGCTTTTGCATGTTTGAAATTCTGTGCAGCATTTTAGGTTAAATAATTTCAGTTTAATAAAAGTGAATTTCAGTCTTGAAGCCTCATTATTAAACAGTTGGCTTACATTACACTCAGGATTGTTCCCTACCTTGACTACCTCTGCCTATACATACAAACTGACTAGAAATTCTTGCTTTAATAGTAGGACTTCAGTAATATTCAGTGAAGAACCACTGCATTGAGCAGAGCACCAAGGCAATGTCTGCAGCAATCTGCATTATAAAGCAGCTGAAGCTACCTTAAGATCCCCGGTAACACTCAGCTCTTAAAGCTTACTCATCCTCTGTAGCTCATCACTGACCATCATCGTGCATCAGTGATACGCACACACTGCTTTGAAAAGATGCAGTGTCTCAGGCTGCTCACAATCCTGATCTTTTCTGGCATGCAACACGTAGGCCTATGTAGGAAGGACCACAGAATTGGCCCGTCCACCCATCGTTGGCCATGCTGCTGTACCACGAAAGGGCAAACAGACAAGACACAGTGACAGATCGTCTTAGGAACGGCATTGCCCATCCTTGTCCGTGCACCAGTTAGGCATGCCATAGCTCAGGCATGCCCTAAGGGTTGCGTAGATAAGCTCTTTAAAAAAATCTCAAAGGTAGAATTGTATCCAGTGCAGAAAAAGCTGGAGCTCAAACAGGCTCAGCGTATATGAGGAGACAGTCCAGGAACCTGAGCACGGGGCTAACGAACACTTTGAAAACTAAGCGTGCCCGCAGCGATAAAAGTGCTTCCAGCAGCTATCACTCTCTGAAGTCAGAAGTCATTCTATATTCAGTCATCAGCAAACAAGCTAGGGTAATCAAGAACAGCACACTCTGTTACTTTGCTTAGGAACAGGCTATCAGAAACCAGACACTAACTAGTGAGGTTATTGTCTTCCAAGAGAAACTTTGCATCCTACGTTTTCAAAGGCATTTCAACTGGTTGAACCTGAGCCACTTCAAAGACCATTTCTCCATCTCTCCTGCCACTGCTAGGAATGGCTTCTTGGGGGGTGAGGGAGAGACAAGAACTCTTTCTTAACCATAAATGTTTCACACATTAAAAAAAATGAAACCACTAATGCCTTGGCAATGAATGAAAGCAGAGAAGAGCCATCTCCTTAGTGGCCTTTATATGCTCTAGAAGACAGATAATACAGTAAAGAAAATGGTAGTAATGGTATTAACAAATGAAGACAGAAACCTCCAGTACAGCAACTATGACAGAAAAGAATTCAGCTAAGCCCTATGGTGACACTTCAAGTTACCAGTTTTGTGCTGCTTTCCCAGCAAGAAAAATGGCACAGCCTTGCCCCACATCTGCCCTCCTTGTGTTCCTTATGTAGGATAACCAATAATTCTATTCAATCACTAGGTAAGTCCTAGAGTTTTTCCTAGAGCAGAAAAATTTAATGGTTTATGAATTTGACAAAGAAAAATAAGTTAAAGTTCAACTGTAACATTCAACAGTATGCAGGCACTAAACACTCCATGAAGCTCCAGTCTGAAATCTTCAGATACCGCAGGCTTTTATAGCCCATAATACCCAGCCTCACTGTGGAATGTGCCTGATTAAATCAATTTAGTGACAGCAGGAAATAAAAAAGAACTATAAACCAGACATTATTTGAGCTCTACACTGGACAATGAACTTTCTCGTTTCAATTGCTAAGTGAGCCTCTAGGTTTTAACACAGTATCTAAGCTGAATACTGCTTTGTAATGCTGCCGCTATTTCAGCTGTTACTTACGTGTTTCTCGAAACCTACACTTAAATTAGTACTTAAAAGTATTCAGCCAAAGAATAGTCTGGAAAATAAAAAATGTTATAATCCTTTATAACAGCAGTGTTACAAATGATATTCCAAATTTGCAACGTAAATGTACAAATCATAAAGTGATTACCCACCTAAGTCAAGTTGGAAGTGTTCTGAAAGCTGGACAGTAATACCTTCCCACTAACTACACTTGCTCTATGTTAGCAAACTTCAAAAATATTTTTACAACAGCAAATTTGAGGTTTGCATTGGTATTGAGATATCAGTAGCAAAGAAACAATCTGCCAAGAAAATAAATAGAATGAAAACATATTCCCAAAAGATGGCTGTATATACAATTGTATGATGATGTCATGGCATTTAATTGGTTACACAGAAAATAGCAGTTTGGTGCCAAATTCTGCTGCAGATGTATGTGTATGAGGTCAAAGAATATTGCATTTATGAACACAACATTTATGAACATCCAGATGAAGCTCTTTGGCTACCTAGTAGACCTCCTGAGCCCCTAAAGCAAACAGGCATGACATTTCGTCTCCGATTCAAACTGCGAGCCTGACATCGCAGTTTGGATTCCTGCAAGAATCACTTTCAGTCAAGGTGTGTAACTGGTCCATCAGATACCAGTTCTTATTCTAGCAACATTTAAGAGAAAAGCCAGAAATGATGACGACGCTCCATTTCTTGCACATAGCACTGCATACGGGACAAAAACAAGAACACAACGATTAACAACTTCTGCATTATTTCAGATGGAATTAGTAATACAGCTTTGTCTTCAATTTTTGTAACCTCTATCTCTCCAGCTGAAAACACTGAAGTAAGCTAGAGCAGGAAGCACTGTTGGGAGGACGCGTCCATTGCTTCTGACCTCCTTGGAAAACTATCCATAGAGCATAGACCCAAGGAACAGGCTCACCTCAAGCTTCCCAAGGGGCTGAATTTAAAGCCGGTGCTTGGTGGTGTGAAAGTCACTGCACCGCACCTTTAGCTCTCCATATCCAAATCTCTGGAATCAGGGACAAAACCTGCCATCTACTCATTACTGTGTTTAAGTAGTGAGTGCCCATACTGAGCTTCAACAAAAGGCTATTGATCCAGAAGAATTTGTTATATTTGATTATTGGGCCCTCTCAATGAACTCTAACCGCAGAAGGAAAAATCTCCCCAACTCAAAACTATGGCTGACCATTGTTCATGAAGAAATACAGGAAAGAGAAGGAATTCCAGCAAAAGAAATTTAAAATGAGACAGTCGGAAGTGCTGCTGTGCAAGGGCAGCCTCTAGTGGTCTGTCCAAAATCACTGACTACCAAGTATAAATCATTATATATAAAGCTCCTGGCAGTAATAACTGCATTTCATCCAACACAGCTGATGACGTGATGCTCCACAGCAGGAGCATAACCTGCTAGCAAGGAGGCATTATTTCTCATTGACTCTTATGTTCAAAATCTGATTTTGAAAATACAAACTGCTCTCTCCCCCCAGAAAAACCCCTCACCTAAATCACTATGAATACAGCCATGTGTACACTATCCTACCGTGTTTTTCATTCTGCACTGGAATTCTGTGAATAGGTGGATTTTTAAATGCACATTCAAAACACAGCATTTGTCCTTCCCTTTGCTTTGGTTTTGACAGTTACTGCCTTCCCTTCACAGAAACAGATGAAGCTGCACAGGAAATGAGGAAAATCTGAGCCTTTGTGTTGGAGCTGAACCTGTTAAAAGTTTCATCATTAGACAAGGTTCAGATAAGAAAGTTGATGTGTTTCCCTCCCTCCCTTGTGCACATTTTTATTTTCTTCTCCCTATTCCTGTTAACTCTCCCCAAATCTTAGCCAGTGTAGCACTGATGAAAACCTTTTCTCTTCCCTTCCCTATCATGCTTACTTTTGGTCTCGGCTGTTATTAGTTCATGCCCTAGGTACATCTGAAAACATTCATACTGTATTTCAATTTTCTTGGGACGGGGGAATCATCAGATACACAAAATTGTATTTTAGCATCTTACCGCAAGCAGGCAAAGAAGAATTTAGATGAATGTTGGGTTGTGAGGCTGCATAAATAAAAACCATGATAGGCAAGCGCTTATAATTTGCTCACGAGGCAGAAAAGACGAACAGAATCACACAGCCTGGAAGAGTAACACCGTGAAAATGCTTTTTGAAACGTTTTAGCCGTAGGCAAGATAATTACACATGAGGTTGTGTCAATGACAGGAGATCCTACAGGTTAGATAAACAGCAGACAAAATAATGAAAGCAACTTCAAAGAGCTTTGTCTAAGGGGCTGATAATAACTCAAAACTTTGGCAGTCTCATCCAAACTTCACAATGACTGTTGCCCAGAAAGCCATGCGTGATTACATGGAGCCCGACCCCTGAGATCTGAAAATCTTTCAGTCACCACAGGACTGTGACAGCAACAGCTCACCACGTCTGCCCACAAAGCAAGAACCCGCAAGGAAGATGGGCTACTATCAGTGACATACTGTCGATGAGGCGAGTGACAACTCACTGATGACAAGGAGAGCTGCTCTCAAGCCTTGGTCCCAAAGGCAACCAAAGGCCTTTATCCTGCACAGCAGAAGGTCCCTTGAAATTGTGAGATACGAATCCAAACACGTTTACCTGAGGCACTTCTGTCTCAAGTGCTGTTTGAATTTCTCAGGCAAATAAGCAGCGCTGGTACACACTTTATTTATTTTAAAGTATTTACGCCAATTTATATAGTGCATACAGTGATATTTCTCTTTTCCCTCCCCACTCGGCTTCAGAGATATGGACATCAACGTCTTTCCTTGATTGGTGCCTATAGCTCCTCTTTATCTCCTATGCCACTCTAGGTCCTCAGATCAGCCTCCCTCCCACTTTCAAGCCAATTCCTCCTTAAAATAAACACAACTGAGTGGAGTACAGTAATACTGGCTATATTCCATTATGTATGCTGACATTCTTTCTGCTCCAAAAAGCTTATGCTGTTGGGGGGAAGCTGATGCAACGTAGCCTGTGTTAAAAATCAGAACTAAAGTGTCCAGGCATCATCATCTGCCTGGGCCTGGACATCTCCTTGTACCACACACACTGATTTCCTTCCCGTGGTACCCATCAGCCTCTTTTTATGGTACCTTCACAAACTCTACCCCACCAAGGAACCCCACAGACTAAAATCAGAATGGCTTTGATGCATTTCTGCAGGTAACAGAAATAATCATCAAAATACAAAGTTACTGCTTAACAGACCATTTTTTAGTGTGTGGAATTAACTAAATCAAGGGGTTTTTTAAGAAGAGTTTTAACTTTCTAAATGGAAAATCCAGTGTAATTTCTTCAGGTCACAGAGAGTTGCTTTAGGAAGGACTGTTTGAAGAAGGACAACAACTCTGAGGACTCATTTAGACTTAAGTAGAGATGGCTGAAATAGGCCACGTTATCCTTGAGGGTCAATTANAATTAACTAAATCAAGGGGTTTTCTAAGAAGAGTTTTAACTTTCTAAATGGAAAATCCAGTGTAATTTCTTCAGGTCACAGAGAGTTGCTTTAGGAAGGACTGTTTGAAGAAGGACAACAACTCTGAGGACTCATTTAGACTTAAGTAGAGATGGCTGAAATAGGCCACGTTATCCTTGAGGGTCAATTAAAGATAAATAGGTCAATAAAGGCAAAAGGCTCCATGTTGGTTAAGCTTAAGTAAACACGAGCAACAGAAAGCTACATGATCCTCGCTTCAGAACTATTAAGTCAGACTCCATAAAAGCATTTTCACAGCTATTCATAACTATGATATTACAATTACACATATTTTCAGTACACTTGAACAATGATTAATGCCACTGCACAAAGTATTGGTACAGTCTTATCTGGAATGCTGCATGTTGTGTTTTAGAAAGGTGAGTTTCTACTTAAACAGGGTGTGTTCAATACTCTGAACTTAAGGCTGGATTAATGAAAGCTCCTGCGTGAGGTCCAGCAGATTAAATTTACCACTGGACAGTGTGTGTCATGCATACAGAGCCTATATATTACTCAAATCCTTTAAGACCTGAAGGTGTTAAGTGGTATTTAAAGACTAGAAAGGCTTTGCCTGTACAGGGCTGAGGTTTAAAACAAGTTTAAGATGTTCACAAGGTGGACATCAAACAAGGGTAAATTGTTCCAAACCCAAACCCAGTCAAAATTCTGACTTTGTAAGTAAAGGGTTGAGCTTTGACCTAATCCTGTCGAACTACGTATCTGACACAAAAGCTGCAAACTATCACTTAACTTTAAGATGCAATGCTTTTACTTCAAACGCAAACCTTGAAATTTCCTTTCTGCTTACAGAAACATATGTCATTTACAACTGTTTGGCAGCTGTGCTCTGAGAAAGTAAGGGCACACACAGCATGACAGATTTTGCTGGAAGTCCTGGGATGTTCTCATTGACAAATCTGAGGGGCTGCCAAGATAACAGCAGGGTACAGGTTCCACATCTTCACCCTGGATTGTAATAGGACAAAGAAGAGAGCATGGAAATGAAATACAGCTGACAGAAATAAACTCTGAAGCTGCAAAGCTGTTGCTCAGCATGTCAGTGTGAACTGTCAGGGCGTCTGTTTTTTGGCACTTCTTACCCATTATGTGGTGACATTCATCCCTGGCACTCTATAAAACAAAAGTGGTTAACTCTTAGTGGTGGGCTGCTTGTTTAGTTTGTGGATAAATGAGGAAACACATGTGGTTACCCTCCCATACTGGCTTTCTCCAAGGTCAGCCTGGAGCCTGAGGGACTCACCAGCTCAAAACACAGCATTACCTCAACTTGGCTGCCCCTGCTTCCACAGCGCAGTGGTGGATCTATGCCGAGGAGACTGACCAGACATGACCTCTGTGCTCTCCAGTGCCCCTCGCGCTGAGGTTTGTTAGCTCCAGCAACACTCACGCCGTGCTGTACCACATTCTTCTGGTCCCTACCTAAACCCACCTCACCGCGTTTTGCTGTGCCCACGCTAGCGAAGTCTTCTTGGATGTGAACCCACTGGAAGGCTAAGCACAGACATTTCTTTTTCAGTTTTCCAGTTAACCTGATGTTATCTCAAATGATGGAGAGCTGGTGTAGTCAACAAGGAAGGGTCTACCTGAAGCTTAGCAAACCTTAAACAACTGAGCTTTCAAACTGTTGGACATCAACACTTTCAGAGGTCATCTTGTTTTGTTTTGTTACTCGGACAGGATGGCTCCCTAATTTCCAACACCAGACGGTACCACAAACAACAGGATTTCTTAGAAGGCCACATTGTGTTCAAGCATTTGTAAACCATCAGGATCTCAAAGAAGGGGACGTTCTCCTGGGCAGGAAACCGACAGGGACAGCTTTCATAACAGGAAATTGCTGAACACGACAAGTTAACCTGAGATACGCTCAAGATCGTGCAGCACGACAGAAGGGCATTACAAAGAGAGGCTGTACAAGGCTCTTTGTGAATACAAGTACAAAAGGCCTGTGTATTATATTTAATCAGCAGTGTGGAACTCAAACTGGCCATCAAAACCTGTTCTCAATTTTCTAATCTACACTATTTCTTATTTCTCTTTAAAGGAACTTTTTATTTAAGATTCAGTTTTAGAATACTTTTTTTTAGAGTAGTTTAGAATACACTTCAGTTTTAGAATACTTTTTTTAGAGTGTTTTAGAATACACTTTTAAAATATTAATTTTCCAATCTCTTGTGACCACAGGAATTTGCTTTCTTCGTTCAAAGAAGAACCTACATAAACAACAAAGAAAAGCATTAAAACTATATCCTTTTGTTCTCTCATACAGCATATCGCTTTCTGATTGCAGTAGAAACTGCTAATTAACCAGAAATACAACCAGATGTTGAAAAATCCTTTTTTTTTTTTTTTTTTTT
>VZSC01015849.1:424982-493715 GCA_013398225.1 Steatornis caripensis
TTTTTTTTTTTTTGCTACTGCAATTATCTATTAATGTCTTCTGGACCAAGTTCTCATGTTACACCCCACATTTGGTAAATTCATATTCCAGGAATGTGTACACACTTAATAAAATAGGTTTAGAGTGACAGCTGTGATGGATAGAAGTAAGTATGAATAACACTTGCCTTTAGGGTACATCACAGATCTTAAAGGTCTATTTAGTGGGATAAACAGAATGAGGAAAAAATACTTCCAAAACAGAGGAAAAAAGAAAGAATACTGAATGCCCTGAGATTACTTCTTAAGGGTACATTAGGCAGCTATTTCAGAAGCCTACTGCAAACCTGAACGGAGTATTCTTCTTCCACCCTTTGTATATGTGGGATGTAAAAGGTACATACTACAGCTCAACAGCAACCCCCAAAGGACTCACCCAGTGAAGTGTGAGGAGACATTCTTCTCGGCAGAAGGAGAATCAGACTAGCTACACGGACGTTATAAAGTGTCCTCGAAGCATTTCAAATAGATGCAAGACTTGGCTCACTGTCCTCTGCGGAAACCCCGTTGAATTTACCGAGCTCACCTCTCACAGACACTTATCTACAGATATGACTTTATTCAGCAACTCCGTTGATAAGAACTATTAATTCCTGTGGATCAATATTTGTATGTGAAGTATTTGTACTAATTCAACATTTTAGCTAAAATACTCTTCCTAGAAAGCACTGAAAAGTAGAAAGTACATTACATACTTCTGTGGATTCTCCTTCTTTCACCTTGGGTACTATATGTATAAAACCAAAAATCACTTGACCTAAGCAAAATCTCTCAGTAAAAGAATCCCCACCTTTTAAATAAAACTTTATTTTGTACTTCAATAATAATAAAAAAATTACTAGCTGGAAAAATCTATTTCAGAAGTATCACATGTATATGTTTACAACATACATCTCATTACCAAACCAGTAGTTATAAAGGGATTAGCTATAATCTTCCATTGTCTGTAGCACCCACCCTTAATCCATCAATTTTTCCTGATATAGGAGTGATCTGGTACTTAAAGATCACAGTTGTCGCACACCACATGAACAATCCTGCACTGAATATTCTGAGATCATTTCAAACCACACATTAGACATCATATTTTATCCAGCTGTCATGAATTTACTTTGCCTGAAGAAGATGGTTCAGCTTTCTGTTTAATGATATGAAGTTGCACCATCGTTAACACACTATCTTAAATTGAAATGAGATACTCCCTTTTCACTGTCTCCATTCTTAACATCCTCATGTATCCGACATTTACACATCTGAGTACATGCTGATAGCTCTGCTATTTGCATTATTCTACTCCATGGTCATCCAAGTTGGTAACATGCAACTTGTAATAGTTGCATTCCTAAATGCAAGGTGTCCTATGAGACATTTAACTCTTCATGATTGAAGTTCACTATGAAAAAGACAAGAGACAGTTTAAACAGGAAAAACTTGCAAACCCCGATATTCAGATACTATAGAACAATAATGAAATAAGAGGGGACAAGGTCACATTTACACCTATGAAGTTAGATGAAGCAATAAAGATGGCTTAAGAGGTTCCAGTTTTTCTCTAGTCACAGCAAGTCCTAAGCTAGTCTTCTTACCAAGACTTTTCTACTGGTACTTCTTTCACTTGGGAACAAATCTTGAAAACCTGATGTCACTGCTAAGAGTTCCTATACGAGTAAATATTTTATTGGGCAAACTCTATTGCAGAGCACAGAAAGGTCCTTTCTTATGACGCTCTTAGCAGCTTCTCACTGTCACTCCCATGAAGTATCATTTCCCGTAACATGCGACTGCAGGCAGTCAGACAATGAGTTTTGAGTTATTGCTGCCAACCCCTTGCTGTGATCAGCAATCTCGTATGGGGCCAAGTAGCACAAGTAGTTGTCTGAGGAACTGTTGTGGCTCCAGACCTGTTCATGCTTTACAGTGCTTTTCCTATAAAAGTCCATTTCCCCTCAATCAGTTGGAACAGCCGAAAGACAGAGTTTCGTATTCACAAGCTAAATGACACTAATCTGGAGAGCAGTCCATGCATGAAAGCTGCGGGCTGCATTTTTATCGTTCCTGTAAATCTGTATTCCTTACGCTTCCTTAATAAACTGACAAAATAAAAAAATTAACTGGCTCCACTTCCCTCAAAAGCAGTTTCCAAAGCATCCAAAACGGTCTTTGAAATTTTAGCCCTTAAAAACTAAGATAACAGCAAAAATCCTACATTACACCACCTTTAACAGCACTAGAAATATCACAATTCAAGGAAAATGACAANCGGTCTTTGAAATTTTAGCCCTTAAAAACTAAGGTAACAGCAAAAATCCTACATTACAACACCTTTAACAGCACTAGAAATATCACAATTCAAGGAAAATGACAACACTGCCCATCTTTGGGGTATACGCAGTCAACAACTTATCATTAGTAAAACATACTTCATAATAAGGGAATGCAAGCTGACATCCAGCTAGTGGTATTTCTGTAGGTTTTTATTCCTATAAACCTGCACAAGGGCTCATAAACACAATTTTACACAGTAAGCTCGTAACACTGCTAGTGAAGATGTCAAGGATATCTTCAGCCCTTTGAGATTATAGCAATTCCCAAGCACAAAAATGTCCCAGTGGCATTACTTTTACAAGGTTGAAATGTTATCACCCTAATACCTAAAATATTGTTACACTCACAATAGTTAATATCTTACTTTTCATATCTAGCCAGCTGGACTATCTCCTGGGTTTACACAGAAAAGTGACCTCTTTCCAAAGAATTAGCAATGAAAGAAACAAGAACATCCTACAAGAACAGCCAGACCTAAGGAATGGCCACTTCTGGCTCAATATACCTAGAATAATTGTTGGAGGGTAGGGGAAACGAACAGAAAACCCTCCAGAAAAATCTGCTCCCAGACTTTTAACTAGTAAAAATGTGCTTGCCAAACTGATGCTCTGGGATGTGCTCAGTCCCCTCCCCTGCACCACATGCTGTTTGTTCTGATCAGAATTTCCCACATAAACCCCACTCTGTGCAGAAGTTCAGTGGGCCACCATGAAGCACATCACCAAGGACTTTCAAAAGAAGGAGCAGATGTGAATTTAGCACATAATTATTTGCAATAACAGTATTCACTGAATCACAGAATGGTAGGGGTTGGGAGGGACCTCTGGAGATCATCTAGTCCAACCCTGCCGCTAAAGCAAGAATGATACTATCAATGGAGGCTTAGCACCACACAGTTTCATCAACACAGTGATAAACAAAGAAAATGAAACTGTCTGTCAGCGTCACAGCTCCGTTCCCTGATAAGCTAGGGGTTATCAAGTACAACCAAGAAGGCATCTCACAGTACTGTGCTGCATATAACCAGCATTCCCTCACAGGGACTAGGTCCTACAAAATAATTAAGAGGAAAGCCCTTTACAATAACAACATTATTTCTCTTCATGCATGTGCAGAAAACAAAAGCACTCATATGCATGAAGGACATCCGCCACAATTTATTCCAAACATGAATTGAGCATGGTCCATGCTGAGTTGCACTGAACGCTGCCAGCAAAAAGAATGCAAAATACAGCTTGAGATCAACATTACACAACCTGTGTTTCTAAGAGGTTTTAATCTGGGAGAGCCACATATCCTAGTTTGGGAAAGATTTAAAGGAGATCTCTTCATTCATACAGTCATTCAAGGTTTGAAGGAATCTCAGGAGGCTTCTAGTCCAAGCTCCTACTCAAGCATGGTCAGCTCCAGCTTCGGCCAGGTTGTTCAGGACTTTGTACAGACAGGTCTTGAAAACCTCCATGGACAGCCTCCATAGCCTTTCTTGGTAGCCTGTCTCAATCCTTTGTTATTCTCTCCCTACACCCAGGTCAGAACCTCTCCGTTTCCATTCCCACCCTGGGCCTCTCTCTCCCTACCATCCACCTCTATGAGGAGCCCATTGCCAACGCCCCACTATCCCCACCCTTGGTGGAAACAGTGGCTGTTGGGCCCCCGCAGCTTTCCCTCTCCTGACACATCAAGCCCCACTCCTGTAGTCTCTCCTTGCACATCAGCTTCAGCCCTGGCCATTGTGAGGACCCCGCTGGACTCACTCCAGTTTGTGAGCCCCCACCCTACAGTCACTCACATCTAGGCCCGTACTGCAGGTGGGGTCTGGGAAAAGCCAGCCAGGGGATGGCTGCTGTCACCTGCTTCTGGCCCATACTACTGCTGGTGCAGCTCTGGGGCCGCCAGCGTTCACTGCTGCCAGGGTGCCTTGCTGGCTCACATTTAGCCTGCTGCCCCTCAGGGTCCCCAGGTCCAACCAGTTAGCTCCCAGCCTGTACTTTTGCAGAGGGTTAGTCCATCGCAATTGCAAGACTTGCCATTTGTTGGTGCTGAATTTCATGACGTTCCCGTCAATCCGTTCCTACCACTCATCTAGGTTCCTCTGAATGGCAGTCCTTCCCTCAAGTATATTCACTGGTCCACCAGCTTCTGATCCACCGACTTGATGATGGTGCACTCCTCGTTCTGCTCGTCCTTGCCAAGGACGTCAGACAGCATAGATACGTATAGTTCCCTGAGGGACTGTCTCCAGGTAGATCATGAGCCATTAACCACCAAACTTTGAGCCTGATGATCCAAGCAGTTTCTCACCCACCCATCAACCCAATTGTCAAGGCACAACAACTCCAAGTGGACACAAAGGTGCTGGGGGAGACTGTGTTGAGAGCCTTGCGCAAGTTGAGGTAAAAGCCATGCACCCAGTAATTTCATCATAGAAATAGGCTGGTCAAGTGCAATTTACTGCTGTTTAATCCGTGCTGGATGCTCCCCATCACAACCTTCTTTCTTGTGCCCATAATGTGTTGTAAGAGGACTCACTCCATAATTTTCTTACAGGCTAAACTGAGGTTGACTAGCCGGTAGTGCTCTGGATCATTATTCTTGCCCTTTCTGGAAATGAAAGCAGTATTTGCCTTTCTTCAGTCATCATGGTCCATCTCTGATGTCAAAAACCTTTCAAAGATGATACAAAGCAGCCTTGCTATGACATCGTCCAGCCCCCTCACCACTCCTGATGTAGCTCGTCTTGTCCCAAAGACAAGATTTGGGTCAATATTTCTCAAGAGACCCTTGTCTTGATCCTCACCTGCTGCTACTCATTCTCCNTCATCATGGTACATCTCTGATGTCAAAAACCTTTCAAAGATGATACAAAGCAGCCTTGCTATGACATCGTCCAGCCCCCTCACCACTCCTGATGTAGCTCGTCTTGTCCCAAAGACAAGATTTGGGTCAATATTTCTCAAGAGACCCTTGTCTTGATCCTCACCTGCTGCTACTCATTCTCCCCCTTGAAACCTGTTTCTAAGCACATAGGCCTTGCAGACCCTGTCAGAGAAGACTAAAGCAAAGAATTCATCAAGTGTCTCAGCCTCGTTTATGTTGGCTGTCACTAATTTACCCAGCACATTCAGCACAGGTCCACATCTTCCTTGCTTATGCCTTTACAGCTAATGCAAAAGGTTTTTTTGAGGCAGCCTTCATGGGCCTTGCTTCTTGTCCCTCAGCTCCAGGTGTGCTTTGATTTTCCTGAAACCATCCCTACGTGTTTGGGCAATGTTTCTATATCCCTCCTTTGTAGCCTGTCCCAGCTTTCATCTCCTGCATTCTGTCTTTGTACTCCAGCTCCATCACAGGTTTGCCATTCAGCCAGGTCAGTCTCCTGCTATGTCTATTCATTTTCCAGGACACACCACTTTTGTGCCTAGAACAAGCTGTCCTTAAAAAACCTGCCTGCTTTCCTCAGCAGATTTACTCTTCACAGTTGACTTCCATCGAATCCTACCTACCAATTCTCTGAATAAACCAAAGTTTGTTCTGAAGTCTACAATCTGTACTTTACTCTGCTACTTGACTTCCTCACCTCCATCAGGATCTTGAGCCCCACTATTTAATTCCCTAACAGATCTTCAACAAACCCACAATTTTTATTGAGCAGCCCATTGATAACGCTACCATGCCCTCTAAGAGAACCTGGATCAATTGTTGGGCCTGCTTAGCACTCTCAGTCAAAGTTTAGGAAGTGCTGCAGAGACTGTACATTCAGCTGAGCTAGGGAAATGGAGCACAAGTGGTTAGGGCAAACCTCTGTATGTAACTATGGAATATTCCTTTACACTGAGTAACATCTTGACCAGCATACAGGAATTAGCATGTTCTGCCAAAATTATACACGTTTTTAATTAAAACACAGAACATTGCGCTCTAAGATGCGGCAAAGATAGAAACAAGTGGACAATGTCCATCACAGAATCTGCATCCATACATACCAGGAAGTAATTTTCAGATGAAATATAAATAGCATTACATAATTCATCTAACAACTACATTAGGCAGCTGTCACTAATCAACACTTATTGATACCCTACTATAAGCTGCTTTCTCCTTTTTCTTTAATTAAATACCAAACACGACCCTTACGCTATCACATAAGTGACTGAATGTGAAAAATCACTTAGCAAAAAAAAAAAAAAAAAAGGGCTATTTTCTTCTAGACAGGTTCTCACCTTGGGATGCTCGTCAGGTAGGTCAGGACGTTCTGGAACTCCTTCTCAGGGATCTCGCTGAAAGCTGGATAGTCTGGAAAGGTGATAACAGGGCATCCATCTCCCCCTCTTCCACCTACAAAAGAAACAAGCAGCAGGCATGTTCACATGCAAGTCCCTTTAACTAGCCTGCAATTTCCCAGTAAGGAAACCACTGTGTTTTTTTTTTTTTTTTGGTGTAGGGCTCATCAGCATGGACACTATTTATTCTGAACAGTCTAGTCTCTTCTTCAGAGCTTCAGAAGTTTTATAGAGAGGAACTTGTTACATCACATTAGATTTTTTTCTGTACAAATGTCTTTGCTCAAGCTAACACAGTTTTGACACCAGATGGCAGTGCATCTTTCTTTTGATAAATGTCACCTGTATGTAAATATAACCAATTCAGAGAAAGAAATGAATTGATTTAGGAGGGGAAAAAAAAGTTAATTCAGAATTAAGTAGGCGAATCTCCATCTTGAACTGAACTCAACCTTCTTACCAGTTTGACCTCATTCTTACAACACCCTCCTCCACCTCCACTTCAGCTAGCTGCTTTGCTTCCAGGAGAGTCTAAAAGAACCACAGAATCCCAGGTTGGAAGGGACCTCAAGGATCATCTGGTCCAACCTTTCTTGGCAAAAGCACGGTCTAGACAAGATGGCCCAGCACCCTGTCCAGCTGAGTCTTAAAAGTGTCCCATGTTGGGGAATCCACCGCTTCCCTCGGGAGATAATTCCAGTGGCCGATTGTTCTCATCGTGAAAAATTTTCCTCTCGTGTCCAATCGGAATCTCCCCAGGAGTAAGTTGTACCCATTACACCCTGTCTTTTCCATGTGACTCCTTGTAAAAAAAGGGACACTGTGGCAGAACATTAAAAGAAATGGGGGAAAGTGTTTCAAATGAGATTTCCGGTTCAACTCCTCAGATTACATACAAAAGGTAGAGCAGAGCCAAACACCTATGCTGCAGTATGGCTGCTGCTGAGCTAGATACCAACTGCATCTTTTCTGGCGATTGCACCGCCGGGCAGAATTCACAAGTGCAACACTTTTTGATGCGCTTCACACACATTTTTATATACAAAATGTACTATTTTTTTTAAAAAAAGGCAATGTTAATGTTTCCTGTCTTATGCAAGTATACTTTCATGGAGACAGGCTGGACAAAGGACTTGCTGAGCCCTAGCAAGTGCATGAAATTAACAGCTGCGAGGTGGCAGGGACACACTGCTGGGAAGTTAACTTTGCTTGACAGCTCTAAAAGAGAAGAAAAAATGGCTAAAAAATGACTGTGGCAAAAAACCAAGGATGTTTTTTCCAGGCCTGAAATCTGACAATTGTGCAGAAATTGGTGTAAACTGTATTAA
This sequence comes from Steatornis caripensis, assembly GCA_013398225.1. Taxonomy (NCBI): domain Eukaryota; kingdom Metazoa; phylum Chordata; class Aves; order Caprimulgiformes; family Steatornithidae; genus Steatornis; species Steatornis caripensis. The sequence goes on from VZSC01015849.1 coordinate 432,952, forward strand.
CAACACTGTCTGATCATGACGGCAACACTGATTTGTGAAAATTATAGTGTGGTATTGCCCACTTCAAGTGCCTTTACAGCTAACCTCACCAGAAAAAGAAGAGAAATATTTGAGCTCAGATTCATTTGATAAAAGAAACCACCATTTCCCTCCAAAACCGCTCGTAATTAGAAGAGCTCAAATAGTATCCTTATGTTAATTTGTGGCAAATCTGACTTCAATCCACCAGCTTACGGGCAATGCGGTGCTACCACTGCGCGGCTCTTGAAATATAAGAAAATTTTTACATCTGAAAATAATGTGCTCTGGATGCATTTAAACAACAACAAAATGCAAATATTATGCAGATATCACAAGTTTGCACACATAACCTTTACGACACATCCAAACGCAGCAATGTTAAGTCAAGGGAGCTAATTTTAGCTATATAAATGTTCACAAGACAAGTGTAAGTTAAGATCAATTTTGATTCTTCATCATTCATTTATTCATCTTGTTCTACCCAGGCTCTCAGGACCAATGCATTTTCCTCTCTCATTAAAAACATTTTTCAAGCATGATAATGATTATTTCTGCTGCTCAAGAGGTGTTCTGCTCTCTCTAGAATATCTATTTTTAGGTACAATTATACATTATTTGCCGTATCCCAGTGGTAACTTGCTTTGTTCTACTTCATTTCTATAAATAGGACATATGAAACAAAAGAACAACAACAATATGCTTGCAGGACACATCCTAAAAGCAGAAGCCCAGACTATGACCTTCAGGAAGTTCCCAGACCACCACCAATTGTCAAGGGCAAACAGAGCCATCCTGCCTTGACATTGCCTATTAATTTTCAGTTTCGAGTACAGTCATCCATGGTTATCTTGGGTGGAGATGACTCTGTCCTGCCACGCGCTGTTAGAAGTTTGTTGTTCGCTGTTTATCTTTTTCTCCAGTTCTTTCCCACCAGGCACAAATGTACACCTTCAAATGCTTCTCAAGTGTTCTTCATTATCAGGACCTTGCTGCTGAAAAGAGTTTAGGGCTGAGTGATCTGAAGCACTGTAAGTAATAAATTCTGTATAATTTCAGCTTTAACATTGCTGGCCTATAGAAGTCGCTTTCTATATTGCAGCTTTAAATACATGGCCATCAATGGGAGCCAGGCCACTCGGCAAAGCAGTCGCTACTTACAAATGAGTGCTTGCCAGGGTAAGCTACAAAACGGGCATGGGAAATATAATAAAGTAAAAATTCCACATTTAAACTGCATTTGTATTAAATAATACTAAAAGCAGTACGTGCGTTCACTTTTTAAAAAGTGTCCTTTATTTCATAATGAACCTGATGCAGGGAGGAGTGATTCCTCCCCCCCCCCTTATTCAGGATCACTTTTTGTTGCTTTACCTCTGCAAAGCAGTATTACACAGTTTATTCCAAAATTAGCTGTGTAAAATGTCGTTTTCTTTCCTTCTCCCAGAACAAAAATCAAGCCACAGAATCTAGGGGGACTACGTAAAAGAGAAATGGGAGTTTTGGAAGCTATGCTGAGGATTTTTGTTGTTTTTGTTTTGAGTGAGAGGGAAATCCTGTGAGGGACAAAATGAGCAATTTTACTTCTCTCACCCTTCTTGAAACACAGGCTTAAGGCAAAAATTTAAAACATCTTATTAAAGTACACAAAACTTAGATGAACTCTATGAGTGCTACAACTCATGAAAAAGATTCAGTTTGTACACAGAAATCTTTAAAATAAGCAACCGGAATTTTAATCACCACCCAAAAACCAGTGACTTTGCTGTAATATTTTAATAAATTCAGGTCTGATGGTAGAGCGACTACGTCTCGTTACCTCATAGTTACAACCATTGGAAAATCATCTCTCTCCTTCCCCTCTAGTTTATAGTCCTGAAATTTCAGCCACAGTGGTAGAACAGCCTAAATTTATTTGCTGGCCAAGTTCTGTCCACAATGGCACACACAAGCCTACTCCTATTTCTAGGCTTAAGCAGGGATGCACTGACTTGTCCAACCAGAGTGTAATAGTTTTATGTGTTCCTAAGACAACCGGGTATCGCTTTGAGAGCACTTTCTCAGTCTAATCTTAGGAGGTTTGTTTTTGTTTTTTTTTTAAGTTTAATCTAAATTTCTGAAAGGATATTAAACCCCTTATGTTTGTTTAAGAACATAAACACTGTCGTGACTACGCAAAGGAAATGTTGGATGGGGCTTTCAGCAACCTGATCTAATGGAAGATGTCCCTACACAGGCAGGGTGGTTGGACTAGATGATCTTTAAAGTTCCCTTCCAACCCAAACCATTCTAGGATTCTGCAGTTCCAGGATTCTATGAAAATGTTGAAAAACATTCAGTATTACTTCTTTTTGAGATACTAAACGAATGCCACTTGAGTGCCAGCTTTTGTTTAAATTGCAAAGAGCAGAAGAGAACACATCAGTTCTTGAGCACGTGCAATCTGTCCACGCACATTTTACTTGAAATGATTCCCAAAAATTACTTGAGATATGTCTCATAACACACAGCTGTAAGGAACATTCTTCAAATGAGAGGATTATTTTTCACACTAAAAATGGAAACATCATAGAAGAGCACTGAAGTGTATTTCAGCAATTAAAACAAATAAAAACACAATACCACTTTAAATTAAGTAGATCTGCTTCCACTCTACTTCCGTGAGTCTCCATTAAAGCAAAACTTTGTTATTAACTCATTTATAACTGATTTTGGCAACCTATTCAACTGACGCTTCTTTGACAGATTTAGAATAAGAGAAAACACAAAATATTGTCTCTGCAATAAATCTCTACAACTCTAGTAAACCCCCGGGCTAGGTGGAGCTGTCTTCTAAACAGATCTACATGCTTTGGTCTTTGGCCAGTTTTTACATTGGTGACAGCATTAGGCTTAGAGAGCAGTACACAGCTAGGAACACATAGTGCTCTCTATGCATTTAAACAATAGTGCCAACCGTTCAAATTATGCGGACCCAGAGCATCACGATCTTGTGTATGAAGGGAGCGATCGTTGGAAACCAAAGGTTTCTCCATGCGTAGAAACCACCTCTGGCTAAGGAAGTCCCTGAGCTCCAAGTGACTGGAGACAGGACACTGGGCAGTGGCCACACTCAGGTGAGCATACAGCAGCACGTAAAGGGCAAAGCTAATACAGCTCCACACTTCCCTGCTCTTCCTCCTCTCCTCATCCTACTGCAGTGTCAATTGTGTTTAACTGCTGGGCGAGATGGATGTTCTGACCCAGGGTGCCCGTTCTTCAGTTCTACACTAAACACTGAAAGTGTTACATAACCTTCCTTCACTGTGGTGTTCGCTGTTCACGTACGCCAGCTAACTTTTGTATACTGCCAGTGTGAGCTTAACATTGTTAGCTAAAAATAATCTCAAATGAGAAATACTTACTCTTTTCAGTGTAAAATGTTACTAACAGGGAAAATTACAAAAATTCTGAATTGTACAGCTGCTAAAAACCACACACACGTGCATGTGCGCACACTCACACACACACACACAGAATTAATAAAGACAATATTCCACAACTCTGTGAAATACATGCTAGGTTTTTTTGGTAGGTCCAGCAAAATTTGGGAGCAGCAAAGGAGACTTCCAGGAAAGAAAAGCAGGAGTATTTAGTAATGTTTTCCCTAGTTATTCTGCTCCTGATTGCATAAGCTAAGGTATTCTTAAAAGCACTCTGCCCAACTCCACAAAAAGGAAGCAAAGTAGAGGGATATAATTAGATGATGATGGAACAAAGGGGTAGGTTTTCTAGCCTGAATTTATAATGCAAATGAAACAGTATTCAGACTATAAGAAAAAAATATAATCTCTGTATTATATTGATCAATATGCATGCACAAGATTCAAAAGTATCATCGTTGTTAACAGCTTGGATGTACACCTTTGGTTCAAAAGATCTAGCTTAAGTAAAAATAATCTTGTTTGCAGTCACGTCAAAAGTGAGGTCCTCGTGTGAATGAGACACAGGCTTACTACTCATTTTGCTTTACTGTTGGCGGTGGTTCATCTATTTATGCTGTATGCTTCTTGATAAATATTTTTTTCTTTTTACTTGCATAATACACTTAACTGGAGTAACTCTGAGTATTTGGCATTACATGTAGACTTCAACAAGGTAGTGAATAAAAGCTTCATTGCATATCTTTTGCAAAGAAAAACAGAAACAAGAGAAATTTATTAAAATATTCTTTCCTTGAAACGAGAAAGAAGTTTTACTTGTATAACTTCACAAGCTGCATTTTGCCCAGGCAGATCAGCAGCAAGTATACTGACTTCGAGATCAGAATGCAGTAACTAAATTTGTACCCAAATCTATTTGAACTGGAGATCTCGTAGCCAAGGACTCATTTTTTGCCTCTCTTTCTTTACTACCTTTTTTTAAAAAAAAAAAAATCTCGACAGACTGTGCGTTTAGCACAGCGTGTATAGAACAGCAGCTAAGCCCACATCTGTGCAGGACAGAAACTGCTAAGTAATACCTCTTCCACTCTCAATACACAACATATACAATGACCATGTTATAATGGCAACAAAAATCAAGTTGTTATTTTTAACTAACTGATGCAATGTATGTGGTACACTCAGAAGTTCTCAAACACAATTTTAGAACCAGACTCAGCACCCATGGATACTTCAAAGTGAACAGTTTAACCAGTGAGGTATTTTCAGGTCATTTCCACAGAGAAGAGGAAGAGCACAGCCAAGGAAATAAAGTTACAGAAAGTGAGGAGAAGCTTATTATTTAGAATGATAATTTAAAGAGGCAAAGGTATAAGAATTTTGAAAGCTAGTACCAATGCTAACTTTTTCAACTGCAGGAAAAACAACTATGAATCGAGAGGCAAAAATGCAGGTAGCATGAACTCGTATTTGTATTTCCTTTAATGCAAATATTTTGTTTGAAGTTGTTCAATGCATAAAGAAGCATTCAAAGTAAAGCGAGTTGAAATAATTGGTTTAGTACTTATGGAGGCCAAGAGTCTCATTTGCACATCACATAGCTTCTACGATTTAAGATGCATGAAAACATACACACCTGTCTGTACGCTCTTCTTCATCTACATTTATTTTAACGTACCTGCATAGAGCAACAGTAGATAGTTGCAAAGTTGGGTATGGAAGTCACATAGCAACTTTCCAAGGAAGTAAAGAGAAAAGAAAATACTTATGAAAGAAAATACAAAATTTGAATGAAAGACTGTAAGAAATACATTTTCCAGAGACTTTTAAATGGACCTTCCACTGACCTTTGTGAGGATTAAAAAAAACCCCAGTAAGACAGAAGACCCTTTGCAATGCAGAAGAAAAATGGTTGCACAAATACTAACTAAAGGAAGAAAAAAGTAAGAGAGGTGAAACAGTGAACCATGCAGAGAGGACATTTAATACAGCCTAGCAACAACAGAAAAGAGTAACGACAATTCCTGCAAAGATAAGGACCTTGTTCCACAGAAAGAAAAAACTCCAAGGGAAAAAGTAAACAGCTGGGCCCAAAGTAAAATATTAACTTGGGGTTTACAAACTTGTTATGTGAATGACTGATTAAAAACCTCATCTACGGCTTGCCACCCCCATTAGATTTAAGCTGAACACACACATGCTTACTCACTGCAGATCAAGAGCTAGAGCCTTCTCCATCTGCTGGAGTAGCTAGCACCTTGATCTAACTGCACTTTGCTGTATTTACAACAAACTGAAGCATTAATGTAAATTTTTGCTTTATTTTGCTTCATTTCAAGCCTCACTTGCCTGTCCCTGTAGCATTTCCATTACAATCTAACAGAATGAGGGACACTAATTACTTTGTACCTGCAGAGAAAAAGAGACCAAGAGAAAGAAGTGACCCCGATTTAGATGAAAACACAGAACGTAGTTCGGGGAGGGCCACACAGCCTTTAACCATAGAAGCAGACTAGGCTTCATTCACTATTCAAGCAAGCATCCCATGAGACCTAGATACATCCTATCAGAGAAACTAAAGCGATTCTCAAGTATATGTCGTATTGCTGTTAAATAGCCAAAAACTAAAAAATGAAATCCATCTAAGATGTTAAGAGATTCACCATACCCGCAAAGATGCTATCTACCAAAAGTATTCATAATCTATAGATTCCATTTTGAAGAGTTTTATGCCATGTCCTAATATTCTATTTCCAAGGCAACTTAGTAATAAGCAAGAATGTCCCCATCACACAAACACACCGTGAATGTCTTAAGTGGCATTCCAGCAAAGCTACTCGTAAGCACAACTGCAAGAGCAAACAAATTGTACATCAGTCGACTATCAAACTATTAGCTCTGTTCCTTTGTTCACAGTACCCATAACACCACTATTTGGTAGAGCACAGAAAATTAACCATCAGTGTCCTGCAGGAGAATATTAGGATAAAAGAACTGAAGTCCAAAGTGAATTGAAAATGCCTAACAGTCAAATTACCCGAGAACAACAAAATACAGCAGAGAATTCAGGCACAGTCCACAGTAATGCATCTGTCGTACTATTTCAGGCAAACAAAACAGACTTCTAATAGACACCAGGGTGAATAAATAGAAGAAAACAGAATGAGGAATGGCTGCTCTTACTAAGCTCCACTGCATGATGGAAGTAATGAGTACAGAAGATGCTTGTGGCTGTGGAAACTCAACAATCTTAAGAAGTGAACAATCTCCGGTTGGACTAAAGGAGATGTTATCTACTGTAGTCACCAGTTTCCCCCTCACTTCAGAGGGAAAAAAAAAATTGTAAATTCTACTTACAGTTTCCTAAGTGAAAAAAAAAAACTGTCAAAAAAATAAACTGCCAGAAAAGAATTGTAGCTTAAACACCATCATCTCAAATGGAATGTGAACATCCAACTTCATAACAAAATAATCCTCTTTCCAAGTGCTACCACCATCCCATGAAAAATACAGTCACTGCCACAGACCCACACTCAGTTTAGCTTGTGCTATTGGATTAAATCATAATTTATGAGTACAACAAGATTCAATGAGCTCTTGCCAAGCAAAGGAGTACACTCTTCCTTCCCCTGAGGGCACGGCAGCAATTCCAGCAAGTTCGCTGCTGCAACCTGCAAGACCTTTACAGGCAGGAGGGCAGGAAAACAAACCCAGAAGCTTATCAGACACCTGACACAGCCTGATCAGAGAGCAAAGGCACTATCTCCCTGTACGGATTAGCAGCCAGCCGTGGTCCCAGCATCAAGACAGACCAAGCCCAGCAACCGACACCTGCACAGCACATAAACACAGGCCTAACACCTAACTGTCACAGGTTATCCAGGGGCATCAAAGACACTCTGCGCTGTGTGAACATGGCTGTGCTGCTTTTAGAGATGGCTTTACGCCCAAAAGCAGGTTCCTTTGCAAAAGGCAGGTGGCGATACCAAGCCAAAAACCCTGTCCAGAACTTGGTGCTACACATGCCGACACCATCACCCTCAGGCTGGGGCGGAACGTGGTGCTGCGTTGCTCACTCAGATGCTACTTTGGTCAAGTCCAAGGTGTCAGCTTGGGCTTCAATATCAAACCCAGCAGTAGAGCCACTGGCAGCACAGACTGTGGGCGAGGACTGCAAGACCACAGCAACCACCACAGCACAGTGTCTGAGCCCTGTCTCGGCTCCAAACACTGGGGAGCTCAGTGGAAGCACCCGCAGCTCCCTTAGCACTGACTACAGAAGAGCACATGTTTTTCTACTGCGCTCATCAGCAATTCCGTATTTATTTCCCCCCATTTATTTTTTTCTCTTACCCTCAATTCCATTCCATTATCCTGGATATGGAAAATGAACTGTAATATAAAATTCCTATTATAATTTTTTTAAGAAAGATCTTCTTTTCATAAATCCTTGAATAACAAGTCTTGGTAGTATGCATTTTGAGTTGCTCATAAAATATGAATTTCTCCTACATGAGACCTCAAAAACTACGAAAGCACAACATGCCCAACCTGAGCAATTTCTGTAGAAGGGAACACCACGGTCTTACCTGACAGGTAAGCAAATTGCTTCTTTAACTGGTCCTGAATATCCGCAGCATAGAGGGGAATGATATCTTGATGCATGATTTCATCTGTTGAGGGAAAAAAAAATTTGCATTGCAAAGTCGTTTTATGTAAAATTTCACAGCAGACATAAAAAAAAAGTCACCCTTAGAACAAAAACACCCAGAAAACTACCCAAGTTTTACAAAATATGTGAAAATATTTGGAGTCTTTCAAGCGTCTGCCAAGGACAAACTTTTATTTGAACAGCATATTGATAAAAGAGTAAAGTAATGTGGATTTGATGACACTCGGANAATCACCCTTAGAACAAAAACACACAGAAAACTACCCAAGTTTTGAAAAATATGTGAAAATATTTGGAGTCTTTCAAGCGTCTGCCAAGGACAAACTTTTATTTGAACAGCATATTGATAAAAGAGTAAAGTAATGTGGATTTGATGACACTCGGAAGCAGCATGAAATATCACTGAACCAAACACAGTAGAGAAAATATTCCTCAGGAATTATGTTAAACAGTGGGCTTTTTANGTCACCCTTAGAACAAAAACACCCAGAAAACTACCCAAGTTTTACAAAATATGTGAAAATATTTGGAGTCTTTCAAGCGTCTGCCAAGGACAAACTTTTATTTGAACAGCATATTGATAAAAGAGTAAAGTAATGTGGATTTGATGACACTCGGAAGCAGCATGAAATATCACTGAACCAAACACAGTAGAGAAAATATTCCTCAGGAATTATGTTAAACAGTGGGCTTTTTACATATCAGGTTCAATTTTTATTAAAACCTTGTCAACTCACACGAAAGTGGGAAACTTATGATCCCTCTAGCCTGCTGTCTAGTGTTCAAATACCCCAAGGCAACAGTATTCAACAGAGTAGGCAGAACTGGCTCAAAAGGATAACCTCACATTGAACACATGTATTTGTATCTCAACTGTGCAAAGCATTGCTTCATCTCTTATCTCAGCCCTTCTACTTTAGCTTAATGACAAACAATACTGCTTTCCCGAGCCTTCGTTTTCTGCCACAGCATCTGAGCAGAGGCATCTCCCACGGTGTATTTCCAGAGGTCAAGCAGAAACCTAAGTTTTGCTGACCACAATAAAGACTGCATGACAGAGTTGCCTCATTCATTAAATTATTATTTCATTTTTTAAAAAGGAACAAAAAAGTTGTACTATTTTGTAACTTACAAAAATTAATTATTCTACATTTTTAGCCTCATTGAAAAGCAGTGAAGGGATAACCTAGCACTTTCATTATTTGGTTTTGAACACGCCTTTTCATCTGTCATCGTATAAAGAAGTTTGGGGTTTAATGTACTTGAAATGTCATTAAGATAGACTCAAATCTGACACTTAGAACTGTGAGCATGCACAGGGAAAGTAAGTGAAAACCTAAAAGTGATGTAAGGATAAGTGTCACCTGCCTTGAAGTACAAGCTGATTAAACAGAAGTAAAGATGTGGCCCTCAAGGAAGAGACTTGCTACTACTGAGATCTTTCAAATGCTAGATCTTGAGGGGAGAGTCACTCACTTTTACAAGCAATTCTCATGTGTGTAAAATCCTGAGAACTGCAATTATTTGAGAACAGCAAAACCCCCCACTTCCAGTTACTTCTTCCAGATAAGCAACAACTTATAGTGGGAAACAGAACTTCTCTGTTCTCTTTCGGCCAGTCTGGCAGAGGAAGACCCATGACCACTTTCAAGGTCACACACTGATCAGAGCTGTTTTTCTGTATCCGGTGAACTGCTACTTGATCAGGAGACCTCTGCATACCATACGTTTAACTATTAAGTCATATTTCACCCAGACCTTCATTTATGTCATCATCTTTCAACAGAAAACTGAACACAGATCTTTCAAAAGTCCAATCTTGGATGGTCAAGTCATTTCCAGAGGAGGGGACCCTGCCCAAGGGAAAAAGGATTTTAGATTTTATCTTTGCTGTCAGTGCTTTTTAATATAAGGAGTCCTCCTGCCGCAGTGTTTAAGAAACTAAAGCAAACACCCCTGATTCTGCAAACCAATGCCTGCAGGCAGACCCATTTACCTGAATTTAACCTATTACAGGATCAGTGCCTGATTTTTTGAAGGGAGATGGGAAAAGGGAAAAGAATGTCATCATCACTTTGTAATAGGCCATTCTGCCTACAGTCACAGGCAGAAATAATTTTCATTATTGCAGCACAAGCAAGTAATAAAATAGGCATGTTTTGCATACTTAAGTAAATACGTGACACACATCATTCAAGTAGGCAAGACATTTGTAAGTCAGGGAAACTCTTTATGCCTCTCAGATATGTAATGATCACTGTTTCCTCACATATCCACATGATTAATCCCACTGCGGTCCTGACTTGTGCCAGGTAAAGACGCAAGTCTGGATTTGATTGCCCCAATGTTCTCTCCGATAGGACAGCAGCTTTTGCAATCAGCACAGGGCAGCCCACACCCTTGCGGTCACATTCTGTTTCACGGAAAAGACAGTATTTCCTCCTCCTGTTTTTAAACTCAGTTTTAACTCATATTTAAGAGCCGGTGTGTTTACAGCTCCAGGAGCAGCACACTGTGCCTGTTCACAGATGAAAAACCTCTAGAAGCCCTTCCTGACGCGCGCTCCTCCACTAAGGCACAGCCCCCTTCTCATCTTGCTGATCTGGTTACATGACACTTTTCAGGAAGCAGAATATGTGTTAAGATCAGAGCTGATTTTCAATAATTCGAAACAACTGAGATACCAAGTAGCAGTACACAACAATGTGAGAAAAGGCAACCGTTGGAACTGCTGAACTGTTTGCATCCAGCAGCTTGACAGGATTCACCTGAACCCAGTACCAGCGCTCACAGATTTAGCCAGAAATCCCTCTCCAATACCCCGTCTCCTTTCAGAGAAGATGCAATTGATGCAGAGCCACGAGTTTTTATATTTCCTTTATATTTAGCATCCCCCTAGAAAACAGGGTTCATCACAGTTTGTCTGGGACTGAATCTGGATCTCCCTTTAAGTTTGTCCATCGTTACTCAAATATGCTATTTCCGTAACAGGATAAGGTAATGAAAGGCACGCATGCTAAACAGACTGCGAGGGCACACACACCTTACACTCACGGACTTTAGCGAAAATAATTTCTTGGAAATATTCTTTAGAGAACTTGCCACCTGTTACAGTCTTTAGGGACAACTTCCATTTTAGTAAAGCTAATTAAGTGCACATTAAAATACAGAATTACTGAAAATCTGTTCACTGTTTCCTAAGGAATTTTTATAGGTTCAAACTGTACTTCCAGTTACATGGATTAAGATTTACACAGCCCATTACTTTCCCTGTTCTACCTTCACTGCTTTACATAGTATTTTCAAAACATAGACCTGAGAGTTTGTCTGTTTTACTGTATCTAAAATTCATGGCTGAAAAGAGATGCTCACACCAAAACATGCTAGAATAAAGGAGCTTGTCAGGAAAGATTGTATAAAGGGTTTTCCAGAGTAGTCTGCTTAAAATAAAGCCTCTGAGATTTATATAATGCATCTGGTATTGTGGGTGCTAATAAACAGTAAAATAAGGTTCTGCAAAGTTATTACTGCTCTTTTTAACCATTATTTTTTAAAACTGAACACACATAATAGCTGGGAAAGCACAAAGCTTTTTTTCTAAGCCAATAACTGGAGGTTCTTTAAAAACTACATTACCTAGTACTTAAATTATGAGCGTAAGAGAGGACAGAAGTGTCATCTTGCTAACATAAAGGAATCTGTTAAATACATGGTTCTCATTTTAAAAAGCCTTTCTCATTAAAAATGTGAACCACAGCCTTGTAGATATATAATCTTCTAATTCAATTTTAAATCTTGCTTTGATAGTCCTGTCTCTATGACAGAGGAAGATGGCTTAGAGGGGCCCGACCCGGTCCCATCAACGGCACCTGACTGCATTTCAAATGAAGCAGGATGACAGATTTAAGCACCAGGGCACAAAGATAATTTGTGCTTGAATTAGCTGGTGCCAGTAAGCCCTGAAGAAACCCGGGTCTGTGAAAATGATCAATGTCACTCAAGTCAAGATTTTCACTTAATGGTAAAAGGTTCCTCTTTCTTTTCCTATCAAAGCAAAACCCATCACCATTTGGAGTTTGCCTGACATGCTGAAGCAAAACCATTTTCACAGAAGCCAGTGCTGGAGGGGAGTCTGAACAGACCTTACCTACATTATGTGGAAGGAAGTCTCCAGACACGACTCATGAGCCTCTTGTAACGGGTTTAATCCAATTCCCACTCAGCCAGCTGGAATTACACCACTCTGAGTAGTTCCGCATGAAATTCTATGGCCATTACTTTATACCAACTTGAAAGTCAACCTGCTTGTACACATATGGACACAATTACGCCTTTCAGCACAGATCCCAGTAGCACACCATAAAGCAAACTACAAATAATTTCCCCCCCCTCCTCTTTCTTGCTGAGTCAGCAAGATTTTCCTGAAAACATGTTTATGGTTTCTCTATGAAATTCATGCCTTAAATCGAAGCAACAATGTCTTTTTCTCTACAAGCTTTGTTTTGCTTCTCCTCTGGAACAGCCTACCCACTCAAAGAGTTGAACGCCTTTTATGAAGAGGGTCTTAATTTGAAAAATCTCTTCATTAAAGCACACTCCCATCTGGTAATTATAAACGCAAGATAATGACTTCAAGAGCAGCCCCTTCATCTCTCTCAGCCCCCAGGCAAACCCTTCATTTCCTCATTCTTCCCTCTTCATCTTCGCCCCCCAACCACCATCACTAACAGTCAGCTCCTTTGTGTAGTCCCCAAAGCAAGAAGGGCCAGAGCAGCAGAGCTGGTGAAGATTGCCCTCTTCCGCGCTAAGCCACATGAAACTAATGAGCCAGTTAAGACAGCCCTCCAGCTTTAAAGCTGAATTTTAAAAACTACCACTGAATAGGGACGATGCCCGCAAGCTCTGCTGCTAGGTGTGCCCAGGCACAGACTGAGCTTCCTGGGTCCATGTGCTATTTGTAGCCACACTGGGCTGATAACATGAGTTCATGCAAGTGTTCATAAACTAAGTATTAAACATCACCCGTTCAAAATATCTTCAGGAAGAGTTTATTTCTACTTTATTTTACCATCCTGCAATCAAAACAAGGGGCCAGGAAAAGCAAGTGATTAAACCTCTGGAATATTCATGCAAAAGCAGCTCTCTGCTAAAACGTAGTTAGGAAGGAAATTATCACCTGAGTAAAACAGTGCTCTCGCAACTTGTTCGTTTCTGGTGAGCTAAAATATCCCAAGCAAGCAGGAAATACGAATTCCTCACCGCCACCAGCATCCCAATTGCTAGCACAAACAGAAACAAAGCAACCTAGTGCTTCAAACAGCGTTGTATGGCACTAGGTGTCCAAAAAAATATTTTAAATGATAAGGGTTGAGGAATTTTACCTGTAAAAGCTTAACAGCCTACAGTCAAGCCACATCCCCCATTTCCTCTCCTAGTGAGAAAACAGTTTCCTTTCAAGAGCCCTCGTGTATAAAAGAGATGCTCAAGTCCATATACCTTTTCTTTACAGTGAATGAACGCTTTATGCAAGTTCCCCTTCTGCGACATTACTAACATCGGTTCATTTTCTAGGACTGCACAGCCTATTGCCACAATATGCATAGAATAGCATGTCTACGCAGCCCATTGCTACAATAGGCTAGGCCGGAATCTCACATATTTTCAATGGTAAGTAAGGACGTAGTTGAGTCAAGACTTGGAAGTGGTACTGCCAAAGAAAATCTAAAACCCTAGGAGTGATGTTCCCTTTATTGTAAGCCCATGCACAGTGGACAGATGCACTTATTTTTTGAGCAGTGGTTTTAATGAGTCATGCATCAGAAGCCTTGACCATTTAGATCTTTCACAAAGTCCATGATATTTCAGCAGCACTGTTCATAATCTGTAACTTTTTGTAATATTTAAATGATTCAACTGAAATGAAACTTGATAACTCTGCTTGTTTAGTCATACCTGAAGAACACCACAACTACTTACAAGAGACATAAATTAATCATGAAATGCTACAGTTCCAGCATTTAAATACAAGGGATGGAACTTTTCATGTGTGAAATAACAGAAACACAAAATAACTTTGTATTATATAGATGCCTCCTGAACCACCTGCTTTACCCAAGTAATTCCTGCTTCCTGTAATCACAGTTAAAGAAAAAAAAAAATCCATTTGTTCCTTCTTTGAGATCACAGGCTTGGAGCTTTGGCACAGGCCTATCTACAAAACTATGAGGATGACAGTTTGGTTTTGTGTGGGGAGATTAATCACTGATCCTTCTTTTAAAAAAACCCCCTACTTTAGAGGTGTACAGCAAATGCAATGCTGCTGGGCTGGGGCAAGGCAAGAGGTATAACAGTTCCCATTTTCCTGACTCAAATTATTAAATAGCTGCTCAATAGCATACTTTGACTGCAAACAAAGATTTTTGTTTCTTTCAAACTCTTCTCTAAAACTTTTGGATTTGCCCACTTATTATGCATGTTAAAAGATGTATTCGTTTTTATTTTCTTCCTTCTTCCCCCTCCCTGTTTGCAAAAGACAATAAAGTTCTCAGCCTTAGTTTGCCTAAATAATATCACCTCAAGGCACAAACGTCAGAGGAAATATAATCCTCTCGCTTCCCTGTACAGTAGATGTACTCACAGGATACTACAAGTGCTAAAAAACTACATCATCTTCCTCTTCTGCTTCATCAGTCACACATTCTTTACACACACTCTGTAGTCCCACAGCTTCTCGTGGATTGGCATTAAGTTTGGATATGGCTTACAAGAGTAATCAAGTAATAGCTGATCTGTAACTAGAAGAGAACTATATAATAATTTGGAAGGCAATCTAGGGATCAACACAAGACCTAATATTTCTTTATAACTGAAGAAAATCTAAAAGAAGACAAATTATATTAGGAACTATGCCAAAAAAAAAAAAACACCACAGGGGGAAAGGGAGATGTTGCAATTGTAAGAAATCTCAATGTGTTACCAGTTATAGCATCTAATCTATTCTGCCGTGCTTTTGCTTCATACAGTGTTTAGGTGCACCTCATATGTTTTGGTGAGAAAGAGATGTTCTTCAAGATATCTCAAGTAATGATAATTACTCCCTTCCCAAACTGAGAAGGAAAAGGAACTTTCAATCATGCCACACAGCCATATTATACCATAACTTCTTGTCAGCCACAACGAGGACTTAGAGATAAAGGGCAGCAACACCATCACATGGACTTACCATCTAAAAGCAAAATTCACCTGGTACATATGGCATACTCTCACTATTGCAACAATAATATTCCTCTCATCCTCTTTCCAGGATGTCCTCAAAAAGCCAAAGAAATTTTATTTGCCTGCTGGTAAACCCTTTTCTGGTCTTGCAGGACAGTTTCAGACTGCTAGGAACCATGCCCCCAAAACAGGGTTAACAAATATTGCCAAAACTGCAGCATCATTAACTCCTTAATACTGCAAAACATGCTGAGTGTATAGGATAAAATATTTCTAAAGTATTAGATGTACTTAGTCACCAACAAGTAGCAGATTTTGCAAAAAGCGAAGATTTTTTTTTCCCCACAGAGAAATATTATATAACAGCCTAAGCAGCAGAGAATGTTCCCCTAGCAAGCACTCAAGTGATAAGGCGGCGATTGACCCAGATGTGTCTCACTTAGTACTTTAGCAAGCAAGCCTCCATGGAATAACAAAAATGTTAGATTCTGCCAACTGCACTTAATAAGATTTAATGCTCTGAGAAAATTACTATGGGAATTTTGCTTTCTAAGTACTAAAGCCTTGCAAAGAAGGGGAAGTCTTACAAATACGGAAAATAGGAAGATCAACTCTGAATAGAAGAACTAAGCGCAAATTACAGGACTCGTCTTCAGCGTGACTTAAAAGCTAATGATGCAATCACACAGCTTAAACACATACGCTAAAGTGGACATCTCTTCATGAAACCAAACCAAAGATTCTTTGCCACTGAAAACAACTGCTTTCAACCCTCCCTCTACAGAAAAATACATGTCCCAAAGCATGCCCCAAACCTTTGACCGAAAAGTCAACACGCGCGAGAACCAGGGAACCACTGCATGAGTACTTGGCAATTCTACTAAATGGAATGCTATTTTTGTGTGGTATTTTGGAAGCAAGATAGGATTTTAAACAATGTGTGATTTTCCTCTTGATCTGAAAACTAGGATCACTTTTATAAAACAGCAAAGTGGTAAAATCTAATTGCTTATTGTACACATCTACTCTGGAGAGAAATTGTACTTCCTTTACTCAAGGAGTACCAATATGCATGTGCTTGTACCAATACACACGGCTACAGTGCAAGCCCGCACAGCACACTGTTTGAAACATGGGAAATGGGACTTTACGTTAATAGCAGCATCAAGCTGCAGTGCTAACAATTGTGACGCTGTCACAGAACAGTTAGGGTTGGATGGGACCTTAAAGATCATCCAGTGCCAACCCCCCTGCCATGGGCAGGGGCACCTTCCACTAGACCAGGTTGCCCAAAGCGCCATCCAACCTGGCCTTGAACACTTCCAGGGAGGGGGCATGCACAGCTTCTCTGGGCAACCTGTTCCACTGTCTCATCACTCTCCTCATAAGAAAAATCCTTCCCTAAGTGCAGTCTAAACCTACCCTCTTTCACTTTAAAAACAGTGCTACTTGTCCTGTAACTGCAGGCCCTGGTAAAAAGTCTTTCTTGACTTTTATGATTTCAGTCATACGGAGGATGGCTCGAATCACTTCCAATGAACAATCTATTTAATGGTACTCTGACACAAGCACACTTTTCCATAGAACTCTACATCTATAAACTAATGTTTTGAAAGGGGATGCAAAACACTTCATGGGTGTGAGAGAGAAGGAAGAGCTAAGTGTTCACTAAATGGGTCATATGGAGCCAAGTACTAGTTTTCAGCTAAGACACACTTACTTGCAGCTGTTCGTAAACTTTCCAGTTCTTGGGACTCTGACTACAGATGACTTATAAAGCAGAGGTTGCTGAGTTTATAGCCAAACCGGCTGCCCCACCTTACCACACAGATGACAGAGTTGTTAATGAAGCAGCTCTCGAAGCACTCTGGCTTACTGCCCAAAACCGCTAAAAAAGATGAAACCCATCACATGTCTCTCTGAAGCACTGCTAATGTTAACTGCTTTAGGTAACACAGAGGCAGGACATGGCTCGCTATCTCTCGTGGGCAGCTAAAGAGTCCGTTACTGCAATACAGTCAGGTCTGCTGCTCACATCCAGTGCATTGCAGGCAGCATGCTAGAAGTTTGGCAGGAGCCTCCCTTCCTTTCCTTTATAGATTCCCATTTTCACCTCTTTTAGGCCTCAAATTAAGCATCCATTCGTTATCCAATTTGAGAATTTGGCACATGGCTGTAGTGATTAATCAAGTTCTGCTAAATAAAGCTCTGGCCCTGTTAGCAAGGAGTTATTTTTTTTATGGAAGCTGACTGTGCAAAACACATCAATGAACATTAATTTCTTGGATTTATTTCAGTATCTCATCTGCAAAAAACCCATTAGATGCTGTTTCCCTAAGTGCAACAGTCTAACTGGATGTTACCTCTATTTTGAGAGGTTGTTTTGCTAGACTTTAAGATCAAAGATTGACAGCTTTCTTTTAAAAAACTGCCCTTTTGGGCATACAGGGGAATTACTTCAGCTTACTGGAAGGAAAAAAAAGAAATCCCTATTTTGTGTGTGTCAAGTACAGAGTAGATGCATATTAAAAAAGTAAAAACTTGCTGTTTGTTAAGAGAAGCCATGGTCCATAAATCATGTCAAGTGAAACACAAAATCCTTGCTTAAAACTTACAACCAACAAACCCGCATCATGTTCAAACTGAGAAGTTAATAGATACATCACTTATTCTGAATTAGACGGCTTCCAGAATTTCTCTCAGCTTAAAAACAGAAAATGAGACTAAGTACAGCTGAGCTGAACTTTGTTTGCTACAATTCCACAGGGCTCTGTGGAATGAAGGTTTATAAAAGCCAGGGTCTTTAAAAAGCACTGTGAGTGATTTCTCTTCCACTTTCGAAGGCTTTGGGTCTCCTGCCCAAAACACAAATGCAGTAGAGCTGCATTTTGAAGAGAAAAGTCATGTAAATGAAAAAGAGTTCTGAGCATTTGATGCTTACAGAAGTGCCCAAGATGTAGCATCTATAAAAGCATTTGAGGAAACAAACACATAAGGCACCCTTCGTTTCAGGGTATCACGGTAACAATGACAGGCAGAATCTCTCATACATCATGGACAGTGAAGAGGCTACAGAGCAAACTTTGACCTTGAACTTCCCTGGTGAGTATTCTCATCCAAAGTCTCATTTGACCTCACTGGACAGTCTCCTCCTTTGAGACTGAAGGCAGGTGAAAACAAACAAACAAAACGCCAAATGAACAAAAAAAAAAGTCACATCAGTGGTGTTAAGCTGGAGATTTACTTTTAAAAACCTGTCCCTGGGTCGCAGTAAGTACCGGGTTCCAATGACACCACTGAGGTGCTCTATATAAGTTTGGAGCATTTATTTCAGTTTTTAAAGGACACTACCCTATTAGAAAGGAGTGAGTGTCTTTATTGAAACTTTGCACAGCAAAGGGATGAGAGGCAACAGTCAGACAATGCAGCATGGGAAATTCAAGCTGAATGCAAGGGGATAAATTCACAGGCAAGCACTGGAACAAGCTGCTTGGAGAGGCTGAGCTCTCTCTGCCCTCGAAGATATATAAAACTCAGATGGACAAGTTTCTGAGAAAGCTGCTTTAACTTTCAAGCTAATCTTGCTTGGAGCAAGAGGCAGGACTTAGGTGGCCTCCAAGGGACCCTTCCAACCTAAGTTTTTCTGTAATTCTGAAGGAATTCCCTGGTGAGAAGTCTCCAAGCCCACCTCACAACCCCAGAAAGAAAAGAGAAATTTCCAATGCAGGTATCATGGCCTTACAACAAATGAACATACAAACTAAATTGCATACTAAATTAAGGATATTGACTTTAAAAACGGATACAGAATAGGGTAAAATTTAGTTACGCTGACACACCTGCTGCATCTCAGGCTAATAAAAATCTGCCTACAACCATATATTACATGGTATATCACTTTTCTGAAAACTAAAAGAAGAAAACTACAGCAATTGCTTTTCCAGAGGAAAGAGGAAATACCCCAGAGTCATGATGAAGTAACTCTGGTTTCTAAAAAAAACTGAGCCAATAATTCGTTTCATCATAACTGTTCACGACCCTCCAGGAGGGTCCCGTGTCAACAACTAACAGCTTTGCAGAATGCAAAACTACTGCCTAGTAGCAGATCCCTTCCCGCTGCAGAACTATAAATCTGAGACGATCACATCATACTTGTTGCGCAGGCAAACAAGCATGGTACTGACTTGCCTTGCTTTCCTCCTTTCAGATAAAGCTTTGGCATGTTCTTAACACTGAGACGTAGCCAATGACAGCGATCCATCCACTGCACCATTCATTCCCCCGTGTGCGACTCCCACATGCTGCGCCTGACTCCTGCCGCTGAAGGGAGTCCACCCTCATTGCAAATAAGGCTGAGACAGCCAGACTTTAGGGACACTCCCCTCCATTACAAGCACACAGAGAAGATAAGATCTCTGCCAGGACTCCGGTCATCCTCTTTCCACATTTCCCCTATCTACAAAGAAAACTCGGAGAACCTCCACAAGGGATCCTCCACGGGATCTTGTCCCTTGGGAGAGAGCCTGCTAACTCCTGGGGATCCACGGCCACAGATGGGCAGCGCTGCCTCCACAACCTGCCACTGCAACACCCAAATTGTGTCAGAAACTTTTTAGTCTTGCAATGTACCTACAACACAGGAGGTGCTTTCACCCCCATTTGGATGTTGAAAACCAGAACCAGTGTTGCTCACAACTACCCGCACAGTCTTTAAGTGGAACAGAGACTGGAGTCCTGCACTCAAATCCCAAACCTATCCTCTCTTTTCAGTTTGTCCATCCTTTTTCCCATCTCCATACCCTCACTCCCTGACGTGGACTGACAAAGGAATTCCCCAAGACATTGTTTTTCCCTGGAAATTTTCCCCAGGCTCGAGAATAGAAAGACGGGTATCTGAAAACTCTCCTTTGCTTTCATTCCCTCTCCTCTGCTGACTGCAGGCACAAACCCCCCTCATCGCCATACAGCGCTCAGGAGGAAGATAAAAGAACATTGCTGGGGCAAGAGACAAACCCTCTGCCCACTTAGAGCACCAAATCTTTCCACAGATCTCCGGGAAGGAGCGATCTCTGGCACACTGAGCACGCCCACAAAAAGTGGTGGCAGTCAATAGATGAAAATCAACTCTTGGTAGTTGCTAACAAAGCAGCCCTCCTCACTTATTTCTCAGTAATCAAATTTCAATTAAAACCCTCTATTTTAAACTTGGCAACTTATACAAAGAGTCCTGGCATGGCTACATACACACCATCATAATTTGACACAAATCACTCCCTGGTTCTGCAGTTTAAAACAGACATCTCCTCTCTCATACAATAATCACCCATTTCCTAAATCCACCCCTCCCCTCTCAGCACAGACAAGGATGCATGTAAAGACCAAAAGTTACTCAGACTAATTAATCCCTCCGCCTTTTCCATCTGGCTAGCCTCACCTTTCTTAAATCTTTCACTCATTCCTCCTAAGCAGCACGCCTTTTGGTATTACCCCTAGTAGCATGGCGCACTACTGAGAAGCAGACCACTCAGACTCACATGTTGATGATTTAATTAGTACTACTAATTAAACATTAGTAAGAAGATCCACCCTTTACATACCTGTTTCATTTAAATTTGACATTTCAAAAGCAACAGCGTTGGAAGGTTAAGACACCAGCCCATGGACTCAATGCTCTTTCTCTGGTCTCTGCAACAGTCACGCATATAAGCAGCGGAAAACAGAACTGGAAATGTGAATTCAAGCACCAGAATAAGGAAGCAATTTTTGCTTGTCCCTATTCCACAAAACATGCTTTCAGTTTTGCAATGGACTGTAGCTGCACTATTAACAGCAAATAATATCTCCACTGTTTCATTATATCTTAACAGAAACAAGATTCCTATAGAAAGCTTTGACTGAAGGAATTTAAGAAATAATGCATTTTAGATTAACCCTCCTATACTAACAGCTAGGGAATGCCAAACTGTATCCTGCAAAAGAAACTCTGCTTTTTCCCTACCTCGATTAGGGATCAGGAGAAATTATGTATCTGATACTGACATAAAATGCAATGAATTGGAAATTAAAACCCACTGTAATTCAGGAACAGCAAGACAGCTCTCTGCAACAGCAAATTCTCCTTGTAATCTTTAGCAGCAGTTCTGATCACCATAATCATTGCATGAGTGAATCCTGAAGAAAGTACCTTCCGTGTAAAATACAGTAATAGATTTAGTGGGTAAGTCCGACATACTGAGAAATACATCCGCAAACAAAAGGATACACTGCAAATTTACACAAGGACAGAAAACACACATCCATAACAATAAACTATATTTATATATGAATGTACACAATAAGAGTAAATTTCTGCCTTTGTACTAAAACACATCCCATGTTCCTCAGTACAATAATGTTAGCCAACAGAGTTCCTGCACAACCTGCAATCAAGTAACTAAGAAAATTTGAAAAACTAGACACACCTGTGCTTTTCCTCAGAAGGAGCCACGATTCAGCAATATATTTGTAGAGCAAGGAGATCGTGCTTAAGGTCATGTTGTTTCTAATCGATTCAGTGCAAAATAGTTCCGCAGACAGTGACCTATTTATCTGTGAGCCCGTCTTCAGCGCAAAATGAGAGCACAAAACTCCATCTTTCAGTCAAAGTCAAGCCACCGAGGACACAATACCTTTCTTCAAATTACATGCAGAGCAACTGGGCCTGTCAGCAGGCTCAGAGGTCCTCCGAAGGGCTCACTGGTTGCTGGTTACCACTTCTCCTCTTCCTGCATAAAGCGTTGGCATGCATTAGATGCAAGCTGTTTGCTTTAAATGTGAACACATGCACTGTTCAAATATTACCAGAGTAAGAATGCGTTAAAGAGAGGTTCTTAACAAGGCACACTTCGGATTAATTTTTTAAGGGCCCTAGTTTTAACAAATGATGATCCAGTAAATCCATCATCATCATCATCTTTTTCTACCACCCATCCCTTCTCCACACAAGAAAATGAACTGCCCAAGGGGCGGATGCCCTTTTCCAATGAACCTTTGGTTAGAAAGTTCCTCAGAAACGTGTTCAGCATTTCCTATCTGTAAGGCAATTCTCACCCGTGTGTCTTTGGCAGAACCAAACTGGGGTGTTTTCCTTGGTGGTAAACCTATCAAGCACCTGTTCCCTATGAAGAACATGTATTTCAAATTACAAAGTCATATTAGTAGAATATGCACAAATCTTATTCGTAAGAAAATGGGAAATAAGGCAACAGATAATAAAATCTACTATAACCAAAATATTCCGTGTGATCTTTCATGACATGAGACATGAATGCTCAGCTGTCCTGCTTTACTTGAGCCTTTAAAGTAATTGTCCAGTAATGGACTACCTGTTAATTAATACACTTGAGATTCATTACTGGCCATCCAGACTCACTAATACAAAGAGTGAACCAATGAGCGGGAGTGACAGCAACAACCATACGAAAACAAACGGATTGTTTTTCCTCACTTCACAGGGTTATAAGAGCCCTTTCCCAACAAGAGAGGTCAAGGAAAGAGGCCAGTGAGAAAAAAAAGCTTGGACTGATGGTTACAGCTGTTCACAAAATCCCATTTACAGATGGGGAAAAGCTCAGCTTTAGCTTCAGCACTCACGGCCATCAACCAATTCCATAAACACAAACCCAAACAAACCCAGGTCACCCCCAGACCTCATCTGTGTTCTCACAACTCATCTGCCACAGGGCAGGAACTGTTGATAAACCCAAACAAGTCAGCTGTATTATAATAAATCTACCATCTATGTAAGTAGCTCTATTCGGTGCACAGCATTAAAACGTGACCTGAAGAATATAACTGCGGTAATTTATTTTAAAATCCATTTAATTTTGAGGCCCATTACATTTTGCGCTATGTCAAAACACAGGAGTTCCCTAAGCAATATCAGATATTTTTAATTAAATGTAGATTCAAAAAAGTGACACTCCTTAGAAATGTTTTACTTAACTGGTCATGAAGTCATTACCAGCATATTTGATTTTGAACAGAGTTCAAAATTAGTGAATGAGTCTCCACACTGCTCTCACAAGTCATGTAAATACTCACACATGTGAAAGCTGAGACAGAGTAAGTGACCCATCTTGGATCAGGTAACAGCGTCTGTTGAAACGTCAGAAACAGGATCTATGTCTCGGCTCTAAGCCCGTACTCCCTCCGTTCCAGGGCTGTCATCTAACTGACTCTGTGAAGCTGTGTGCTCTTAGATTGGTATGTTGACTTGTAGTCCTCAGACTAAGACCACAATTCACAGCATTTTATTTCCAGCTCTTGGCTCCAGGAGAACAGTCTCAGAGCAGCTAGAAATCCTACTACATATGATATACCATATGCAAGTATACACACTGATACTCATTTCTTACTTAACCGCACCAAGTCAGTCCCAAACATTTGCTACCGAGAGTCCTCAGCAATATGCTCGGCTGACTAGACATGACTGTTAATAGGAACAGGGGTTTGCTGTCACCTGCAACACAGCATGCTGAAAACCTAAATCTTGTTATCCGAGTTTTATGCAATGATATAGGGCACAACTTTCCAAAAATGCAAAGAGATGGAGAGGAAGTTTTATGACCTTCCTTCAGATATTAAAACTAACTGAAAGAGGAGATCCGTCCTTCTCAGAAAGGGATCACCCACACCCACTCAGTAAGATACAGGAACCTATCCTTTCGGCAAGCTGGCTACTTTCTTACGGAAGAACAACAACAACAACAAAAAAAAGAGTGTAAAAGAGAAAAAGAATCACCTCCAGCATGTTGGCTGTGCTTGCTCTCATTGTCAAGACAGAGAGGAAGTATAAACCCATGTATTAATCAACACCGCTGTTCCAGAGCCCCTTCATGTTGTACATAACATGGACAATCACCTCTCCATAGGCCTCTGCCTTTAGATTTTGGAGCAGAGGAAACAGTGGAGCAAGTCATTCAAGTGAAAACCAAGTACTAGTTTAACAATAACCCGATTTCTGGGACTAGCACAACAGATACATAAAATAGCCATTCTCCAGGCACCCACCTAGCTTCATTCTAGCCTTCAAATCTTCTAAATCCAGTTACGTATGTTTTTCCTGGACCACTCAAGAGCTAATAATGACCATGGCTAAGGGCACCAAAATATAGCACCGTTTGTTTCAACCCCTCTATCCTTCAATATTAACCAACCAGACACACCTTCACCTTTCACTTTCAGCAAGCACAGTGTCCTTAGACTGAACAACACACATGAAGAAACGGGATGGAGAGCTCAGCCTGTGCTGTACAGAAGACTCCGAGCCTGTTTCCCCACTGTGCTGGAGGGCCAGGAACCCCCCTAGAGTGTCTCTCTGGAAACTGGACTCAGCTGCCTGGATAAACGGCATTTCAGACAAAGGAGGTATTTTTCCCAGCAGGTCCATTCTGCACAGAAAGCTTAAAATTTTACTGGGCTAGAGAGGCTACAGGCTCCTGTGAAGCAAAGTATGAAACATCCTCCTGGGAANCGGCATTTCAGGCAAAGGAGGTATTTTTCCCAGCAGGTCCATTCTGCACAGAAAGCTTAAAATTTTACTGGGCTAGAGAGGCTACAGGCTCCTGTGAAGCAAAGTATGAAACATCCTCCTGGGAAAAAAGAGCTCCAGTCAGCAATGGAATGCATTTTTATTTTAGCACTCTAGTTTGAAGTGTGTGCACGGGGGAGACATTTGCTCCATGGTTGTAATACTTGGTCTCCTTGCTGTGTGCTTCAGAGAACAGCAGCAAGAAAGAGCAAATGAGTTGAAGCACAAAACCCTTCTCTGGCCTTCATGATCCAGTTCGAAATACAACTGGAAAGGAAAACTGGTATACAGGCACGCATGTTAGCAACAAGGCTTAGGGGCAAACTTAAACTCTATTAAAACACACAGGAGCAACAGCCCCCCTGAGAAAAATCTGCTTGGGTACACTTGTATATATTTATAAATGCAAGGAAATTAATTTCAACTCCACTCATGCTCTGCGCTGAGGTTAAGCTCTCCCTGCCAGCTCAGTGCCGGCTGTGAGCGTCACACTCCAGCCCACTGAGTAGAGGAAAACACTGTGGGAAAAGCTGTTACAGGATGAATGCAAAGTCAATTGAGGGTAAAAGGCTGTGTCAACTCAGTTTTATGAAACCCAGAGAAGGAGGCTATGACTGTGGTTTAAATAGACAAGATACTGTACCTGCTTAAAAAGGCACATGCAAGTGTGCAGCATGAGGGTGGCAATGTTTGTGGTAAAGGATATTAAAGTTTGGTAAGTCCAACATTGAAGTGTAATTATTAAATGTATTTTTCCTTCAAGGGTGCGGTACTTGGCAAAAAGCACATCAATAAAACGATGTGGCACTTTGTGGGATTCAGCGTGACAAAAGCTACGCTTTTAGGATCATCTTTAGCATAACGTAAATGTATACTCTCTCTAAAAAACCTAGAAAAATACACCTAACTCACAGCTGTAACTGCAGAATTTATAAGTGGGTGGAGTTTTGAAGACGTTGAGCAATTTGATGCGTCATCTGTTGGCATCCAATTTAGCATACTAGACTATTTAAAAGCCATATTCATTTTCTCCTTCTAATCCTTCTTGATGTTTTCTTCAAAGAACGAATGCAAAAGAGGTTTCATTCTTTTTTTAAGTCATCAAGCATTCAAAATTGCCAATTTTGTCGGGTATCACATCAAAAGATTCCAAAGCATTGAAAATGAGTTTGTATACACATTATACATACACACACACACACACATATGCGTTTGTATAAATCCATTATGCAAATCTCCATGCAGCAACAAAACTAACCCATTTTGAAACTGCTTCGGCAGTTTTCAGCTCGGATACTAAGTTATTAAAAGAGGTCCCTGTATCACATCCAAACCTAAACTCAAGCAAGCACAAGTAATAAAACTCGTGGTCACAGAAAAACAATAAAAGCTGCCACGCATAAAGAAAGACAATGCTTCCATGAAAATGAGCATGATAATACCAATAGTTGCCAGAGCACTTCAAAGTGAAGGATGCTGTTCAATTAATAGGATGAACACTGTAATCTTTCAAAAAGGTATTGCCAGGAAGAAGCGTAAGGAAAGCTACTAAGGAATCGTATCTTAAAAATGCACTTTGCACTGCAAGAAAGCAATAAACTAAACATCCCTTAATACCGGGTATCCGAAAAGTAAAATCAAAAGCAAAAGAAGACTTTAGTAATATTTAAGGAAGTGTAACACCCATCAAGGATGGCACTGCTCCGACCTCGTGACTACACTTAAGAGTTTCTCCCCAAAGCCACGACAGAAGCCTGGTCACTGAATGCAGTTATCACACACCTGTTTCCGTTTCTAATTTCAAAATGATATCTTTTTTGTGTTTCGTGAACTGAATTTCAAACAGTTTATATTTTTCTATTTACACGTCCTTTCTAAACAAGCTCCCTCAAGTATTAAATCATAGGCCTCTCCTTCACCATGCTGCAGGATTTACCAAGGTTTCTCATTTCAAAGAGACTCAAACCCCACAGTTTTCTTCAGGTCGAATTTAACCACACAGGAGTTAGTAGTAAAACACTTTATCCTGAAGTATTTGGTGACAGTTTCATCTGTCCACAGCTGCAAAAGCCAGCAAAGACATGGATGTGACCTTTTTAACTTCACAAGCAGCAGTACTCCGTACAGCAGCGCCTGCAACAAGATGTGCCTACTCAGACTGCACCCGGGGTGAGGAAAAGAGGACTCCTGGCTCTGCGTTGAAGGTGTCTGCACAGCAGTTTTCAAAATTCAGTAAATGGGAGATTGCAGTCCAGTAAGAACTACAAAATGTAATTAAAGGTGGAAATCAAATCACCACTGATGTTAGACAGAGGGTAGGATGAAAATGCAGTAAAACCAAGAGGATGAGATCCATTTTTATAGCAGCAGTGGCATTAAAGGAGCGCGTGGAGGACATAAGAAAAAGAAATGGATGTAAAGTTTAGTGGCAGCAGAAAGGATAGCCCAGCAGCGAGTAACAAGAACAGAAACATGTAATAAAAGCAGCGCAGCAACTGAACTCAGGAAAGGAAAACCAGGTTTATTTTGTATTCTGCAACAATATATATTAGTAAGGACGTTACTCCAGAAAGCAAGGAAAACCAACATAGAACCATTGCAACAAATGAAGTGTTGTGCCACAATTGCAAGTATATTTATAGTCAAAATATAAAACAAAACCACTTTGTCAGCAATAGGAAACCCTTTCTGTGACTCTTGAAGTACACAGAATAATTTTTTCCACATTAACAAGATACTCAGGAAGCATAAAAACTTTCAGGTCAGAAGTTGTGGGAGAACTGGTTCCAACAAAAATATCAGACTCTCCTGTAACACTGATGAACACAGACAAAGCCTGCAAAACTATGTATTACAAAGGAAGGAAAGGAAAAGAACATTTGCAGAAATCACCATACCCCCAAATCCTGAAAGAGCAAACAGGACAGAGAGAAGAAAAACCTGCTTTTGATCTGAGATAAAATTAAGAGACAGAAAACCTTCATTCCACCACATCTCTAAAATAATCAGGTTGGATGGTTTTGGACAAGTTAGGTATGTTAATTCATTACTGGAGGATCATTCATAGCAATAAAATAAAAAAAAAATCCAGCTATTGGATCATCTCAGTTACCTGCCATTTTAGATTGGTGAATACAGGCAAAATCCTTCAGTTGGCTATCAACCTTAAGCCTTATGCAGTCTGCATAAATCTGACCCACATTATTGTGAGGTTACACTTGAAAACGGTCAAACCCACAGAACAGACAGGCTAAAAATGCCACTCTTCTTAACAACTTCTTACTGTTAAAGCCAGTTTTGATTATGACTCATGATTTGACATTTTTGTGGCCAAGGCATGCATGCTGTGGCAAGCTGCCTGTGGCCGTGCAACCCAACAAGTCTCCACTCATAGGAAAAGTGTGAAAAAACACAAGCAAATGCTTCAAGAGATCCTTAAAGCTCAGCCTTCCCTCCGCTTACCGGTTACCAAAATAGTATCTCCATTTGTCTCATTGCCAATTCTTTCACCCTTCCAGGATTCAACAAGCTCTGCAGTTCCCTCAAGAAAAGAGGAGACTTAACATCAGCAAAGAGTAACCAAAGCTCATTTTCCACCGATCAAAAAGAAAAAGAGCAGAAAACACACTTAGACTAGCTGCTTCTGGAGAGCCAACCTGGAGAACTGCTTCAGGTTCTGGACAGAAATTCACTTCCTTCCAAGAAAGGAAATCTCACTGCAACAAGAGAACAAAATACCTTATCCCCTGTGTTTAGCAGTGTGCTAGTCTTCATTAAATTTAGTCAATGGAGAAAAGAGAAAGCTGTTTGCCCTCTGTGGAAAGACACAACATACAATCACACTTGACCTTTTTACTTTGTAGATGCAGAATTTTTAAGAAAGCATTATTTTATCATTCAAAAATGCGAGTGATCCCTTTAATAAAACATTTCTTAAAAAAAAATAAATCTAACCCTGCAAAGAGCTGTTGCAATGTCCATAAACAACTGCAGCAAAGATACGCAGCAGCTGTAACCGTGTCCTGTTTCCAGTCTCCGGGAAGCAAACAGGAAACCTATACCCTTACCTGATTGAAAAAGCAGCCAGTCCCTGAGATTTTAATCAACCTAAACCAACGGACATTTTCCTTCTTTTTCAGTTGCCTGGGATGCTTCCTGGCCTGTTCAGGATAGCAGTATGGAGACGAAGCTTTTTAAACAGCAGCATTACCTTCATTTTCCACATTAAATATTGCTACTTGCCCTATTGCTGTATTTACTTTCGGCCTAGGTGTGACAGCTCAGGTAGGGCTATGGATTCAGACAACAAAGCCACTCCTCTGCCAAGGGCGGTTTATTAGCATTTGCCTCTAACTTCAGAAGGCAGGATTTTTCAGCAGGCTTCAAAAACCTTCACGCCATTTTGAGATGTGCAGCAACAAAAATAGATGCACCATCCATGAAAGAGATGTAATCATGCAAACCTTCAGCTAACAACGAGGGAAGACCTATAAAAACTTGGCAACCCATCACGTCCACCTTCTAATCGCCACCGATCAGGACTTCGCAATTAACAGAGAGCAAAACTTGCTGAGTCCCCTCCTTTTGCCATTCTAGGGTAACGCCTCAACCTCCAAAAGCTTTTGAAACAGTTTCGTGTTTCTTTTTCTTTCCATAAGAAGACCAAAGATGTAAAGAAGGATGAAATGAAGGCCAAAGAGCAAATTCCACTTGTTCTGACACACACGGCAGCTGAACTAATGTGCACGAATCTCACGGGAGCAAGAAACAACCCAGACACAACCGCCAGCCATTCTCTCTGCTCTTCCTCTTGTTGCCTTTGCAAAAAAAGCATTTAGTTGCCACCAGTCTTACCAAGTGGGTACCTGATTAGTTGAACATAATTTTAATTTAGCCCTTACCCTCGTGGTTTCATTAAGAGGCAAACAGATCAAAAGTGAGGGCACTCTCTGTAGATCCCTGGACTACGGTGGCAGCAAGTTAAGACTTCTTCAATAAAAGTCTCATCCTGCAGCCCATCTTTGAAATATTTAGCAGCATCATTTAAACAGGACACATTTTATGCCCTTGGTCAAAAGCCTCCCTCTTTCCTTAAACACAGAATACCCTGTGACTACTGTTGTTTTGATCCCCATGCTACAGAAGTTTAGCCAATGCTGAACACATTCATACACCTTTTAAGAACACTAAATGCACAATACCAAGGACAACAAATACAGATCCCAAGTCAATTCAAAGGATCCGCAAAGAACCAAAGAAACTGCTCAGACAGAATAACATCGAAGTAACATCGAAAGTATTCACA
Source organism: Steatornis caripensis (assembly GCA_013398225.1). Classification (NCBI taxonomy): domain Eukaryota; kingdom Metazoa; phylum Chordata; class Aves; order Caprimulgiformes; family Steatornithidae; genus Steatornis; species Steatornis caripensis. The sequence goes on from VZSC01015849.1 coordinate 463,155, forward strand.
GTATCCCCGCTCCCCAATGAGATTTTATTTGCTGCACTACATTTTGGAAGGAAACTTCAGGGCGAGAAATGAGAATTCTGTTTAAGAAATACCTTGTACAGAATTCTTCAGAGCAGTTGGGGAAGCAAAGTATAAGGGGCACCCCAAATATTCTTTTTTTTTTTCATCCTGAGATTCTGGAAATGTTTTCCAGCAGCTCTCATGGATTTTTCTTCATTGGAATTTCTTTTCCCACATTATGAGCAAATTTGATGCAGCTTAGATAGAAGATGTACTTAAATCTCTACTCTTAGTTACACATAATTCCTTAGAACAGAAAAAACCAATCCACACCACCTTTTTAATCTCCCTCGCTTATTAGCTAGTGAAGGAAACAGCAGCACAGCTACAAATAAGAGCACGGAAGCATATTAGTCTCTACAAACCAACAACAAAACCCTATGACTTCATTGAGCTTATTTCATTTTTTTTTTCTTCAGGCAAGAAGGAAAAAGCTCTCACTGTACCTGAGCGCAAGTAAAAGACTTAGAGCTCAATCATCAGCTTGCCCAAAAAAGCAGCAGACTGGTATTCAGCCTCAGCCAGCCCAGCTGAGGCGGATTCGCAGGCATTTAAAGATTCACAGGTGCAGGCACCAGCAGTTAGCTGACAAAGAGCTTGTGCAAATACTCCTTTCACAAGCAGGTCTTTGGGTCAAGCGTGGTGCTATAAACCAGTAACCGAGGTTTCTGCTGAAGCCTAAACACTGAAAAATGGACTCTGGATATACTGTTAGCCCACTCCCACCTGCAGCAGCAGTTCCACTGAAGCTATTGCCCCCCGTGCAAACAGCAGAGATTAGAAGCTAATCGGTGTATTTTTGGTATGCTCCACAATTTGGCAAACCCAAAGCCTACTTTGTCATATTTTCGTTGTTCTTATGTTATTGTTTTAACACCATGTTGCCTCCCCTCACCTGTTTAACTGTTAGTATTGTGCTCTAAAACAAGCCTCCTGCCTCTGAACCATGACTGCTGTTTGCAGGTACCAAGAGCAACCTCTGTTTTTTCCTTTCTGAAATAAACTTACTCACATAGAGGAAACTGATTTAAAAAATTTAAACTATCCAAGAGTGAAGAAGCCCATTGTTTGGAGAGGAGACTTCAAGGCAACAGTGCACTACCACGACTGTGTTGCAGAGCATCCGTAAAAATCATGCGGAGCACGAGGGTTTGAAGTTGGTGCGTGCTGGGACAGGGAGAGAGGGGACAGAGCATTCTCATTGTTCAAATGTAAACAATAATAATAATAGGCTTTCGTAACTGAGAGAAGGAAGCAATCTAATGTGGAAAACAGTTGTTATTACTCTGTTTATGACTCCATGTTCCCGAAAAATATGCTGGGTTACTTTGTAATACTGAAGGGGGCTAAACTGAGGTGACCTGAAATTGGGCGAATGGCTGAAAACCCATCTGATAAGATGGGCTTGCGAATACCTTTTCTCTTTTTCATCCTGGAAGCATGCCAGAGTGGAAAATACTGGGTGGAGGATCCATAACTCTTGTGAGTGTAAGAGCTTTATCTTCAAACTTCCAGACAAATCCCAGTTGTTTAAGCAGTAAACTGGATCCACTGCCAAACAGTGGCTTAGGCATCTTCAGATAGAAAGCTGATACCCGAGTCCAAGGGCATGATCCTCAAAATAATCACCTAACACCTCAAAACCTTAAGATTCATTAGAAATTTTTCCAACACAGCCGAAGTTCTCTGAGTACAGTCTGATCTGTATTTAAGAAACAATTTAATACATAAAGAAATTCCAAGAGCAGGGCTGAAACCCTGAGTCCCTCCTTTAGCAAGGAAACAGGCTTTGTTCAGGGCCACAGGGACATCTCTTAAGTTCTTAAGCTCTAATACTAAAGGTTGGTACCATCAGAATTCCTCTAATGCTTTCTGTGAATATGGCAGCAGAGCTTCGTTTCGTGCTGAATTGCGGCTGCACGTTACTTGTGCTTGGAGCATGCCAACCAGACCAGGACACCTCATGGGATGTATGCAGAGGATCTCCTTGCTTACGGATGTCACTGCATTTAGGGTGGCAAATCTGGCCTTCCCAGAGGGATATTTTTGGGCACTGTGAAAATCATAGTCACAAAGCAGTGATACCTAGGGACCCAAAGGACCAAGTGGTGGACCAAAAGACTCTGAGGGTCCCACATTTTGGCTGATGTACCCAGCTTCCATTTACATCATTCTGTGTCTTTGAGCCTTGGTAGCTCATATGACTCTTAAGGAGAATTGTACAGCCAGTCACCTCAGCCAAAGCAGCTCCTCCCTCAAAGAACAAAATATTAGTCCCTTTGACAATGAAAATCTTAAAAGTGCCTGTCACACACAGAAAAAAATAGCAATCTCCCCTTAGGCTATCTTAAATACACATTTTGTCTCGTTGCTTGATTTAAAAGATTACTAACTCTGTATTTTATTTCTCTGGTGCCTTTTCTGCCATAGGGCATTCTGTTGTGTCTACAAACTGCTTCATCTGTGAAGCATTGCTAGATTTTGTCACAAGCAATGTATATACTTCATTTGGTCAAAGAAGGTATCTTTTCATGAAATACTAAGTTAGCACTCTTTTATCATTATTCAGCACGTGCATCTGGGGACTGTCGCATCTTACCTGATTCAAGTAAAAAATCACATATTTCTGTAAGCAAAGCAAAGCATGAAATGTTTCCATTTTACTGACATCAGAGAATTTTGCTTCTCAACTTTGAAATAACACAAGAAAACACTCAAAAAACTCAGCAGCTTGCTTTTTTTTTCTTTAAGGAATATATTCCTAAAATAACTCTCTGAAGTCACATGACAACATCTGCAAAAATTATTATTACAACTTACCTTGCAGACAAAGAACATAATCTTCAATAGCTGGAAGTCAGAAAAAATGAGACAAGGAGTCAAGGTCAAATCTTATCAACCAAAAGGGGAAAAGTTTACACTGAAGAAGGTAGTAGACATCACCTGTACTTGCACCTGAAGTCCTTAACCAATCTTTGACAGCCATTGTGGTAGATGATACAGAGACAGATAGCAAAACATTATCTGTGCACCACACGCACAGTTCATTTAAAACATCTGAACACACTACTGGAATCCTAGAGGTTTAGATGGTAGAAGCTAGAGAGTTTGAAAGTAAGCTGAAGGAGAGTTGTGTGGGTTTGGGCTCCCATGAAGGACGTGTTTTGAGCTTGTGTTTCAAAAACCCAGCTATGACATGCAGCATTGAAAAGGTAAAGCTGCTTTAATGTAAAAGGATAGAGGCAGTTGCTTGAATTCTTTGTTTCACATGCTAGCTCTTTTTAAAAACTGATCTACTTCCTCATCCGTTTTCTCATATACACCTTTTGAATCCACCAAAGATGGTAAGAATTAGACAACTGTTTGGCTAAAACAGAGAAAATGCTTGGTTTTTAATCATGAAGGGTTAGGAATTAAAGGGTAATTCAGCTCTGCACACTCACTGCATGAAACAGGTTGCTTGTGTTTCATGAAAGCTTATGACTTTCACCTAGAAGAAGAAAAGGAGGGAAATACAGATTGCACCTTTCCTTCAAATAAAAGCCTGAAAAGCAAGCAGCTCCTTTCCTGAAAGCTAAAGGACACACATAAACAAGTTCTTCAACTAGCCCTCTGACATACATTCATATAAACTATATGCCACATACTATGCAGACTTCAAAAGTGATATCACAGAATCACAGAATGGTAGGCGTTGGAAGGGACCTCTGGAGATCATCTAGTCCAACCCCCCTGCTAAAGCAGGTTTGCCCAGAGCAGGGTGCCCAGGAACACATGTCTCAGAGAATGAAATCAAAAGATGGAATCATTCTGAGAATTAGTCATGACTAATGCAACCAAGCAACTGTGTTGAGACTGTCCATCTGAAACTCCTAATCATTTTCAGAACACAGCCCATCCAAATTAAGATTACTGTAGGTAATCACAAGAGTTACTGCAATCCAGGACAACTCTAAGATAAATTGTCACCAAAATTGTACTAGTCAGAGTTTTTAAAAATCTGCTCTTGAACCACTTACACCTGAAATTATAGGGTCATTCTCTCCCAACTGCTACGTATTTGCTAAGTGGATAAAATTCCTTACTAAAAGACAACTGCAAGCTACTCCTGTTGAGCCCTTCAAGGTCCTCTTCTAACTTGGTCCCCGGGTTCACTTTTTTGCAGCCTCTATTTACAAAAGTTCCAAAATTGACGAGAAACTTTCAAAGGAGAAATAAATGTAAGTCCGATTAAAATAATTAGATGAGGCTGAGACTCACTACAGGCTGACAGCAGTGCAGGTGGAAAAATCTCGCACTTTTTCCACCTGGGGATAAGAAGGGATAAGACGAAGAAGCCCCTACAGAAAATTCATGTAGGGTCCTCCAGTTAGTTCGCTGGCCTCACTCCAAAAGAAAAGAATGAACCTATTCAACAGCCTGCTCCCTCATCCCAAACTGTGTGCAAGTTCACAAACTCACCGTCAATGACACCAGACACTGCTGACAGATACTAAAGAAGAGTAAGAACATGTGCAAAATAAGACTGTCAGCAGCCCTTGTCCATAATGTTCAGAAAAAACACTGACCAACAAGATTGAGGAAGGTTTCATGACTCAAGTCAAAGTGCAAGAAACAGAAGTTGTGTGTGAGGTTGGATTATTTGCTGACTACAATAGGATCTCTTTTGGGTTTGTTTTTTTTTTTCAAATCACTGAGCAAGAAATGAAACACATAAAAGTTGCGTTGATCTTAACTTCCTTCTTTGGAAGAACACGTAGTGGCTCTGAAATAAGATAAAATAAATAAATAAATACAAGAGCTAGCTTCAGTCAGGAAGTGCTGGAAATCTTACAATAAACTTTGATCTTTTTAACTTAGTGAGCTTTGCCACGAGGCCTTGTATGTTCGACCTCTTCAGGCTACCTTAACCTTTGAGGTTAATTTGAAGATCATATGGGATTTTGTTAAACACTACAAGCATACACAGTAAACGAAGTAGTGCAGGCCATCAGCTAAACAGATTGCAACAGCACACGAGATTGGAAACGTCTTGAAAGAACAATGAAGAAGATAAAGGGAGTAAATAAAGTTACATCCTGGCTCCAGGACTGGTTCTGCCCAGAGAGTAAATACCTTCTTGTTGACAATTCTCCTCATGGAAAAGCAAAAGCATGCTATAAGAACAGCAAGTCATTTTTACTCTAAATTATTGAAGCATTAAGTATCTCCGCTTATTCATCAGGGAAACTAAGTTCTTTTTTTCACTATTGCACTATTTTTTCCAATGTCCTTTCCTCATGGCATGTCCTTGCCTCAAGGCATACATTCTTCAGCAGCCAGGAAAGCAGGAAAAATATAAATTCCTACTAACTCGCTGCGTACTATGGCATTAATGCCATATATGCTAGTGCCTCTAATAAAATGGGCTTTTAAAATAGTACTAATGGCGAGGAAGACATTTTTCCCCCATTTCAAGAGTCGCAGACACAGTGAGATTGTTTTCTGATGATTCATTTTACATGTATTGAAGTAATATAATTATTTTGACTTTTTTTTTCTCCATTCACATGCGTAACCCTTGCCATCACACGACAATAACCCTTAGAGAAGGTCCGTTCCTTGTAAGAAGACTAATAGCTTAAATCTTAGCAAACAGGGACAAGAAAATCACAGGCAGAGGCTGGGGAGGTCCTAGGGGCAAGGGAGCAGGCTCAAGGAGTTTGGAGTCAGTGGATCTATTGGAACAGGAGCCTAGAGGCAAGGTCTTATATTGCCCTTAGTTCTGTGTGTGTGTGTGTGTGTCTCTCCTCTCTCCCAAGAGCCCTTGTTTTCTTGGAGGAATCATCACCTAGGGCAATAAAAGAGGTGGCCTGTACATCAGTATCCCAGAGCCTACATATTCCTTTATTATTATGCACACAGCTGAAGAAATAAGATATTTTACCCCCAAACTGAGTAAGGCAGCAAACGTTTTAAAATATTAACTTTTATAAAACTTTAATCTAGAATATTATAATTTTATGTTGTTTAAAACCGATTTTTAACACAAGAAATGGGAAATAATAAGCAATTTTGGGGATCTTGAGTGGGACCACTCAGAAATCTACTGATAGTCATCCATTTTAGATATTTCTACTTTCTATCACAGCATGTATCTTAATGTGATTGTAAAATACACCCCTCAAATAATACATTTCCTTCACTTTTACTTGAGTAATAGTGAATAGTAAGACTAATTGAATAATAAAGATTTTAAAATAAATTTTAAAACCCCCAAAATTCAAAATTTCAGAAAAAAAGCTGTTAAAAAGGAGGCTGGAGTCCCTCAGTTTTATACAACAAATCAATACAGACGCCTAAGTGAAGGGAGAAAACCAACATTGGCCAGTTTTGCTGAACTGGCATCTGAACAGTAACAACCTCTTTATCAGAAAATATATACTGAACACATTGCAGCAGCAGAAACTGCCCTATAAAATTGTGTGACAATGCCCTGAAACTGATTTCTGAGGGAAGAAGCAGCTCATTCTTGATGGACTTACTGCTTGGGAACTTTTCTGACAGCTGTGACTGTTTCTGCTGATGTGCTCACTTTTCACTGAGTAACTTGGCTGAGCCCAATAAATCATTTAATTCAAGCTCATCACAGATATTAAATGGTAGCAAGTTGGGAGTGGGGATACTATCTGAGAAGAAAGTAAGTAAGTTCTATTAAAACCTTATATGACAATTTAGATCCTAAAATATCTAATATTAGATCTAATAATCTATTATCCCAGAAAAGGGGATACAAAACAAAATCTAAACACTACCACCCACCAGTCAGACTCTTCCAACAATGTGCATTCTGTGAACAGAGTGTATTTTCAAGAATCAATGAGCTAGCAAAATTTATAGTCATAAGACTCTTGAAAAGCATGCTTTTTTGGCAAGGAGTTCAAAACGCTTCCAAGAACACAGACCCATCCACATACCTTACCCACCCCTGACTTAGCAGACTGCAGAGTCTGTTTACATTTACAAGATCTTGGAGTTTCTACCAAGTTAAGCCAACTTACCCTGTGCCACAAAATCCAGCCACGAACACCATTCTGAGAAAAAATAATAGCTCTTCATTTCTGATACAGAAATTCCTCTCTGGTTCATTGTCAGAGAAGAAAAATGTCCACTTTTCCCTTCCTCTGCTCAGAACAAACTACCCTGAGAAGGTAAGAGCTTTCATATTAATTGAACTTTGTTCCATAAACACAACAGGTGGCACAAGATGACTTTACAAATATATTTTCCTCCAGTAATGCCATTGTTCTTGTAATTATCGCTTTAATTATAGTGCTCTCCCCTCATGTCCCCACCCTGAATATTTACAGACTGCTGATATAGTGTATCTAGGCTATAGGCTCGAGCCCTAAGCATATTTTCACTCATGTTAGGCTTTAACAAGGCAAAGCAAAACTGTTTTTCGCTCAGATATTCATAACACTATCTGGAACCAGTTGTATTGAATTGTTCACTCATAGTTTTAATATTTTGGTGAAGTTTATCAATCACCTCTGCTATGGATTCACACCCAACTCTCTTCTCTCAACTTTCTGCTGCAGTGCCAGGGCACTGCCAGCAGGGCAGGTAATGGAAGCCTCAAGCATGGGAACTCCAAATCTCAAATAAATCCCTTAACAACACGTTTATCCAGCCAGCAAATGAAGGTGTGAATGCAGCAAACAGTCTTACATGCTATCCAGCATGGCAACTAGCACTAATAAAGTCGTAGTCAGCAGACTGACCAGAAATCTCAGTGTTGATGCAGGCTTCAGGCAGGCTTTGGCTATGTTGAGGCTGTCAGGCACTAAGTATGTCTGCTATATTCATGTATTCAGTCAGACATTTCCTGCATCCATGCATTTTGCTATTCTGTCTGTACGCTAACATCCTCTCCCCATACAAGAATGCCCAATATCCAACGAAATACTCATACAACTCCAGGAGAAGATGCACCACATCTCTATCCCCTCAGCTGACACAGAAGGTGTAACAGTGCTCTTCCTCTAGGCTCCTCTTCACTACCTGTGGTGGATTACCTGGGTTGTGGATTAACCAAGCTTCGTCTGACTCTTTCACTATAAACATCCATTAGAATCATAGAATCATAGAATGGTAGGGGTTGGAAGGGACCTCTAGAGATCATCTAGTCCAACCCCCCTGCTAAAGCAGGTTAGCCTAGAGCAGGGTGCACAGGAATGCATCCAGGCGGGTTTTGAATATCTCCAGAGAAGTATTAGACATTAGTATTAGACATTAGTATTAGACACCCACATTACAGTGCTGCCTCACCCTACCTCGTCGCAGAACTTCTTTGGATTGGAAGGACCCTGGGACACAAAGAGTTTCCTCATCCATCCATCCATTCATTACATGCCTAGAGCATACACAAAAGCAAACTTCCTCAGAGCTTCAGTCATCTTCATCAGAAAACCAACCTGAATCCAGTGTGAAAAGATGCACACTACAGGATGCCTCCAAAGATACTCTTCATCCATACAGGCGCAGCACAGACGGAAGACAGATGCCTCTGGAGTCTCCACTTGCCACACTGGTTTTACAGCTCTTGATTCAAGCTGACCTACTGTTTCCGTTTGCTTAGAGAAAGCGAGAAGAGGGAGAATCTCAAAGGATGGTCTGTGAACACCACACCAGGAAGACCATCATAAAGGGCTGCAGCAGATCAACACCCTGGAAAATCTCCCCTGCTGATGGTATCCCCACAGAAGACCACTTGAAGCCACAGCTTCCCAGTGCTGAAAGCCTCCACAAACTGTACAACTGCCGTCCCACCTGCCTGCAGTTGGAGTTGCAGAAGCATGCAGAAGATGTACGGTCAGGGACGGATGCAGAAACCACAATGCTGTCTCACACGAGCCTGGCCATATCAGCCTGGGCCCTGCCTGCCCAGGCAGGCCGGGTCACACGGCACCTGGTCCCAAACCTCTGCATTCCAAAGAGCAAGGTCACCAGAGCCAGGGCTCAACCACGGCGAGGGGATAAAGGCCATGCAGCCTGCCCTGCGTAAACGACACCCGCAGAGAGCAGCACAATGAGGATTAGGCCAAGGAGGACAGATCCAACTGTCCATGAGCTGTAAGTAAAAAAAGCCCACTTTGTTAAAATGAAAATAAAACAGAGATGGATTTGACGAATGATGAAGATCTCTGGAAGCCAGGCCACCTTCTCTTATTAAGGTAAATAAGGTAATGCAAAAGCAATGTATGAACTAGGACATTTATTGTTTACATAAAGATTTATATATTCTATATTAAAGATTTTAACATGTGGGGAAATGACGAAGTGACAGCAAGAAAACCTGCTCTTGGCGATTTCCAGAGAAGCTAATGAAGAGAGAACAAAGCTCTGTGAGACTTGAAACAACTGGACAGAGTGGCTTAATTTTGTCACCAGGAGAAGAGAAACGCATACATCATGGGATTCACAGAATCACAAGCACGTTTACTTTGAAAATACATGCTTGCCAAAACTGTAATTCTACCCAGTGTAGCTACTGGACAGAAATGTCCCCAGGCTGCAGCATCTCTCCCCTTCCACAATCTAAACCCTTCATGTACCTTCTGTGTAACATTTGGTCTGGAAGTGACACTGAACGCTAATTGAGATCTGCCACCAGGAAGGTGGGAAAACTCTTATCAGTCCAAAAGGCCATAAAACGGCTTTGACCAAAACAATGTAATAGTTCTTACTGGATATACAAGGTTGACATTAGAAGCGTATAATTGCTTTCCTACTGTCAACATAAAATGGGTAAGAGGAAGGAAAGGAAACAGAATTTTGCATACTTGAAGACTTCAAACAGAAAAGGCTGCAACACAATCAAAAAGAGTTTGGGAATAATAATAAAGATAGGTGGGAGAGAAGACAGCTTCCTACAGAAACATACAGTTTTCTGATTATACACACCTATATATAGTGAAAGGAGCCTGCAAGTAAGAGGTTATTGTATAGCATTACAAGATTTATATTANTTTTGCATACTTGAAGACTTCAAACAGAAAAGGCTGCAACACAATCAAAAAGAGTTCGGGAATAATAATAAAGATAGGTGGGAGAGAAGACAGCTTCCTACAGAAACATACAGTTTTCTGATTATACACACCTATATATAGTGAAAGGAGCCTGCAAGTAAGAGGTTATTGTATAGCATTACAAGATTTATATTAAGATCTGAGTCCGAAGGAAATAAGGCTAAAATGAGGAAAACTATCTATGTTAGAGCGTGTTCAATATATTAAACTAGTGGTTTTCTCCTGTGCAGTCAACGCTTTCCATATACTTGGAATTAGTTCCAATCCATTCCTGAATGGCCAGCGGGCGCCCGCAAGGGGAATATATAAAAGTTACAAGATAATTGGTGCAAGCAGTAACTTTTACAGCTACACTTTGAACTTGACTGCAGTGTGATTACTACCAAGTGATGGTTGCATCCAAAAGGAAGGCAAGACTGAAATTTGAGGAGGCCTTGTTTTGCTTTGCTTTGTAAGCAAAAGTTTACAAATTTTCCCTGACTTTACTGTGACTACCAGCAATTGACATTAAAACTTTTTCTAGTTTGAGCCGAATAGAATTAATCGTTAAATCTTGATAATTTATTAGTCAGCACTCCTGAGGACCAAAACTTGGCCTCATGAATACCCTGAACTGATAAGTCAGGAAAGGTGAAATCTTTACATTTCAGAAGTTACAAAAAAAAGGTTATAAAAAAGCCTTACAATTTTTATTCCAAAAGTCTCAGTGAGCAACAGTACAAAAGAAGGTGTGAGCAAAAACCACAGGAGAAGCATTTTTCTCTTCCTATTTTTTTAATGAGTATGTGTCAACATTAAAGAAAGGAATATTGACAGGCCTTGAAAATTTTATATTGTCCTACAAAGGTAGCTTAGCTTATGTTGATTTTAATTTCATATGCTCCAAATTAATTTAAACAGAAAAAAAAAAGTCCTCTTTTAAACCACAATAGGTCACTGTGCATATAAAACCAAGAAAGGATTAATGAATTAATTATTGAAAAATCTGCTTCAGCTTACCTCAGCCACTCGGGGTTAAAATATTTTAGGAAAAAACCCCAACAAAACGTAGCTTTACTAAATACAAAGATTATATAATTATCAGTCACAGAAATATATTATTACACCACATACTGTATGAAACAGACTTTGAGATTGAATAAATGGGGGCAAGTCCTAAACTTAGTACAATACACTTAAACATCAGAGACTTCCTGATTTTTTTGAGTACAGTCAAAAATATCTTTTTGGTGTAATTAATTATATTTTTAAAAAGCAGAGCACTCGGTGAACTTCTTCCAGAGTATCAAAGAGGGGTTGGCATAAAGCATTCAAAGCTGTGTCTGTTAGACACTGTCATAGACCTGGAACTGCACGGAAAAACAAGATACAATGTTTTTGTCCAGTAAGTACTGGTGACAGAGAGTAATCACTATCCATGAGTAATATCTAGTATGGATAGAGATACGTATTTTTTTAACTACAGCAGTTGCTGGATCCCTACATGAGTATGCTTTCAGAAAAAATACTAGATCCAGCAAGAATCACTAGCGTTGAGAAAATCAGTAACATGAATACCAGGCTACTGACTGCTCATATTCAGCTCACACGCTCCTCCAACTTAAGTGCAAGCATTCTATGTAGATACAAGTCACACTACAGGATCACCTATGCATTCACCTCACCAGAGCATATTTGGCGCGGGTTATTCCGTGAGTGCCGTCTGCCATGCAGGATTTGGATGAATCTTGGTAGGATCCTAAAATGACCTTCATGTCCTTCCCTTAAAAGGCGCCGTTGAGACATGGATGTGTGTCCCTGTGTGTCCACCAAGTTAATCACCAAAGGAAATAAAAAATCAGCTCTTCAGAATTACGTTCTTCTAATGCACTGAAAGATACTCTGATTTTGTTCTTAAATGTCAATGGAACATAAAATTTCTTTGTCAAATTCAAATGCTACCAAAAAAGATAAATAAAGAATGCAGATTTAAAGAGCTGGAAATGCGTACAGTTTAGTTATTGTATGAGTTTTTTCTCAGAAACCAGTACCTGGTTTCACTACACAGAAAAAAGAAAAATCACTTGTACTTAATGGACTGAAAATGCCAAGATAGTTTCTGCACAAAGCTGCGAGACCCTCTTGATTCCTAGCACGCTGCACCCAGCAGACACAACATCTTGCCACAGCTTTCAGTCCACTTTCAGTGTGACTAGTATGAATAAAGGAGGCACAGCTTCTCACGTGAGCGGGTCAGCCCAGCAGATAAAAGTTTAAAAAAAAAAAGTGTGAAACTGGTTTTCGGTGTTTCGTCCAAAAGAACTGTACGCCAACTAACAGCCCCGTGCTGCTTCCGCTGAAGAAAAGCCCTCACAAAACATCCAGTTTGTTAGTGCACTGCAGCCGCACACGGCGATTCAGAGACGCTGTTCAACCCAAGTAGCTAGTACTCTCGGCTTCACATCCTTCATCTTTAACTTGAGGGATGTTCAGTTGTTGCAAAGAGACATCCGAGGTTTCTCCTGAAGAAGGGCAAGTTGAAGATCTTTCTTACAACTTCTCGCTCATAAGTTCTCAAGTCAGCATGCCGAGGGCAGAAATCTCACGCTGAGGCTGCATTTCCTACATCTGTGTCTGGAGCACCCTGCATTCCTCAGGGGCCAGTGCTATGCTCATACCAGAAAACTAAAAGAAAATATCGTTGTCAATACAATGTTGTCAATTAGAAACTCCTCTTCAGTTTGCTTCCCTAAGTCAGACTCTCACCATCAATACCTCTGCTCTTCCTCCCCCTGAATTTGCACAGAAGTGAGGACCAAGTCCCTCAAAGGCAAAGCCCGTTCCCAGAATATGTGAGCAGAGAGGTCTCACAAGAAAAACCTGAATCTTCCTGGGAGTTAACAAACAACTAATAGGAAGGAAGGGAGGGGAAATGAATCCCAGGCTTTCTTAAAACATATCAGGAAACCCTACACTGTCTGTTCTCCCTGTCTCTTTCAATGCAGGACAGAGGAAATTGATAATGCTGCTTTACTTGGCAGTCAACATTTTCCTCTCAATTCTGTTTAACTGTGTCCTGTACGGCCACAGATCCACCACAACCCAAATACATACCATTACGCACATCAAACTGAAGAAGTAAGCGTTTTGAAATATGGTGTGCCAGCTATCATTACTCTGAAAGCAAATTAAAACAGGTAACTTTAGTAATTCACATTGCAGTAAATCTTAGCTTATTACAAAACACTAGCTTGAATATATCTTGCTAAAAGGAGAATCACTGCAGTTTTAGCTGGGAAATGTTTGACTTTCAACGTGAAATCAGAAGTAAATGTAACAATCTTGAAATGTGATTACCAAAAATCGTATCAAAATAAATCAGAACTGATGCATTTCATGCAAATATCACTTGTTTTCCAAATTCATTCTACTAAGCAGATGGGCCACTGCGTAATGCAGCCTTGCTACTCATCTTGGATCAAAGGCCTACTGAGCTTATTTAAGTAATAGAGGAATTAAACAGAAGGAAGGAAAGGAACAGATTAGTGGTGGAAAACCACCATGCTACACATTGCCACTGCACTAGATACTCAGGGTTCAAGCAAAAGAGAACTAAAGTAAAGCACAGCATGCATATTAGACAAAACTCTGCATTTTCTTGGGCTGCTCATCACTGTGGGGCACAAAGCAGTGGTTCTGGTCAGATACAGTGGAGCAGTAATGTCTGCAGACACAAGACTGCAACTTGCTCCTTGCTGCTGAGTTTCCAAATGGAGGCATCGAATGTGACCAGGAGATGCCTGCAGCAGATGGCCAGCCTCCTGGTTGGCCTTTCCTCCTGCCTGGCAGGCTACTACTTGTTTGGGCCTTTTGGGGGACACCAGCCTCGAGACGAAGGGATCTGGTCTGAGAATTGAGTGGGATGCCAATGAAACTACTCATCTTCTCCCAGCAGCCAAGCCACCAGCTACAAAAGTGACTCTGTCCCAGCAGTGTTTTGAGTGTGCCACTGCACTAGCGGCACCACATGAGTGGCACACGGTGGAAATCTCACCCACAATTTGTGCAGAGGATTATTACAATGAAGCAAAAGGATGTTCTCCCTGCTTTCTTCACATATCAAATGCATGCAGAAGATTGCTGACTTGAGTTGTAAAGTTGTTGAGTACGCACAATCCTACTGAAAGCTACCCATTAGCTACATCCCTGCCCACAAAACAAGCTTTTAATCTTCTTTCGAGCACTCAAATTTGTGCCTAGAAGCAAAGAAATTAATCACAACAATGGCTATGGCAGTGCGCAATCAGAGGAAACAGATGGTGTAATGCAGTGTTTTCCAAACAGCAGCAGCCTCTATCTCCAGGAAAATAATCTGAATATTTTCCCTTGCCGTTGGCATTACTATAGCAAAAGCTCCTATTAGAAGGATTTCTTCTCTGCTCTGTACGGCATCAGCAGACTACACAGCAGTCTAACATCAGCAACATTCTTTGGGTGTTAGTTGGCAAAACCAAATAGACTGCACCTCTCTTCTTTCACGTCACATAAACAGTAATATTCAGTGGGTAACACCTCCACGATTACCTTTAAATGAATACAAACAGCCTGATGGAACCAACAAAATCATGGCAATGAAACAGGGCTTATTTTTCTTATGCTTCATTTCCAGGTCTGTTTCTGACCACAGGCATAGTGTTGCACATTGACAACAGAAACAGCCACACTGACTGATGTCTGTATTCTCTCTCTGATTTTTCTTTTGACTCTGGGGAATTCTACAACATTTTAGTACAATAACATCAGGTTTTCTTGGGAATCATTAAATCAAGCATCACTTTCATGACTACTGGGTGTTCTCATAGTTCCTTTCATCTTTTTGTTTGTATAGAAGCCTTATCTTTATGGACATCTCGAATGCCCTACTGTGACTTTTCCTCCAAACCCTAACAATTATTTACAGGCCCTTCCTTACATCCTCACATTCAATGCGTCGTTGAAATGTTCACATTATAGGACCATGTATCCCTCCTAACTGTACAGTGCCAGCAGCTCTGGTAGCAGAATCGGCACTGCCCTAGTAATTCTCCTGTGTTTCTCCCACTCCTCAAAACAAGTTTATCTTCATATATGCTGATATGCCACTGCCACTGGTGTTGCCATTTCTCTTTAATTGTAGATCTGTTTTTTCAGGGAAAAGATTGCAACTCATGGACAACAAAACATGGCGCTTCTCACACCTGGCACTTCAAGATCCCACCACGCACACACGGCACAGGAGTACACCTGTAAGATCTGTATCTACCGCTTCTCCTGTCATCTCCCCTGGAGTCCCTGCAGGGAGGAGCTTCTGCAGAGAAACCCACAAATCAGAAGTGCCATCACATCCCTGAGAAAAACCCAGAGGACTGACTGCAAGAGAGATGTCACATGAAGGATAAATTACACACACACAGTGGAAATGAAATGAGGGGGAAGAAAAGCGTAATGTTGTTCAGATTTTTCTGTTTAAAGCATGCTTCATCAATTATCTCTGCACACACACTTATTGTGTTGAGAATGGTAGTACACACAGAAAGCTAAACCGGACTCGTGCTACATTACTGAAGAAAATCATCATGTTGCACATGTTAAAAATACAGAATACAAGCTACTTCTAATCTGAAATGTAGTCTGTTTTACAGAGTTCAATACCCCTATACTGTAACAAGAGAGCACTGATCATTGTTATGCTTAGCCCTGAGCTTGCTTATAACCATACATTAATGTTGAATTATTGCAAGTATTTTGCTTGTGTTAATTTCTTAAATTAAAAACAAGTTGACAAAAATTAATCCACACCAGACACTAGTCACTAGGCTAAAACAGGGAAGAGTCAGCTAGAGGCTGATTTTAAATGAAAAACAAAGGGTAGCTGAGATGTTAAAGACACAGAACTTGCTATTTTTACATCCACAAATTCCACAGGGTTCTTGTAGAAGGAAAATGCTGAGAGAAGACCTGTCTGAAAACCCGAGAAATAAATCATTATTCCACGATGCCAAGTAGATTGAAATACAAGAAAACAATGAACCTTCATTTTTCAATGTGGATGAGATGGATATAAAGTTTAGGTACATCTGTTGCCTGTATTATTTTTATACTTGTTAGAATTGGATAGGTGTGCTTATATTTCACTTTCAGGCTACTCTATCAGAAAACTCACTCTAATAAAAAGTTCAGAAAGGGCTCCCATAGCGTAATCTAGAGAATCTGTGAAATTACGTTTAATAAAACACCATGACGTATAAGGAAGCTGGAGTGGGCAGAAATCTGTTGAAATAGAGATGGAGATACACCCTGCAAACCTAAAAGCTGTTACAAACAAACTCAGTATCACCCAAACACATAGACAGTGATAAACTTTCCCAATATTTTGATATTAATTTATTAAAGGTTAGGAGTTGAAGGAATTACTTGGTATTACAAGAAATCTACACAAAAACTCTGAATTAAGTTACAAGAATGAATTAGGTTAGTTGTCCAAGCTTAATCCTAACTGGATGTATCTGCTTAAAGACAAACCACGATTGTAATAAGCATCAGATGAATATAAGTAGATCAGGACTGAGATAAATGGACAGCTTGCATTCTATTTATACTTGCACATTATGCTGCTGAACCACAGCTGTCAGTCTTTCTTTAAAGCAGTCTCAAAAAAAAATTAAACTATTACCATACAAAATAAATCCTAAACCACAGAGCATTTCATAATTTCATTTTACAATAAGAAACAAAAAACTTTGCAAGATATAGAGTTAGGTTTTCAATATTCTGGAAGTGTTACTATTTAATAATTGTCAAGATAACACGAAGCTTTTAAAGCCTAACATCTGTCCCTTTAATTTAAGTAATCTTATATTGCATGTCTGAATTTCCTGGGGGTTAGCAATAAATTTGACCCATCTCCAAAAGAACAAGCTCCTCCCATCAGCGACAGAAAACATGCAGAAAATCACAGTGAATCAAGACAAATAACCAGAAGAGAACAGCTCTTTAGTACCAGCCAAGCAAAGTGAGGTTTAACATCTAACAAGACAGCACTTCTAGTCTGTCCTTTGATGTAAATCCTTCAAATTCTGAAGGCAACTAGCCATCAATTTCAAAACTTCAGAGACGTTCTGGGAAGGAGCATGGAAACTGCACTTACACTGATGAAGATCAGCAGGGCAGAACATGGGAAAAGCCTGATTAGCATCTGGCGCCAATCCAAAGCTTCAGGTAAAAGCTACTGTGATTTTGGAGCAAATTAGGCAACTGCCACCACCAGCTCACTGGTTTACTTAAATTCTGTTAGGTAAAATGACCTGGCAAATGACAATTACAGGTTGGGATCGAGCAGATTTGATAGAGGTGCGAAGCCCACCTTTCTGGTCAGAAGTAAAGGCACATAAAGAACAGCGATCTATTCGTATTAGGAAGTTCCTTGGAATTATTTTGGTTCTATGCTTGATACGGGCCCGTGCTTTCACCCAACCACACCGTCTCAGCTCTTGTGTTCTGTACCTGACTGCTGCTGCTGTGAGCACAACACAAGGGAGAGACATGACCACGGTGGGTGGTGGTCCTGTAGAGAGGGGATTTTTGCAGCAAGAGAAGGAGAAAAAAAGTGGTAAGAGACCTTTGATGTCACTGCACAGCTGTGCCTGCACACCACGGAGTCAAGGCAAGGGGAAGCTGCTGATGTAAACCAGATATAACAATTGGCAGCAAAAAGAAGTGGCTTGAAATGGTTTATCAAATATAACTTTATTGGCAATGTTCTGTAAAGATACTACAGTTTTAGGCATATTTGCCATTCCCAACACGTACAATGTGGGATACAGTGGTCATTCCCATCACGTGCCAGCTACATCTATGTAAGTAATAATGAAACTAAGGGGCTGAGGGTAAGTAGTTGCCTTTATACATTAAGTTATGCTAGTGGAAGCCTGATCAAAAATTATTTGTATCTAGTAAGTCTGCATATATATGTGTATATACGTATCTACATAAACACAAATGAACATACAAAAAATGAATAATACATGCAGTCAACAACACTGACTGACCTTCCAGCAAACAGCTCTGCGCAGAATCAGCTGGAGAAAGCCAAAATCTGATATTGAAAGAACTTTTGCTGGAATTTCGGAATACTTTAATTACGCTCAAAAGAGCGTTCTAGTTCAAACCTTGTATCTTCTAACAACTACAGAAGATACTTCCCCATTGGTTTGATTTCTGGCAGAAGCAGCCAGAGAGGGAAAAGGGGTCTGTATGCATTTTAGACTCTGGCCAGATACTGCTGCTCTCCCCAGCCGGGTCTGCCACAATTGAGACTAATGATCAGCTCACTAATGAAACCTGCACTTCTTTCATTTCTCTACAGGAGACAGAGCCACCACTTAGGAACAAGTTTCTTAATTGCTCAGAAAAGCTGATTTTGCTGAGGTTCAGGACACTGCAAAATCTATTATTAGATGGGTGATTTTCAGGTCTTTTCCGGAAGATGATGCCTTTGACAATTACGAAGTGTGGAATACTGTATAGACTGCTGCTGGATCTAGGCATCTAGACAGCTCCCAGCAGGGGTGGGTCCTGGCTATAACTTATGGTGTTCTCAATAATGTAATGTGTACAGTGAGAAATGACTGCTGTGCACCTACATAAATAGATGACGTTGTCTCGCTGTGCTACTGCAGGCCAGAAGCACTCTTTGAGCGTTCGGTCTCTGCTACCGTAATTTCCTTCCTCTGAAAAACGTTCTCTGTTGCCATGCACTTTGGACCCACGGGAGCCTGTGCTGCTCAGCTCTCACCTCTTCCCTGTCAGACTTTAATTCTTAACGACATTTCACAATCCTCCCTCTTTAGTTTCTCCATGAATGGAGCCTTAATAAAGCGGAAGAGTTTTCAGTTGAGTAGCTGCTTTGAAATTCTTCTGCACGCACTGTTACACCGATTACAAATTTATACAGCAGTAATCTGCTCAGCACAAAAGAAACAGTACTATTAATACTTCACAAAGCTAGTATGCAGCTATAAGTAACACCTTTTAGGGACCTTTCAGAAATGCTGTAAAAATCCCTAGGCTGTAAGAATCTAATACGATCTTTCTCAGGCTACTGTTAGGATGCAGCACAGTAGGTTTTCTACTGCAACTTTCTGAGATGGCCATAGGGGTACAAGAGTGATAAATCACATAAATGTTTGGAGAAGGAATGAAATTTTCATAACATTAATGAACACAACAAATTCATGAACCGCTGATTTTGATAATCACTCATGTAGGCCTCCAGCAAAATGGGATTTTCCCTGTGTACAGATAAGCACATTTAATTGAACTGGGATGAAGGGAATTACTGGTGGAACATTCGCCAGTTTACTAGACAAAGTTTTAGTCTGTTCAGAGTTAGTTTGTCTCATTCTGCTTATCAGCTAGTGAGTTCTAACAGACATATTTTAATTACACAGTTATAACTAATGACATTCAAGCAAATAGATCTAAACACAACAGAGAGGACTAGGAAAAGTCTGCATTCACACTTGAAAATGAAAAGCTCTTTTGACAACTTAGAATCAACAGACAATTTCCTTCTGGAAATGTAAAACAAATGCTGTATGATACGCAGTGACTATGGCTGTAATTCTTAGAAAGGCTGAGAAACTCATTCCATCTATAGTGTCTTATCAGCAAGCACCAACACTGAACACAGCCACAACCATACAAGCACTCTGTTTGACCTGGCCCCGTACTGCTGCCAAAGGGAGAATTCCTGCTCCCAGTAACCTCCCTATCTTGCTTCCCTGGTGTTGGCATTTGCATTTGTGCAGCTGCACGGTGAATTATAGACAGATACGTTCCAGGTAGGACAAACAGGACAGGAACACGTGATGTGGCTGGTTGAAGTCAATAACCTCAGCACACAATGTAGCACGTTGTCCTGAAACTATAAATACCTGTTGAAATCCAGGTTGGGCTTATTGTTTAACAATCGTTTCCTAAATGAGTACAGCAAGCTGTGCTTTTCTCTTTTGGATTCTTCAGCAGAGATCTTCACATGATTTAATAAGATAGTACTACTGATTACTGTTTATGGCTATACAGTTAGAGACCCAATAGACCCAATGGGCAAATGCATCATTGGCGTTACAGTCTCCAAATAAATTATTACATCAAAACATATTGAAATACACTGAAGATTTTGTGAATTAAATACATGAAGTAGAAATAGGCAGTGATTAA
Source organism: Steatornis caripensis (assembly GCA_013398225.1). Lineage (NCBI taxonomy): Eukaryota > Metazoa > Chordata > Aves > Caprimulgiformes > Steatornithidae > Steatornis > Steatornis caripensis. Next base: position 483,524 of record VZSC01015849.1, read on the forward strand.
ATCATGGTTCCTCTTGATGTAGGTCAAGACATTGATATAAAGTCAAGACATTACATAAAAAATTATACCAGAGCAAAAATATTTTCCTGCGTATTCTCTCATTTAAATACAGCCTACAAGGGTACAAAATGTGGATCCCCACAGCTGTAGAGTTGTACAACCAAAGGTCAATTGCATAGCCCTTTCCTCCCTCTCAGATTTTGGTCTCGTTTGTTACATTTGGATTCACAGATTTTTTTTTTCCAATCTAAATGATGCTTCTCACTTGTCAGTTAAAGATAGCGCTGTGCCAGCAGTTTTCATTTGTCCCCATACAGAAGAAAAGTTATGCAGGCATGCTCTGCTGTCAAGAAACATGTTTTTGAAAAGTGTGACACTTAAAATCGTTACCGTATTGCTTCACTCAACTGACTCAATCAATCCCAGTTTGTCAGAGGAAGATGATGGTGACACTGAAAGTGCAACTACTCAGAAAGAGGCAGCAGCAATACTCACAGCAGAAGACTGATGCTGGGGACGTGGTGTCAGGGATGAAGCAGCTGGGACCTTTGAGGAGGGTGATCTGCTCCAGAAAGCTGGTGTCTCTTCCAGGTGACAATTTTGATCCTGCTCTCACCACTCTATCTGCCATGCCATAAATACTGTCTCTGTGCATTTAAACTGTGTGTATTTTAGTCCCTGCACACATCCCATCCTCCCCACAGAAAAATTGCTTTGCCCTCCAAACAACCTGTGGCGTTTCACCTGTATGACTCTCAACAGTTAGCTGAGCTGGGTGTTCGACAATCAGCAGTGGAACTCCAAACCCAAGGACAGGCTCGTCTCGGGAACGAGACCTTTCATTATGCAATCAAACATAAATCGGAGACTTGGTCACAGAAGTAATCTTTGCTCAGATTTGTGATGTGTAGAGGACACCAGCACTGGGATCCTCTATTAGTAATGTACAGGTCTGCATGGAATATTTGTTATTTTGTACCCTTAAAGACAGGCAGCGCATCTGGAGAGCATCACGCACATTGGCCTTCCCCATCACAAGAACATATGGGATTCCCAGATATACCCCAGGAGTGAGAAGCAGGTAGGAAAATGAAAGAAAAGGCACAGATGCTGCAGTACATGTTAAAGATACACAATAATCAAGTATTTTAGAACTTCCCAGCTGCTCTCAAATCCAAATTAAACCAAAGTTATACCACGGAAAATGCTGTTACTGAGTACAGAAACTGCAGACTACAGGCTTAACTATAGTTTATATAGTTGTTTATTAAACTGAATTATACCATGCAAGCTTTCTTGCATCAAACTTCACCTATAGAGCACTCTGCTTTGCAGCTATGTGCCTGGACTTTGCTGCTGTCCTGGATACTTGTAAAATCTTGTCACATTTCCCTATGTACAACCATTTAATTCTCTTCAAATGTTTAAAACCAATCTGTGAAAACTACTACGACGTATAATATTTCATACGGCAAAACAAAAAAAAAACAGTAAACAACTAAAAGAAACAACGGGCTACTATGAAAATCAACAAAACTACTTATTTTAAATAGTAAGACCTAGAAACTTTCATAAAGTCACTGTGTTTTCATCTATTAAAGATCTATTTAGAGTGAGCAGCAATTTTTTTGCTCTGCCACAATGGCACTGGAGCACCTGTATGCTTTGCTGTAAAGGTTTTAATCAGTGGGAAAATTTTTAGCACTGCAGGCTGCCACCAAATTCCACCCGCCAGCCAGGCAACAGGTCCCATGTGTCCTGCCCATGTACCCAAGGACACAGGAGACTCCTGGAACATCTCCATCCCAGAACATCTCCACCCTTGGAGGCATTCGAGACTCAACTGAGCATGTCCATAAGTAGATTGGCTTTGAGCACGTGGTTGGACTAGATGACCCCAAAGAAGTCCTTTCCAATCTAAATGATTCTATGCTCATCTTGCCCGTTTTGCTCCCTTGCTGTTACACAGCTGTGCTCGCTGCTTTGATTCCCATGGAGAAACAGAGAACCATTTCCTGTGCTTAGTTTTACCAGTTGTTTCAATTTCCCAGTGAATTAATAATTTAGCAGAATTTTACCTTCCTCATTTTAGAGTCATATGAAGAGGCCAAGTGGCAAAGTAAAACAGTAAATTATTCACAAGTTGTACACACACGCAGGCACATAAATGGTGTAGCATTATATATTTAACAGTTGTTAGAAGCACAGAAACTATAAGCATGATAGCCAAAGTCCTTTGTCAAAGGACAGAAAAGTAGTCTTCAAGTCTGTGTTATTTATTTTAGACATTAAAAAGAGCTAAAGCAAATGTATTTAAGGTAGATCTAAAGTCTGTAGAAACTTCAGAGCTACCAGGTTAAGCAGTTTCTGGCTGCAAATGAAGGAAAGAGGCTCCATTTCCCTATTGGCAGAATTCTTCATGAAAGGCAATTAAAGCCCTGCTCCATGTTTCAGCAGGATGGAATTGAATAAATCACAAGTGTGCAGAACTTTCAAGTGCGGGCAGCTGATTAGGTTATCACAGACTAGGAGAATAAATTAGAAATTCATTTGTAATGGGTAGATAGTGCTATAAAACAATGAATGGATCCTAGACCCTCAGTCTCCAATTACCAACTCCATTCAGTTTGCTTAAATGAAGGATTATGTCTTCTTATTTTGGTGTTGGAGAAACAAAGACCTAAGAAACAATATTGAACAGCTGAATTTTTATACCTTACAACTCCAAATAACCTCTGCGTGTGATGAAGACAAGTACAGCAAACAGAATTCCTCATAATTTAGCCTTTCTAAATGTATTTACTGTCTTACACAGGCAGTTGAACAACCTGTTTCCAACAAAATTTAACAGAAATAGCTTTGCAAATGGAAATAGGTTTGAAGTATCATCCTCTGAATATTTACTACAAAGTAACGGCAATACAGAACAAAATACTGCTATACTCTTTTTTCACCCAGTAACTTCACATCTTTCTTGAAAACCGATTTAAAAGATATTTATTTTCTACCGTCCATATATTTTACACAAAGACCTTCTGTTAAAATTCATCTGGCTATCTGACCCTTCCTGCCCCCAAACACACACAGACGGACACAGTCATTAAAGGATTGGCTGAACAAGATCTCCTTTCTTTTCTGAAGGAGGCCCCCTCTAACAAAGGACTTTGCAAAGTAGTCTTTATTGTTAGGCACCGGGTGATGCAATCTTTTATGGGAGTGAAGGTTTAGGATCCGCTTCCTCTGTGTCCTGACAAATAGTCACGCCTCCTATTCACACTGTATTAGCATCCTTCTACTCACCAGCTTTGACAAACCATTATGGCTTGTCATTGATTTTAAGTTCAGCAGGAACCCCTTTGAGCACCTAACACAAGCTCCACCATACTCAGAAGGTAGTTTTCTATCCGTAACATGTTAAGCCTATAACCTCTGGTGTAACGACAACAAGAGGAACAGGTAAAGGCACCTCCAGCCTTGGGGCTTGCCACAGTTCCCCAGAAACAACCAACCTGGCTGGGAGCTCACTTCTTTCCCTGGTGCAAGCCCCTGCCTCCTCTCACCAGCAGAGACCACCAGGCACAAGAGGCAGAAGAATTCCCAGCAGAATAAAGGTGGCTGCTGGTGCAAGGCGAAGGTGAGCCTGCCAGCTCAGGGAAGGCCAGTGAGTGAGACTGCAGCATGAAGGGAAGGGAGGCTGGACTTGGGTGACGGAAGACGCTGGGCAAAAAGAGTCATCTTTCAGTGAGAGGAGACACTATGAGAAGGCCTGTGGAAGTGAAGGGACTCAGTACAGGGGAAGCTGGAGAGGGGCAGTAGGGACTGAAGGAGAGCAAGGGCAGAGGAGATCCAGGCACTGGGAGACGAGGTGTAGTGTGAGGCTGGGTGCAGCAGATGGACCTCAGGCAGGAGACCAGGTGAGGGACCCACTTAGGACAGCAGCAATGGGAAACCAAAAGGCCAAGATGAGAGTTATCTTTGCAGGACTCATATGGGGAGAGAACAACTCTACCATGCAAGGGAAACTGCTTCTGGCTTTCCTTGAATTCCCATGCATTTGCTGTTCAGTGCCGGCTGACTGATACTTCACTTGGAGTAGCTGTTTTGCTGTAGTGTATTAAAGAAAACAAGACAAGCAAGACTTGGGATCATCCCATTCATACTGTGCTGATGAAGAAACGTTCCCTGCCATGCAGGCACGGATAGAGGGGGAGAGAGAGCAGTGCACATGTGCGAAGAAGACATCATGATAAGAAACAACCTAATGACAACTGATTTTGACATTACAAGTACTGACTGTTAGGGACACAAATTTCAATCAAGTGCGGTAAAACACAACACCTTGGTGAGTTATCTGCTCTTACATGACCTTACAGATGATGATTAGTGGTCTACAGAGCAAAAAACGCAAGGCCCTGAAGGAGCAAACATTAGGCAGTCGGACAAACCTACACGTACCTTGTTTGCTTTTCAGAGTGTATCTTATGCCTCAAATCCATGATTTAAGGCACTTTTCCAACTGAAAAAGGAAACTTGAGAGCTTGGGTATATTCTCGTCAAACTGCAACGTTTTTTGCAACGTTTTTTGCAACAAGCATATGCAAAGTAGGAAGTATAAAAATATGTATTTCTCACATTAACTTTGCAAGTATAATAAATAAATAATAAAAGTTAATAACCAGTAAACGACCAAAATGTTATCAGATAACATTTAAGATAAATAATTTATCGCTGCAAAACATGTTTACTATAAGTATAGAATTCCAAATGGAAAAAAACCCCATATAACAAGTATGTTTCATATCAAGGCTAGCAAAACAGCATGCAGCTGCCATGTAGTTGGGCTTTTCTTGGTCAGAGCAGGATAAATGACAAACTTTAACAATATTTGTAGCTCTTGACAGGTGGCTTGGAAAAAAAATCAAAAAAGGTGTCTCAGCCAAAAATTTTAAATAAATTACCTCTGGTTCTTCTTACTGTTGCAGTTGATCACTTTCAGATACTTAAAAGCTGTCACTAATACAGTGTACGCTTTGTCTCTACTTTAGGCAATAATGCTTTTCAGATTCTTTCTTCCCATTTAATTTTGGATTGAGGTATGGCAAAACTATAAATTGCAATCAAGAATATACACTGAACCAGAAAGGAAGAGAAACTTACTGGCTCTCTAAAGTAACAACAAAATGTCAAACTAAGAGTAACACTTTTAGACCCAATGTGCATACTCAGCTTTCAGCCTTGTGCCTTCCCAGATCACCACCCTATTGCAGGTTTCTTCAAACATACTGCAAGGTCAAGATGCAAAGGGAAACACAGTCTAAGCCAACCACTGGTTGCACCTGCATCCTCTGTATTCACCTTGCGAGTTAAAAATCTGGTATTTGAAGAAATTCCAGTATTGGTTTATACATACTAGAAATCTTAATTTCCCTGTAACTATACATTTTTCATCTTCAAAGACTGCTCAAAAATATTGCTTGAGGCATCGCGCATTTATTTAAGAGGTGTAAAGAATTTTGCAAAAGAGTTTGGATAAGTGGTGCCATATAAAATGTAACAATTGCTACCTTTTACAGCAGTGAACTTAAATTTTGTGTAAAAAATCCCCTGTATAGAGGTATCACATCTTAAAGTGCAGCAGTCTTCAGTTACAGGCAGGAGAGAGAAAGAGCAGAAATGTCACGTTTCTAATTCATGCAACACGGAAGACTAAGAGCCTGATACTACACCCACTGAAAAGAACCCCAAGACAATCGGTGAGCTCAAAATTAATTAATTTGAAACCAGACAGAGACATGCATCAAGAAGTCAAAAGTCTAAGTCCAGAAACTGGATTTAATGGGCAGTGGATCCATGCAGATGTCTGCAGAAATCAGGTACCCACAGTACTGTAACAAACAAGAAGCATCTCTCTGCTTTCCCAGCCAATGAACCAACAGCCATAATGTTCTAGAAGAAAATATCCATTTCAGATTTGAGGTTAACCAAGGCAAGCAAACTTCCAAAGAGATGACTTACGGGACTCAGTAACCCAGGAAACACAAACTATGTGAGACAGTCACAAAGACCAGGAGTTTCACTGTTTATCCTCTGGTTTAACTGCAGAGCACTAGTGAAGGGACAGTCCTACCCCATCCCTGTTCCTCCAGCACTGCAGCCACGTGTTCCCACTCCTGCCCTGCCACCAGCTCAGATGACCACAAGGTGTGGCAGGGCAGCCTATGGATTTGACAGCAAGCACACTTCTCTCCCATCCACAAAAAAAAAAGCAGTTTTCTGTTCAATCAACAAACTGAAGCAGTTCAATGGTTCAGACGATTGCCAGGCACCCATCTCGCGTGATGCAAGAGAAACCATGGGAAGCCAAACTCAAGGGAGATAAAAAAAGTAGGACCAACTCTTTCTTCAACAACTTAGTTTCATCAGATGGCATATGGTTTAAAAATGCATTTTAACCTTGGCCCAGGTTGATTAGTATCCATGGACAGCTCCCAGGATGGAGACAGAGCAGCCCCTTCCAGATGTAGCTCAGAGGAGTTGACTTCTGCACTGACGGGTGTTCAGAGGACACTGTCCCTTTCCACTCACTGTAGAAGGCGGCTCAGGTCACCCTTACTAGACTAAAATTGGCCTGTGGTAAAATGCCATAGAAAATAATTTTTTCTACCTAGGTATCTGAATTTCTAAATTAAATGGAAGTAGGGATAAAAGAAATGACATGCTTATGGAAGTATCTTTTCTCTACATTGCAAGCAGTCAGAGTTATTTACCAGTGCTTTGGCACAGAGCTCCTTCCACACCTCTGTCATGTTCTCTAAAGGTAGGCTGGGAAGGTATTTCACAATAAATGCAAACAGGTCATAAGGCCAAGACTTTAAAAGAGCAAACTTCATCTGCATAAAGCCAAATGAGGCTGTCGTTTCCCAATTTTCCAATACTCATAATCAAGTACAGTGTGATACTACACTTGCATTCATGAAAAAGTATATCCAATTCTGACATTATTTTTTTAAGAAAGTAAAAAGTTGAATTTGAGTGATTAATTGTTCTTGCCAAAGCAACTGATAGCCAGATAAAGCAAGCACAAATTACAAGACAACAGACTGAAAAGAATACAGTCTCTGACTACAAAATGGAGCTGATTCTTCACAAGGGATAATCTTCCCAACTGAACGACTTTTGAATTGGACAGTGCTGGACAATTAGTTCACGTGCAAGCAGCTCCATTATTTCCTCAGGTATGCTATATTTTGCTTTTCAGTCATCCTATGACACAGTTTTATAAAACAGAAAATTAGGTTCTTTCCATAACTTATTACACTGTCTCTGTCAGCTCACCTTCAGAAAGAATAATGATTTATTAGTCAAGCAAAGTCTAATGTCTCTAACCTGTTTTTAGAAATGAAAGAAAGAATAATTTTAGATACTAATTGGGTTATTCAGACATACTTTACACTACTGTTGCAGTAAAACAAAAGATAATCTTTTTCACAGGCTTACCCAATTTTGAATATGGCATCTAGAAAAAAAATACATGTTATATTTGCAGTCACAAGAATATTAAAGTCTCCTCTGCTTCAACAATATTTTTTTGCTAAATACTAATCATAAATTTTCAGCAATTTTTTTAACAGAAAATTTTTTGCTACACAAAATTTTTCCACCAAAAAAAAGTTTTTTCCGAAGAACATTTCTCAGCAGTCAGCTGAAATTTTGCTTTTAGTAATAAAACATATAACAAACAATTCTAGTTTGAAAAAAATCACTGAAATTTGCTTTCTTCCTTTTTTCTGGTAACTTTAGCAGCAAACCACATTCTCATTATGAAGATGGCTAAAGCCCTAATAACTGAAACATTGTAATCCACACATACTGAGAGCAAACCTAGGGCAAAAGATGTCCTTGCAACTGTTTTCAAAAAGCTTCAAAACCAAAAAACTTTATTGACAATTGTTGTTGTTGGGGTTTGGTTTTGTTTTTTTAAACTGCCTAATCCATTAGGTGACAATAATGTGGTTTAATACTAGCAGTCAAACTACTGCTTGACATTAGAAACTTCTCTTCGGGGAAACTGCAGTTCTGTTGACTAACCGTCTAACATGTGTCAGAACCTAACAAGATAACCAAGTGTTGACTTTACACCGTAAGAAACCACAATTCTGTATTAAGCATTGTGAAATGTGTTATTTTATGCCATTTCCAATCAATTTTTGAAAAAAAAAACTTACAAAGATGCAAACTAAAACATTGGAGCAAAAATGCTCTTTCATTTGTTACTGTTCATAACGTAACTTCAGTTGCTTACTGACAGAAGCAATTGTGGTGAAGAACAGGTAACAGCCCCGGATATGCAGGTTTACCTACAGCCATCATCAAACAGACGCCAGGCAGGCTACCTCTGGATAAGACAACATGAGGGTGACTGCCGTTTCCGTGGGCTCCCACCCTAGCCATGCCCTGACTTTATCAGGGAGGAGACGCCTGAGTGCCAAGCCTTCCCATCCCACCCCATCCTAACGAAAGGAAAGCCAGGCGACTGAGCTGGCCAGGAACCACAAGAGGACTCCCACCTCCACAAGCAGAGGACCAGACCTGCTAAGAGATACCGTGGGGCACACACCCCTTACTCTCCCAAATAAGAGTAGGAGCAGCTAGAAAAACTGCTTGAAGCCTACTGAAGGTACTGTGCAGTGATGTGCCTGACCTTATTTCTTGCTGGGTATGTTCCTCCCTCATCAATTCCACCATGCTTGTGTGACAATTTCTTTTTTGCCATGTCTAATACAGATAACAAATTACTTGAGGCAGGGAGCTGTCAAGTGCTCATCTGCAAAGGGCTTGGCAGGCTGTGCAGTGCCATACTCGGTAACAAAAACAGAGCAGAGCAGATGACCAGACTTTAAAACAAACATAGTTTCATTTATTCATAGCTTAATACCTTACTAATTCATTGTCTAATGCGTTATTAGCAAGACACTTTAAAAATCAGGTTTTGACTCTCAAAAAGTTCCTTTCTAAAGGCATAAGTAGTTCATATTAAGCTTTCTTCCTCCTAAGTATTTTGTGAATGCAATGGCAATTTTCAAAGCCTGAGACCTCAAGTATTAATGATGCTATAAAATTAAATCTGATACTTTTAACAACTTCTTCTTGAGTACTTCAGCACTTCAGTAGACGACAGTCAGTGTAGCTGCCTGTGGAGCACTCTGGGCTTAACGGGATGAAGGGCCCCTGATGGCCAGGGTGGCCCATACAGACCTGAACAGGCGGTAGGGCAGGATCTGTGGTGGGGAGGCTCTGCAAACGCCCGTCACAGCATCCAGCGTGGCCCAAGCTCCCTGCACAGGACAGCAGCACACATGTGGCAAAGACTGAGCAGAGCTGTGAGCCTTCCTCCCCTTGACACATATGCGAGGCTTGTGAGGCCCCACAGAAGCTAATGAATGAAAATGGTCCCCATACGACAACCTCACAGCTGATCTGCTGCCAGGAGCAGAGAAGGGTTAGGAAATAGCAGAGAGTGAGCGTATAAGTTGTCTTGCTTCTTTTTCTTCCATGCGTATCTTTAACCTTGGACACTATATACTACATATGCTTTCATTTAATGTCATAGGGCTAACTCACTACACCAGCCATGAGCCACAAGTCTCACATGTCACAGAAGCTCCCAGACTGGCTGTCAAACCAGCCACGCTGCCGGTCCGGGGCGGTGGTGATAATGAGCGAGCGGGAGGGCTCCTCTATCTTGTACCACTGCCTGCTCCTGCTTTTCTTCTCAAGCAGGATGCACACTCCAGAGCCACCAGTGACACTGCAGCTCAGGCAATGCCCACGTGCTAAAGGTCAGGAGCTACTTGATGGGAAAGGACGAGAGAGGATGGGAGAGGAACTCCTGAGGGAACGTGGGGGAACAGGAGGGGCTTCTCCACAGTGTGAGTGCCAAACGGTTAACACCCAGATCCCTTCCTGCCTTGGCAGCTGCACATCGTCAGTGCTGTCTCAAATACCTGTATTTCCCTTCAAACCACTCTTGGATCTCTCTAAAGTCTCACATTCCTTAGGGGACAAAAGTTTGAATCCTGCCTGTTCTCATCAGCTCTGATAAGAGTTTCTTGCAGCATCATATAAATGTCCAGCAGAATCTTTACCGAATTCAGTCCTAGATCATTACACTAAAAGAACTTGGGGGGGGGGG
>VZSC01015849.1:493860-538492 GCA_013398225.1 Steatornis caripensis
GGGGGATGAGGGGGTGTTTAAAAATAATGTAAAATAAAGTCCAGAGTAATTGTTCTGTTTCCGCGTTTTAAAAGGCAGGTGGTAGGATGCAGAAAAGTTTGTTCCTGGTTTTCTGAAGGCTGGATGGGAACTGTCAGCACTGCTTTAACTTAAACAACTGATAAACACACTGTGCAAAATTAACAATGTCGTATTTAATGCACACCTTCATTCTCCTGATACGAAATGTATGGCAGACCTCTGTGCCACCCAGCTTTCACCAGACCTTTTTAATTCCCTGTGAAATCTTCAAAAATGTACACAATTGCTTTGAAAAACACCTCCACCTGCCACACTGGAATAATTAATCTTCTCTCCTCATGCAACAACAGAGAGAAACTGTTTCTATTAATATCCCTCTCCTGCTCTGGGTTGTGTGTTCTCAAAGCAATGCAGGTGCACTGTTTTCAAAAAAACTATGAAACAACGATGCCACAGAAGTCAGAAGCAGACTGCAATGTCCTTGAAAGGCAGGTACAGCATGAGCTGGGTGTAAGAAACACTGAAGAGACTCTGCAGAAGGAAATTAAAAAGGTATGCAATTAGAAAGCTCAGAATGCTATGTGGCAGTTTATATTTTTTTCTTACCTTTACTTCATAAATTACTTCACAAGTGATTTGGCTGATGTAGAAATGATCATTTTTTTCTGTAAGCCGCTGACATAATTTCATCCACCATAAACAACTTCAGTAGCTTCCTCTTGCTCTCTCCAATGCGCTCAGACACTCTTTGCCTCTTCTTACTCTCAAATCTCTAGTATTAGAACTCCAAAGTGCATCCCATGGGTCACTTGCAGCCTCAGCAGCCTTTGCACAGAGCCCAGAAAGGGAATTTTTGACCGTGGCTGTCCTTGACAAAACCAGCCGTGCCCGGATCACAGCAAATGTCTGCGTTCTCAGCAGACTGGAGCTGCCTCTTAATTAGAGCCTGGCATCTACTCAAGCATGAATTAAGTAATGATGATGAAGTTTCACCACTCTTGTGATTCTATGTATGTAAGTCATATTCCATCATAACTATTAAACTTAAAGGTATTGTGTTTCAGACACTGCATTATGGGGGCCCCAGCTTCATGTCCTACTAAATTACTATCTATGAGCAAAACATCCAGAAAATCTTTTTATACCACCTTGTTTCTGACAGCTTTCTATTCTCATCCAAGCTGCACAACCAAACGCACCTGTTCTGCTTCCTTACCCCATCTTTCTCCTTCTCACATTGTCAAAAGTCCTCAAAGTAAGCTGGGAAAATCCCTCCCTCAAATACAAACATGTTTTTTTCTCTACCTTATTCCACTGAATGTTTGCACAGGAGCTTTTATTTTGTTCTGAAGTATTTTTACAAGAACAGACTATTTTATATAAATGTACTTTGCCATTAAAAATATGCTGAATGTCTGAGTAAAAAGCGTCGAAGAAGTGAAATGCTAAGTAAAGAAAGCATCAAACTGCCTTTAAATCTGTTGGGTAATAAGAACCAAGTTACAGACACGGCTGGAAGCTGAAAACAACACTCAGCAGAAGAATTACCCGGTGTTTGGAGAGAGGTGCGCACGGCATACGGCAGTGAGAGGGGACAAGACGGGCAAGTTTTGCCCTACTGCAGAGCAGGCGCCTGCCTGAGAGTTCAGGCACTTTCCAGAGGCAGGCAGGGAACTGGACAAACCCACTCTTCGTTTTCATCTCTCCAGATGAATTCACCAAATCAGTCTCTCATTCCTCACTGCAGTAAATCTGAAAACTGAAAATGCTGAGATAATGGAAATAGGGAATAATTAGTTCAATCACAGGTACTCAGTGGCAGCAGGATACAGAGCTGTAGGGAACATTAAAGTTTGGCAGGGCCTTTCCACAGCAGTTGCTTCGGGAGGTGTCATGCCTGTAGCAACACATGCAAGGTAAACACGGAAAGAGGAACCAAATAGCCACGCAACACACTGGTTCGTTTAGTGTACTCCAAAAGCTGATGCAAGGCTGGGTTTGCAAATCTGCTGTTAAAACACAGGCATGTGACATCAGGTAACCTCAACCAACCGAGTAAGTAACAGAGGATAACATGGAGCGACAACCAGCAGCCCAGGACAAAATACTGACCAAAGTAAAGCACCTTGCCCAGCCCAGAAGCCAGACACAGAACTGTTTACAGAAAGGCTGTAATTTATATTTTTATATTTATAATTACAAAGGTTGTAGCCTGAAGAGTCATTTTTTAAATCAGCTAGTGTATTTTCATTATTTTCTGTTTGTATCAGTTTTATATATTCTCTTGTTTCAAATGCAAAGCCACTTTCCCTTTAAATTCATGAGGCTATAGGCCGGAGTTGAAAGAAAAGGAAGATGCATTTCTGGCTCAACAAGAATTGCGACTACAAAAGAACTAGGATGGTCACTTCTTGGTGCAAATTTTCTGCCTGCTACACAAAGTGCTGAAGACAGACTTGGTAAGACCAGCCCTTAGCAAATGTCTCAGACACATTAAGGGGGACAGACCTTACACCCGTGAAGTAACAGCGCAGGCAGAAAGCGAAAGCCTTCCCACCTACAAGTCGCCAAATACCTATTTGCCCAAATCATCAGTTTTAAGAAGTCAGACTGCTACCGAGCAGCATTACACACCTGCACCCTCAAAACCAGGCAGTACCACGCTGCACTGTGCCTTAACAGCTTGCCACAATTTGAGCAGCGCATTCTGCCAGGAAGCCATCTTCCCCTGGGTCCTCAAAGGGATTCAACTGCCTCAGGCCCCATCACACCGGCTCCTCCCAAGCTCAAACACCATAAGCCTTCACATGAAGATAGAAACGTTTTGGGATGGGTATCACCAGGCTTCTCCATTTCAGCTTACTCTCATGCTGAAACTCACAATCAGTTCCACCTTCTGCGTGACCAAGTTTAACATCTCTCCATCGAAGCAAAAGACTCATCGTGCCTGACTCACCGCTGCTCCAGGGAACCATGTGGGAAGCCCAAAGGCCAGCTCCATGCTCCTGGTACACCACAACCCAAACAGCGCTTCCATTAGTCATCAAGAAATTCAAAGCATTGGTACAAAAACTCGAAAGCCACAAAAAGTCACAAAAATATCCAAGATTGCTGTAAGCGAGGGGATCTATAGTCTGAAACTGCCCAGACTGTGCAGTAAGTCAAAATCCAAGCTGATGATCCTGTCTCTATCTATATCCAGGACCACATGCTTACACTGACTGTTCCACAAGGCTTGAGTTGGCTGCACCCACAGGGCTGTTAAAGGCAATGTTAAAGGCTGTGTAGGAGCTCTTATTTCGTTCTGAAGTATTTTTACAAGAATAGACCATTTTATGGACTACCAAACAGTTTGCCTCAACCACAATGCCTACACTCCTACGTGCGATGAGCCAGGTGGCTCATGCTCAAGCTATGCAGCTATGGGGATAACTGGAGAATGTAAAGTGAGGTCAAAATACCTAACATGGTATTGCAGGCTTACCTCAAGAGACCTACAAGTGATTAATCCATATAAAAGCATCCAAGATCATGCACTTTCTGTCTGAAATAAAAGTATATCTTGCTGATATTTAATAGGACAAGACAAAAGAAACAATGAAACAAAATTAAAGTTGCTTTGTCAGATACTGTAGAACAGCAGGCTCAATCTTCCAGCTGAAATGCTCTGTTTCAGCTACTTAAAACCTTAAGAAGTTGTTGGGGTGACTCAGAAACAACAAAATTGCAAGTTTCTTGCATAGCTCACTTGATCTGCTTCATTAAAGACAAGTGACCCAAACGCCTCCTGCTCCCTGGCTTTGCTCAACACAGCAGCTTAGAGCAAACACCTTGAAGACAATGCAGCCTTTGTCACATATCATGCCCCTGTCCCCACGCCATGCTGTTCCTTTTCTGCAGAAGTTCCCTGTTACTTGATATGCACGAGGTAATCTTGCAGTTTGGCTCTCTGCGGTTGTAAGCGTGGCAGGCAGCTGTGCCAGGCACTCTTGCGAAGAAAGTATTCTGAGTCACTATAATAATAAAAATGCATCAGAGTAACAGGGTTTTTTCTTCTTTAATATCACTAAGTACGTAAGTCCAGGCAGGGCTTTCCTGGCTCTGCAAGCTGAAAGTACATACATACCCAAAGTCCATCACTGAACAGGAAACTGACAATTATGCATCCTGCAATCCTCTGAAAAGCCACTCCAAATGTGCCATCATTTTCTGTTTAACGTCTATTTTGCCCCAATCTCCCGCTCGTCTGTTGAAAGATATCCGCACAGACTGCAATTTTCCTACTGTAGTTCAGCAACCACCATTAAAATCAGTGACAGACTGGGGTAGATGATACAAGAAGGGCCATTGACAGTCCCAAAAAGAAGTGCGTGTGGATATAAAGTCAAGTGGGCATTTTCCTTTTATGTAAAAAAAGAAACCCTAATGAGCTGAAATGTTTTGGGGTGTGATTTTTAAGCTACAATAGTTTGGTTAAAAATAAAATTATCAACCTTAATGGCGATCAAAATATTTTTCCTCGGATTACCGAAAAGGCAGCTGTCTCTAGTAACGACGAGACTGCTGCCAACTCTGAACCTTACTCCCACCAGTTTCAGTAGATCCAGCTGTTTCAGTAGTAAAATAAAGATTTTGAATTAGGCTAGAATATACTAAGAAACAGATGCCATGTAGGTGCATGCAGAAGCCGTAACAGTACGTGCCCGCAGAAAACATGAGCAATCCACTCCTAATTGCTTAATTGGGTCTGTTCAACTGCAGCTCCCACCCTTATTCTTGAAATTTTAAACCTCATAACAGGAAGAGCATGCCTACTCTATACCCTCTGGCCTAGGACATGAGATGCATCTTTCATGGTTAAGCTCAACATGCAGGCAGGAAAGCTGAAATGAAGGGCCAGCAAGCTAGTACCAGGCAGAGGCATCGCCCATTACCATTCCCCCATGACACCTGGGCGAACAACCCACAGATTTCAGAGCTCTCAGCTGGATCTCTTTGACTCCACTAGAGACGCAGAAAGCTGACGAAGTTCCCAAATGGTAATTTAATGCCCTTCACGCTCAGACCCGCCTGCCTGCCAAATTAACATACGCACAGAGAGCACTGTGCCATGTGCAGAAAGAATTTTTTGGGTTCTCAAACTGGAAAACCAAGCGAATCAAGGACAGATGCTGCAAGGGTAAGAAACAGCAAGGAAGCTCACAAAACAGTAGGAATGGGGAGGACGCCCAGATCAGGTCCTTCCAGCTGCCCACGACTTTATAATGTCCCTTCAGCGTGCCCGAGAGTGTCCCTATTGCTCCTCGCAGTCAGCCAACTCTTCTCAGTGATGTTGGGCTCTTGGAGGTGGTATGTGAGTCCATTCCTCCTACATCTGTTCCTAATTCATCAAGACAGGCAAGCCAGCCTCCAAAACTTCCAAAGCTGGCCTGTCAAGAAGACAAACCCAGGGAAATGAAGTGTAAAGTTTTGGCCCAAATTGTGAATATGACAGAAAATCTGGCGCTACCGAAAACTGAGTGAAGCTGAAATGGCTAAGGGATGTTACCCATACTCAAAAAACGAGCACTGCATACATATTTACTAAGCAACCACACACGTTTATCTACTTTGATTTGCAGATGTTTCTTCTTTTTGCAGAGTGCTAAAATTTTGTTTGAGGAAACAGATGGTAGCTGTAATACTGGCACCTTTCCAAGGTGGAAAGAAACCATTAGTGGGACTACCACAGGCTTAAGGCTGGGAACATCAGATTTGTATTTGAATTTGTGTGAATTAGACAACACTGTCACTGCAATGCTTCCAAGCTCAGTGCCAATGCAAACCCTAGTAGTGACTGACAGAAAGAGCTGGTGCCTGAATGCTGTTTCTGTATCAGTCAGAGCAAATGGACTCTTAAGCAGAAAAGCCACAGCAGACAGTAAGGTGGACAATGTATGAGGTCCCAGAGCAGAAGTGCTTATAACCTGGGGCTTCAACCTCTGAGCCACTGTTCCACAGGGAGGGGAGGTTTTGCCCACAAACAGCAATTTGTGGAAGAGGGTCTAATTTAACACAGCAACAGAACTGAAAAAGCAGAAGAAAAGTAAAAACTATGGCCAAATGAACAGAAATGGTGCAATTATCCATCAAAAAAAATAAACATAGACAAAGCCAGGACTTTTTTTTTTAGTATCAATAATAGTTTCAGAGGTCCCTTCCAACCCCTACCATTCTATGATACTTTTCCTAAAAAAAATGCAATTCTAATGGGAAAAAAACTCAGGTAGAAACAGATAATTTATTTAACTAACTTCTGATTTGTTTTAAGGATTTTTATGAAAATGGGGAAAGCAATAGTCTGGTCATGCAAGTCCAGGAGGCCATTTGATAGAAGAGAAGGGACCGGGAGGACTGAGGATCACATGTGGGGGTAAACAGAGGCAGATGTCATGGGAGCACCCTCACCAGCTCTTTGAAGAGGGCAGGGTACAAGTTCATTTTGAACTGTGGAGCTGAAATCAGAGAAGGAATATGAAGAGGATGATACCGTTAAACTAAAAAGCATGATCTTTATGATCTAAATAGCTAAATATGGCTAGAAGCAGAAGCAGATAATGTATCTGCGAGGTGTTGGAGGATACAGTGAAGGTGAGCAAGATGAGAAATAATCAAAGCTTTGCTAGAGAAAGCTGTCCAGATTCGTAAAATGTAGCAGAGGAAGGCACTCGAGGGATCCTGTGAGAGGATCACACATTCGTGAGGGAGCAAGGAGAGAGAGGAGAATAATTTACAGGGTGGGCTGGGAGTGTGAGTAAATCCGAATTTAGTCAGAGCAGAGGGAGCAGAAGGACCACTGAGGAAAGTACTGGTGTGGCTGTGTGGGAAGAGTAGCCTGGAAAGAATGTGCCAGTGCCAGACTGACACAAGGGACCTGCTAGCGGGAGAGCTGCCAGAGGCGGAAAGGCTGCTGTGGTAAAACAGCAAAAGATTATGGGCTGCAACTCAGATTTACCATACCTGACTTCAGGCTTCAGGGAGATGCTAGGTTAGGAGCTGAGCTACTCCAGGCTTCCCCTGTCAAGGGAAGGACAAATGCACCTCAGAAGGTGGAAGGACTTCCCTTCTGAATGTGTCCCCTCTCTCCTTTCAGCGGGCATGGATTTTAGAGGAATTTCTCTTCTGACTTAGTTGCTTAAAACTAGCTGGGATGAATCTCAGCCTACTTATGGTATCGTTCAGAAGAACAAGCGAAGGAAGAGGAACAGGCTTTTTCCTCGGCTCCTACAAAGCAGAAAATCCCTTGATGCCCGAAGGTGTATAGCTGCACCTGTGGGGCAGCCAGGGGAACGTTTGCATTTCAATTACTGCTGAGCAGGGGAGCTATTCAAAAATGGGCTTGGAAAAATCCCACACATGATCCTGGGCTGTTAAGGAAATCTCTGCTTACAAAAGGTTTCTGAGTCAACAGAATGAGGGCTGTGAAGCCAGGCTGTAGATAATTTAACCCAAGGACAGAGTATAGCCCAAGAACGGGAGACAGCAACAGAGAATCTGTCTAAGCAACCTCAAAGGAATAAGGGGGGAAAAAAAGAAGAAAAAAACGGAAAACTGAAACAGTCACCCATAAATGCAACCATTGTCTACAGCAACTGGCTGTAGAAAAGAGGTGCCTTTGGTTTGGGAATACCTGCACAGGGATTACAGAGAGGCAGAAGGAGAAAGAGAAGGGGGAAGAGAGGGACCAACTTAAACCTCTATGAACATGAAATTGGCAGTAAAGTAACAGCTGCTTTTTTGAAAAATATTCAAGGTTAACAAGCTAAATACCAGCACACAGTCAGAGCCTGCCGGCGAGTGTGAAAACAGCCCTCAGAGCTGCTGGTGGCTTACACGAAGGTCACAGCGTACAGGCGGTGTCACCCGCACCCAGCGAGCCTGCTGCTGGGCTGGAGGCTCCTGCTACTTTAATTCAGGAAGAAAAGACTCCCATATTCCCAACCGATTCTACTATACGTTATTAAAATGTATCTTGCCTCAGAAAAACTGGAGCAACAATTTTAAGGGAGTGGAAAAAACAATGTATGAATTATTAAAATAAACTGCAAAAGACGGTATGCACTAGCAAATATCAGGCTGGCTTTCTTCTTACTTAAACATTCAGAAGATCCAAACAGACAATAAAAGAAATATCCAAGCATTTAATAAAGACATGTTTTGAAAACAGGAAGATAAATCAGGGGAAAAGTGCATAGGAAAAACAAAGAAGGAGAAAATAGTATGTATGGTTACCCTTACTTATATCGGTTCTCATCAGGGTTACTCAATGTTACTGAGAAAGTAAAATACCTACTTCCCCCACCCAGGAAAACTGATGCAGCTAATCTCTCCATTGCACATTTGTCATGTAATCTATCTGTTCATCGGACTACAGCATCAGCCATCTTGCTAATTATCTCCTTGTAACACATGGAAATTGAAAAAGCTGAAAAAGTCACCTTTGAGAAACAGAGGACCAAGGAAACGGGAAGAAAAAAATCCAGATTTTGATACTGCAATGAATAATACCTTAAATATTCTGTATCAGCAAACCACCGACAAGAAGATACAAGATTTCTGACATCTGTCAACAGACTAAGAATAAAGGAACAGTTTCAAAGTATGCAAAAACCACATCTCTTCTCTTTCCAGGTAACTTTTTATTCTGAAGTACATTTACATTTCTGCATGAGCAACAGCCAGGAAAACACTCCTAGATCTAATCACAGATCATCTTATTGTACACTACTGTTCAGTTCCAGTTTTGAACTCGTAAGCATTTACATTTTCAAGAACACAAGAAAACCTCTCAGAAATCTCAGAAATAATCTTTCTACAGTGCTAAAACCATTTTAGCAGATCTGCTGCAATTTTTAATCCATACAGATGTAAAACTACATTTACCACGATTAATATATCAAACTCTTCATTCTCATGAAAGTGCAATTTAGACCCACCCAAAATACTGGCTGCAGTGCCTTATAGTTAGCTGAGCTTTTCACTGCTTCATATTAGACCCGATTCTCTAGACAAATCTGTAATTCCCCTCACTTCTTAGCTACAGCTGAGTCAGAGAGAAAAAAGGAATTGAGACCCATTTAGATTATTTGACTGGGCTAGCAGCTGCCCAAAACTATTCAGGAGGACCTTCGAAAGCTTGCCTCATAAATATCTAAGCATTAAAAATGTTAATTAGCGTTAATATAAACAAAAGTTTAACCTGGTGACAAAAGCTCTTAAGGTTTTCTTTCCTATTAATGCGAGCATGCATAAAGAATGCTAGTCAGATTACCAGGATTTTCTGTAAATCCCACAAAATCACTAACAGCATCCACACAACACATTATTTAAGACCAGCAGCTCCTCCTACCAGCGCACTGGGAAACCGCATTTAATCTTTGCATCAATTCTTCTAGGGCCATTTCTTCAGTTTTCAGCCAGCATCTCATTCTCTGATAAAACAAAAAGAATCCACAGCAAACATGATCCCCCTGCTCCAAGAATGAAGGGCTGAGGGAGGCGGGGGGAACCCCCAAATCAGAGCACTACAGCAGTGCTCTGCAGCCCTGCATTTCAATTACTCCACACGGATCCCCCTCCGCACAAAGGGAGGCCGGAGCGCACGTTCCCTCCTGGCAGTGCCTGGGTGAGGCGGGCGCTGCTTGAAGCCAGAGCCGTGAATGGTAATGACAGCAGGACCGCTTAAAACTTCTCTCCCCTCCTCTGCGTACGGGTTTGCCCGCAGCAGAGTCCTCAAACGCCAGAATTAATGCGAAGGGTTGATGAGCCGACGTATCGCCTGTCTCTCCCAGCCTGCAGCGAGCGCTGGGAAGGGCTGTGCTGAATCGACAGCGCGGCGAGGGAACAGCGAGCGGCTAGAGCTCACAGAAAGCACCATCCTCACGCTTACGTGAACGCTAGGCTCCTCTCCACCTTCTATCCAGTTTGCTGCAGGGTGAGTAGCTGCGGAAGAAAATGCCTGCCCTTTGACAACGCCAAGGCTATTCTGCTCTCACCAGCCTGATCGATGCTTCACATTGTTTGAAATGGTCATTTTGGAACGCTGAGGTCTTCAAATTTCCTTTAAACACCAAAATAACCACAGCCACCTTCCAGACTATTTGGAGGAGCTTGATTGCTTAAATGTCGTGGCACAAGCAGTCTCCATAATTCTCTTTCCCTTTCCCTTAGGCAAAGGGTTTTTAGAGTCAGGATCTGCAGACCCCACAAGGCGTACGGAAGAACAAGAGAACTGCTGCAGAAGGTAACTAGGAAAAGCAAGCCTAATAGCCAGCAAACTTCCATTTGCTATAGAGGGTACATTACCCCATTTAGGGATATAGAAAATCCCACAAGACTGAAAGCCGTATAATGCCTCTCTATGCAACTGCTCCTCCTAATTGATTTGCAGTGCTTTTATACAGATTGCTTTACAAGTCTCAAACGATGAGGCTTTTAACACTTTCCTTTTTCAAGATTATCTCGACGTGTACTACATCTTATTATTGGCATGATTTTGCTGATGGTCAGCTGAATTCTCCCAGTTTTCTAATCATCCTATTGGTTTGAGGTACGTCCTCTTATATTTTAGCCATTAAAATAAATAAATGGTTATCTATGGCTACAAGAAAAAGGGAAGTTTTCCTGAACGCTTAAAAGGACTGCACCGTGTTACTGAGGATAAACATTCTTTTCTACAGATTACATACAGCAGGCAAAAAGCAGCAGTCCTTCCTAGGAAAACATGTGGATACCTATGACGACTTGCTCATAACTCTCAACAATAACATTAGGGATTGCATGAACTAAAAAAAAATTATTAAGAGGACCCATCAATCTATCTGGGCTTCCTCTGCCAATAAAATTAATTGAGATCATATTTAAATATTCATTTACAAAAAGTCCCACATCATTTCCACTCCCAAGTATGACGGGCCTACAGCAGCTCCATGTATTATATATGACTAGAGACATATATATGTCCATTTCTATATTAACAGAAATGAAAAAATTAAGTCTTCAGTTAAGCTTTTGCATAACAAAGTATTACCATAGAAATACAGCATCTATAGGAACTTTATATGCAAAAAGTGTTTTGTTTATCTGACTGCAATTTAAGACTGCATTTCTGCAAAGGGACAAGTGATTGGCTACAAGACCACGATTACCAGGTCCAGCTCTGCCCATTCTGGCGGTGAACCAGGAGCAAAGGAACTAGAAAAGGTATGCAAGTTCCCGGATGTATATAGATAGCTGAGGCTTGTTTTGAAACAAAGGCTGGGGATAGAATACCTTGTCCAAAGACAGCCCAGGGAGAAACTCGGATGTCAGGAAGTCAATGGGACTTGTTGACTGCAGCAAATTAAAGGCCTAAGACTTTTCAGTGCATGCAGAACAGCAAAGTTCACTTTTAAGATTACACTATCTCCCGGTGCAGCAAGAAGTGCAGGACACGTATTCATTCACATACATGTACTGCAACAGAAGATCCTAGTTCAATCCCAACTTCCCTTGAGTGTCCTGCCTCAATTCTACAGCAATTTCACATTCTCCTTAGAGAATCAGCAAACTGCTTAAGCCTTCCATATATCATGAGGTTCCTCTTTCCACGGCGTTTTCTCAGAGAAGTAACAAATGAAAAGCAAGATATAAATGTACTGATGAATTTTTTCACATCAGCCAGTCAACTTTCAGGATCACATGCACATAACATCTATTTATTCTTGTGCAAAATGAATGGAGAACTCTAATATGCTAGTTAAAGCTCAGTTATACCAACATCTCCACTTTATATATGCATTCTAAACCTTCAAACAAATTCAAAACATGCGAGGCATGACCAGAACACCAAAGCCATTAGCTGGACTGAAAGTTAGTTTACCTAAAAGTGGCGTTTTTTTGTAATAATGTACTTGTTTAATCATGTCCATTCCGGGAAATCAGGCAGCCTTGTCTGCAGTGATACAGTAACAAGCTTAGGTGTAGTTTCTCTACTGAAGGAAACAGAAGTGCAGTATTTTCAATATACTTAACCACGGAATGCAGGATTAGCATCCCTGCTGGTTTGGAAGTGGAATCTAACCAGATCATCCATGGTTTCATGAATAACCTTAAGCCAGAGCAAAGAAACAAACCTTAAACTAATTAAAATCAACTCTTAATAAGAGGAGCCAACGGAGCCTTCTTGCAGCAAAAAATCAAATCAGTATCTTACCCTGAGCTACCTAGGGAATCAAAACACTCCTGGAAATAACAGCGTCAGTATAGCTCAGGGACAAGCTACTGCAATTTTTGCCCTCTTGAAGTTTGCATCTGACACCCCACACCTCTCCAGGTCATCATGATGATCATGTTAAGGAGTTAAATGTACCATTTCAGCCCCACACATCTCATGCTGAATTAAAATTTGAGAGTAAAAGGACTGATGTCCAGTTCTAGCACTGAAAGTCTGTAAACATGATAGCAGATGTTTTCATTTTTCAGGTAAAATGTGATTTTTTTTTTAAATATATATATTTTATTTTTACTGAAAAAATCAAGCTGCTTCTGGAATTCTGATTTTTAACTTCCTCTAATGTATCACCTCTAGCAAAAAATCCTGCCTGGTCCCAGGCAAGCCCCTGCTGCAACAGAGGAATTCATACTGAAGTATAGCACTGTGTAAAAATACTTTCACAAAGAAATTTGAGGAACACACAGCCTTTTAGTTCTGTCTTAGATGTTTAAAATGCAGTGAAAACATTTTTGTCAAATTGTCTGTGCTCTTATTTCTTTCAGCGAAACTGCAAAGATAATAAGCAAGGAGCAAATTGTATTGCAGAATTTAATCTATCAACTTCCAGGCCTACATGGATGGAATATTTGACCTGATTTCCTCAGGTTTGTATTGATATTTTTTCTAAATTTCTGTTGGGTTTGAAAGCCACAACAGTATTATTTTTTTCCATCAGTACTCTACTTTGCTCTGGTTTTGGCTGTGGTCTCCAGCACAGCCTGTTCAAACACAGCAACATCACACCTCTCGGACTTCCAAACAGCTCCAGCCAGAAAAGTATTACCTAGTTCTTCAAGAAATTGTAGCTTTTTTGAAGATGTTCCAGAAGTAATACGCAACTATTCTCTCACGTAATGCGCCAAAGCAGTAACCATGAGTCATTAACATATAATCAAGTACTGACTTTTGCCTGAGCAAAATATACTTGCAACAATACACCTAAAGATTTCTCTGCTAACTTTACTTTGATTTCCATAATATCAGTCGTTAGTGAATTCCAAAATTTAATGATGCGCTGTGTGAAAAACTGCTTTTGTTTAAACTACCTTCCCGAAATGTTTCTGGGTGCCCCAGTTTGCCTTTTGTGAAGCAGTGGAAAAAAACAGGAAATAAACACTCTCTATTCACTTCCCCAAGCCATTCATGCCCATACAGACCTTCACTGTAGGTGATATTATGTCCCCTTCAATTGCCTGTTTTCCAGACAGAAAATTTCCTACACTAATTAGTCCCTATTTGTACAAAAGCAACTCCATACCTCTGACCGCCTTTGCCATGCCTCCCCATACCCTAATTCTACTCTAACAATGTGAACAAAACTGGACACGGTGCTCAAGAAGTAGGCACAGGAGAGATTACACAGTGACATAAGGATTTTGATTGTTCTCAGTTTCCAACGTTCTGTTTGCCTTTCGGACCAATGCTGAGTGCCGACTGAGCTGCTGCTGTGCTCAGAGAACTAACCACAATGAGCCAAGGACTCCTATTGAGGGTAACAGCTAGCTTAGGGAATAGTGGTGTCTTTTCTCATATGTATCATTCTGTACAAACAATTAATTTCACCTACTCTACTGCTCAGTTACTTAGTATCCCCAACTTATCCTCCAACTGGTTGCATTCAGCATTGAATTTGACTATTTTGAATATTTTGCAAATTTTGTCTTTCCATGCTTCCTTTCTATTTCCAGCCCATTTAGGATTATGTTGAATAGCTGCAGTTCCTGCGGAAATCTCTGCTTTACTCCACCACTAACTCCGCTCCACCCACAGAAAACTGTCCACCTAAAGCAACTCGCAATTTCTTGGGTTTTATCAGTTATTAATCCACAAGATCACTTCCATATTAATCCACAGTATCTTAGTTTCTCTAAGAGCCTGAGAGCAGCTGCAGGTGAAGAAAGATTATTTATAGGATGTAAAGTCGGACCACAAGAAACCAAAACACATACAGGTTTTCCTGCTGCTGTGCATGGTCCCTACCACATCTCTTGCTGTGAAGGGAACGGGCAGGGCGTATGCACAGGGTTATGCCTATGCAGCTGAATCCTCTGTCAAACATCCCACGCTGCTTTCCAGTGATACCACGTGGTCAACATCAGGCAGGCAAGTCAGCCGCGCTCTTTTCTGGATGACCCCAACATCACATGCCACAAAACTCTGTAACTGTGTAAGCAATGAAGCTATAGGCATCCACGTCGCCATCACTGTCTTAAGACGCTGCAGATGCAGCTGGAAAGACTTACCTAAGCTGGGCTTCTGCAGAGCAGGAAGAGACCCATTGAATGTGGTTTTCATAACCTAGGTCCTTGCAGGTCCTACAAAAAACTTCCACGTACACCCACTGCACAAGAGCAATACTGATCCCTAGCATTAAATAAAAGGGGAAAGAAAGGGGAGAAAGGACAGTTGATAATGAAAGATCCAAACAGAAAATGCATTTTTAACATGTCAACCTCCTCTTGGCACCATTTCTCCCTTCATGAAGCAAAGGGATTTTTCCCTTTTATTTTTCTGAATGACCGAGTTCTCTTGGTAATCAGCCCAGTTAGGCTTTATTATGTAAAGCATCGCGGATTTGAAACTGGGATTCATAAGCAGAGATGGCAGTATTCTGGTTTTGGCAACACAACCTCACTCTTCCACAAGCAGAAAATTGTTCCTAGATGCACAATCTCAAGGAATACAGAGAACTTTGCGTTGTGCAAGTCGTTACCCTGCAAGTACATGCAGGAAGGAAAAAAAAAAAGAGTAAAAGTTTTTCCTTCTTAAAAACTTTACACCCAAACATTCATCCAGAGCCAGAGCATGGGCAAGGTTGATATACGAACACAGACTAAAGAAGCCTTCAGATGTACAGGAGCATTTAATAGNAACTTTACACCGAAACATTCATCCAGAGCCAGAACATGGGCAAGGTTGATATACGAACACAGACTAAAGAAGCCTTCAGATGTACAGGAGCATTTAATAGAGAAATTCCATGAAAATTATGCTTTGTTTTACACATATACTAATTTATCAAATCTCTGTTGAGTCCTCAGTGTCAGATCAACCTCCATAACATTTTCCTTTGAGAAAGTAAGTGCCATACAGAAAAAAAAGGCCTAGCACTGCTCTCCACACTCCCTCATCTGTGATGTGTTTTGGCCACACACAGGGACCAGGCCAAGGTGGTACCTCGACCAAGTACTCAGAAGCAGGGCAAAAGCTTCACCCTCACACCCTTTCTATACAGGAGCTCCCCTTCCATTCTGTTATTGCTCAGGCCCATGGCTGAGAAGTAGTAGAAGATGGATATAATGCAACACACTAATCTCTGTTTGGTGGCCTCCTCCCCAGTTCAGCCCAATCTTGCTACAGTCCAGCTCCAGTACTTTCAGTCTTCTTCCCTAAACATCCTTCTTTCCTCAACAATCACAATCTAGCCTCTCCTTAAAAAAAAAAAAAAACCACAAACCCCAAGATTAGTTCTTAAGCTTAACTTAGCCACTAACTCTTCCATAATTCATTTATTTTATATCCTGTATCTCAGTTTTAAACTACAGCAGCATTCCTCATACTTCTGTTAGGTTTTATAGTTAGGCTCTTCAGCCTGAATCAACTTGAAACAATTGACCAGATCAAGAGTTTCAAGACTTCCCAGCATAACAGGCACGTTCTTCTTTTTCCCCAGCCTCCCTTGCTTGTATGAAGCAAATGAATGAAATGTCATTTGAATCTCTTCCATTGATCTTCTGCATTTCTAAAGAGCACCAAGTTTCCCAGTAACTGCTTCCTTCAGTTTTCTTCTTCACCCTCCCATTTTGCCATGCAGGATTAAGCAACTACTGCGGAGCCAACAGCCTTGAAGGAGTTCATTTAGTGTAACACCTCCAACTGCCCCTGCTCAGCTGAGGGCTGCTCCAGCCCTTTATCCTTCTCCAGTCTGAGGACCTAACCTACCCAGATGTGCTAGCAGCTGCACTTCTCCACAAGCGGGCACAGCCATGAATGACTATTGCCTTTTCACCAGTGCTATGCCAAGTAAGACCCTGCCTTTCTAAGTCTACCAAGATGTCTTTATAGATGAAGGAAGCACTTTCTGTAGGAAGTTAGGAAGACTGGAGATGGGAAGTATATAGGTAAGCAGGGGAAGAACTTGCTGCAAACACAAGTAATATGGAAAGAAATGAAGTATCACTGTTCTTTTCCTCTTTGGGGCACTTCCACAGGTATGTGTAATTAAAGAAAAGACCACACAAGGGAAACTGTGCTCCAACCTCTAAAAAAATGAAACCACAGTTCTTTCAACACAGAACAAAGCTGAGATTGAGGATCTCTTGTTTCAGAAGAGCAGATATCGAAAGGCACCATGATAATTAAATAGGTGGTAGAATGTGGATGCAGAGAAGCCATAGTCATATTCTCCCTCAGAGTTAGTATTCTGTATTTAAATGCAGAAATTAAATCAATCCAGAAAACACAAGTCTTTTATCTTCTCTGGTCAGGGTAGTTTTCTTTTCAAAGGAAACGCAGGGTGAGGAGTCAAAAATTAATTTATCCCCCCCCAAAAAAATCTGTCCAACATTTTTTAAAACCCGAACACTTGAGGTCCCCTACAAAGTATTAGACTTTCAATCAGAGTGTGTGTGTGTGTGTGTGTGTTCAGAGTTGGAATATTAAGAAAAGCCCAAATTTTATTACATGTCCCACTTTGTAAAAATCACTATTTCAAAAGAACTGGCTGTACACATAAAAATTTAGCAGGTCTACCATCCAAGAGTCAAGGCTGATTTAAAACATTCTCAGGAAATTACTATGTAACAAAACGTGATATTTAACTGTCACTTATGATTGTTAGTTTTACATACAATCAGCAATCTAAAAGGTATTCAGAACAAAAAAAGTACAGTAGTTCCAGGACCATTCAATTTGATTGCACAGAATAAAACTGAAGTGCCTACCCATGAGGAACAGGCTGACAAGTTTTATCACAGATAAAGGACAGAGTAGAAGGATGTCAGCTTTAGGTCAGATTTTTCTTTTAACGGGATGTATCTTAAAATTTGACTGCCCTTTTCCACGTGTACATCTTTTAAATTGTAGCACTCACTGGAGCTTTAGGGTGACAGAAAGCTTTTCCCTTTTCTGAAAAGGAAATAGTGCAATACTCGGGGAACACACTGAGGACATGGGAAAATGCAGTTTGGGATTGGTCTGGCTCAGTTGCCCACCTCCGGCAGACATACCCCCCCCCAGGCTACTTACTATTCTGCCCTGAGTGCTGGCCTCCCTCCTGGACTGCACCCCAATGCAATGTTAAAAGGACTTAGCTTTGTCTTGATGTAGAAGAGGAAAATGCAAGAAAGTCTCAAAAAAACATCCAGGAATAGGAAAATCATTTCCAACAACCCCCACAGTACTTAGCCTGCAGTCAAAGAGACCAAACCCCAAAGATGATCTCAGTCTTGCTGCAGAACACTCGCCCTCACCACAGGTCCTTCGATGGTGCCTTTGCGTCTTTCGCAACAGAGCTTGAAAACTTCTCTGTGTATGTTTCTTTAACAGGTCAATTCCCCCATCTATTTTATTGCATACGATCCTCAGTAAATAACATAGCATTATTTTCTTAGTCTGGTTATCTGTGTTGATGGATGCTTAACACAGGAGAAAATGACCAGGTCAGATCTCATCAAAAGCAGCAGGAGATTTCAGGTACGGAAAAAAAATGCCTCTGAAAAAAAGGCTTTTGCAGACAATTACAAGTTTTTCATTTTAGGACAAGCAAAAATCACTATGTCTAGTTGACAATGATTTGGGGTTTTTAAAATTTGAATATAATAAATTAATTAGTGAACATTTTCAGATCCCATAATTTTTCTTCCATTTAATATCCTTCACAGAAGATGCTACCTCCCAAACCAGCCAAAGTAAACTGATCTTTCATGGGAGCTGGTCTGCACAACACAGAATCACAGCACTGTAGGGGTTGGAAGGGACCTCTAGAGATCATCCAGTCCAACCCCCCTGCTAAAACAGGTGCCCCTAGAGAAGGTTGCACAGGAATATGCCCAGGCAGGTTTTGAATATCTCCAGAGAAGGAGACTCCACAGCCTCCCTGGGCAGCCTGTGCCAGGGCTCTGTCATGCTCACAGCAAAGAAGTTCTTCCCCATGTTCAGGTGGAACTGCCTGTGTTCCAGTTTGTGCTCATTGCCCCTTATCCTGTCACTGGGTACCACCGAAAAGAGCCTGGCCCCATCCTCTTGACACCCGCCCTTGAGATATTGATAAGCATTGACGAGATCCCCTCTCAGTCTTCTCTTCTCACGGCTGAACAGACCCAGGTCTCTCAGCCTTTCCTCATAAGAGATGCTCCTGTCCCCTCATCATCTTTGTTGCCCTCCGTTGGACTCTCTCCAGTCATTCCCTGTCTCTCTTGAACTGGGGAGCCCAGAACTGGACACAGCACTCCAGAGGTGGTCTCACCAGGGCAGAGCAGAGGGGGAGGATCACCTCCCTCGACCTGCTGGCCACACTCTTCTTAATACACCCAGGACACCATTGGCCTTCCTGGCCACAAGGGCACATTGCTGGCTCATGGTGAGCCTGCTGTCCACCAGCACTCCCAGGTCCTTCTCTGCAGATCTGCTCTCCACCAGGCCAGCCCCCAGCCTGTACCGGTATATGAGGTTGTTCCTCCCCAGGTGCAGGACCCTACCCTCAGTAGATGAGGGAAAACGATTGCTCTTCAGTTCAGTTTCTCTGCCTTCATTATAGCAAAGCTGTCAGAAAAGAAAATGTCATCTAGGCTTCTTTAAATTGCAAGCAACATCCAAACCACCATTCATGCTTTTTTGAAACATAAAGATTGAATTTTTGCTTTAAAAGGCTTTTGAAATTATTGCTGTTAGTTTTCTGGAAGGACCACAGTCTTGAATAGTTACTCCTTTTTAAAAGGATGTAAGCATGCATGTATAAATTTCCTTGTTATTTTGATTATGTACTGCTGTTGCTTTTTCTTTTTTCCCTCCTTCACTCTTACAGCTACTTCCAATTCGTAACAAGGATTCTTTACTCAATGACAAGCTTAATGCAATGCTATTTATTTTCCCTTCCTTTGCCTTTCAAATGCAGCAAAAAAGTGCTTTTCGACAGACCATCTATTACACATAAGAGGTTGCATGGGCTTCAATTTCAAGTAATTTTTTAAGCTTTATAACATCCAGATACTTTAAAAAACATCTTTTGAGTTGAGTCGATCACAACCGCAACCAAGAGCTGGCCCCATAAATCCACGAAGATTAACACAGAGGGACAGGCTCACAGAGAGACTCATCCCCAGAGCACGGTACACTATTTCTTACCCTGATTCATGAGACATGTTTGTTTCTAACCCTATCCAACACCGTCAGGTCAGCTGCACAGTTATTGGCAACTAATATCCTCCTGGATGCACTAACTGGAGCACCAAAATATCTTCAACATTGGTATTCTCAACAGTTGCTTTGTAATCACGTTGCTCTTGCGCTGTATTCTGTTCTCCATCGAGTCATTCCATACTGTTGCCAGTTCTCAAGTTCTTCAAGCTTTTTTCTGCAAAGTTTTGTTCCCTGACTTCTCTTTACGAGATCAGTTTCAACAGGCTGAAAATTACTTGCTCCTTCAGCTGCCAGCTCCCTCCCAGAGACTCAGCAGGCCGTCAGCGCCATCCTGTCCCACACTGCTGCCACATACCCATCTGCATTTACTCATCAGATGTAACTACCACATCAAGATTGATGTTGCCTCAAAAGCTCAGTAGCTGAATGCCTACTGGAACACAGCTGTATGACTTGGATATGCTGATTCAAAGGGCACATCTACAATGCCAGTTTTGGTTCAGCCCCAGTCAGATGTTATTTATAACAACATTGAAAAAAAAAAGACTTAAAAAAAATCAAAAGTACACAAAAATTTCCAAGAAAGTAAAGGTAAAATACATTGTTGTGTCAGACAAAAACCACAGCATTTCACACTATTTCACTGTACATCGTCATATATCTGTCATAGCATACAATGCTTCTGCATTATTATTGTCAGGACATTAGGCCTGGAAAGGACTTCAAGAAAGAATTATGGTACCGTATGCCCCTTTTCAAGCCAGCAGATATGTAACAGACCAGTCTCCAATCACGTTCCTGTATATGACAATGCCTGGATCTCTGAAGGAGAACATTTTGATCCTCTTCACCATTCCCACCTGTGTACTCAAGAGGAAGAGTATTTTCCAAGATGAATACTGTCAATGCATCAGCAGAGCACAGACAAGCAGCAGGAAGAACAGAGAGGCTAGAATTTGGAAATATAATTTAAAAGCTGTTATTCCAAAGGGCAGCATACAGAGGAGGCTTGAGGATGCCAGATATCATGCACTGAAAGGCNCAAGCAGCAGGAAGAACAGGGAGGCTAGAATTTGGAAATACAATTTAAAAGCTGTTATTCCAAAGGGCAGCATACAGAGGAGCCTTGAGGATGCCAGATATCATGCACTGAAAGGCTTGACTTGAAACTTCAGTTATACCACACCAACACACATGAAAGGAAAAGTCTCTTTGGTCCCTAGAGTCTGATCTGCATTAGCACCCCCCTAAGAGCCATTCACTTCCTTCAAGATCTTGACCAGTCCTTTAGAGAAACAAACAGGCGTTAAGGCAATAGTCACCTTTGCATCTGTGGTTATTAGTACAGTTGGATCTGCCATTGCTAGCATCACCTGCTACAAAAGCAAAAATCACTATGTAACTCTGGCTGGAAGGCTCTACTGGGTATTACCAAAGAAATGCATAAAAACAACCAACCTAGCAAATAATGTTTGAAATGATGTTATCAAACACTACTTTAACTATCCAAAAGCTTTCCATAACACAATGTTACCTGTAAAAACTGTTACCCTACTTCATCTTTCTAAATATCAGATTTCTCGTCACTGTTCAGATGTACATGTGAATGGGATGTCTTGTGAAGTAATTAGCAGTGGTGTGCTAATGGGTTGCAGACAATCAGCTCTAAAAAACTAGTAGTTATGTTATTAGATGGTTTCACTTTTATTGTTTTCATGGGATTAGGCAGCATGCTGTTCAAGGAACTGCACTCTTTCCTTTAAAATAGAATACATATATTTGTATTAATCATGCAGGTTTTTAAATGTGTAGAGGCAACAAGGAGGGGTAGGATAGGATTCAGAAGATAGATCATGAATAACAGCCGATACACAAATAATTCTTTCACTCTACTTCTATTCCTCTCCCCCGACATTTGCAAAAGAGTATTTAAAACTAAAGACTAGTTTCTCATGGAAAAGGGATGATCCACCTGGTGTCCCCACCTCCTCAATCCCCAAACAGGCTCAGCTTGTACACACAGAACATACAGACTATTCTAATGTAATATTAGTAATTTAGAGCACCCAAAGCAAAAAGCAATTAAAGAAAGTCCATGAAAACCTCACTTCAAGTCCTTTCTAGAGAGAGCTCTTTAAACAGATATACCTAAGCAATGACAGGCAACATTCTTAGGGGGGTGAGGGGTGGAACACAGTAAGGTCTCAGATTCAAAGGTTGTTTAATACGCGAGTAAAATCTCAAATGCAAAGGGCCTAGTGACTGAACTTAGATATAATTTCATATGAACAGCTGCCTCCTTTTAGAGAGGAAAAGCAGTTTATGAAACATTTTAGAGCCTATTTTAGCAAGCAATCCCACCACGGAATGAATCACTGCCAGATGTCTCTAATATTTGACAAGCTACAGCAAATGTTTTGTTAACACGTGTTAAGAGTTTTTCTATACAGCATAGTCTTCTCAGTACTATACGTTATTTTTCCAATATGTATGGGAAACCATTTTACCAACAGAAAGTCACAAATGTGACTTCTACCTCATGTGCTTGTGACCCAGGAACACATATGAACCTATGTTAAACATACGGTGAAAAACAATCTAATTCTTATGCTAGACTTGCTTAACAGAGCTTCTCTTTCTGAAAGTACAATAATGCAAGTAAGTTTTAAATTAATTCCTCCTGATATAATTACACAACTACACTGTTGCAGAGACTTGTTTGGGGCTCAAACAGTTGAAGCGAACCATAAGCATCACTAAAATCTTCTAACACAATACATGAAATCATACTCCACTCACAGCCAGAACAAAAATACTAATGTGTGAGAACACATATATGTATCCCATATTGAATTACTCAAATAAACTACAAACAAAATCTATGTTCTGCCAAAATCCTATTGAGGCAAATGTACCAACAATTCCTTTCAGCAGCTCTCTGACGTCCAACTCCAAAAAAAGGGCTAAGACTGAACCAATGTGCAAACAACAGCCCTGAGCTTTAAAAGGCAAGATATTATAAATAAGTGTTCAGAAAACTAGATGCTCTAAGTAAATATATACACACACAGAGAGTCCATGTTTAGTCTTGTAAATACCGACCTTTCTTGTTGTTCTGTCCAAAATCCAAAGCATGTCCTACATCTCCTTCGATCAGGTGTTTTATGTGAGAACAGCATAAATGACACAGCGTTTCAGAAAGAAACATAGTAAAAAGGTCCAAGCATGCATGTTAAACTCTTCTCAAATGCAGTAAAATCAACAGGCTCAGTGCAGTGCATTTAGCTTTTGCAGTGAATTTGTTTCCAAGGAAACCAATAGCTGCAGATGTTTTCCCATACAACAGCAAAAGAAAACTCAGCAGTAAGATTACTTGCTTAGTCAATATTTTATTCACACATTTTTTCTCATCAATAACAAACTGTTCCTCAAACTCTGTGAGAAGACCAGACTGCATTAAAAAATAATTTAAAAGAGCTTCCTCTACACACAACCTTACTGAACAGCTGCTGCTAAAGGCAGTTGACCACCTCTAAATGTTTTCCTCTTTAACCTCCCTCAGTCTCTTCTCCCAAACTGACCTGCCTCCCCTGCTTTGCCTCCTTCAATAAAAGCATGCAAAACCCACCCTGTTTCACGAGTTTTCATCCTAAAAGCTGCTCCAAGAACTTGGCAAGGCCCCAGCTCCCAAGGAACAGTGCTGAGATTGAGAGGCTACAGGAATGCCTACTCTTAACCATACAGCATAGCTTTGCAAAAATTCTATTGTGCTATAGAGATATCACCACGACTGACATAATTTATGCTTCTTAGGATGAGAGGAGAAAATATAAGTATGTAGTAAAACCATAATGGAGATGCAAGGTAGAAAATCCACTTGCCCTGCAGTTCCTCCACAGGATATTAAACTTATAACTCAAAGTTACACACACGATGCTTGCTTCTCATTTATGCTGCAGATTCTCAAGCCAATGTATATAAATGAAAACATTACAGGCATTGTGTTGTTTGGGGTTTTTTTTTAATTAGACCTCTTTTCTCTGGATAAGATACTGGAATATTTACCACACCTTCTGAGCTCTGAAAGCTTTTTTCCCCTTGTCCTCTTTAGATGTTATTGAATCAACAGCAACATCTACTGGGCATGGAAGGGCAAGATTCAATTTCTTAAAAGAGATTAAAGGGCCAGGCACAGTAGCAGAAAATACTAACAGCATCTATCTCTGGATACTTTTGCATCCCAGTCACCGCAA
This sequence comes from Steatornis caripensis, assembly GCA_013398225.1. Taxonomy (NCBI): domain Eukaryota; kingdom Metazoa; phylum Chordata; class Aves; order Caprimulgiformes; family Steatornithidae; genus Steatornis; species Steatornis caripensis. Next base: position 517,786 of record VZSC01015849.1, read on the forward strand.
AACCAGAACTGAAAGAAACAAAACTTTTAAATATGCATTTGTTCTCTACTTATCCCTCCAAAAGGAAAACAAACACAATAAAAAGATAGATAAAAGAATAGCAGTGACTTCTGATTGTCATTTGGAGACAACATATTTATATTACATCTTCTAAGAATATTAGATACACTGGGCTAAGAAAACCAGTTGACAGGAATTCTACCAGTAAAAGTATTCAAACAATCTTCAGGTTCATGCAATGAAGAGGTTTATTATACAACTTTTTGCTCTTTATATTTCCCCTCTTTGTTAAACAATTACACAGATTCAAACAAACAAACAAACAGCAGTTACTAATAACCATGCCAGATCAGACCAAGCAGAAGTTCTTCAAAACTTCATGGAGAGCAAGATGATCACACGTGGACCTATTAAATGCTAAGAACGAGGAACCCAAAGGACTTTGGCCTAATGACACTCAGCATTTTCCTTCCATAATAGAATCTACTGGGGTCTAAATTTCCTAAGTGGAGCACAAGAAGAATTGAGGCCTTGTGAGAGGGACACAGGACAATCCACATTTCTGGCACGCTCCATCTAAGCAGGCTAAAGAAAATGACAGAGAGGCAGCTCAGCTTCATCTCTCTTTCTGCTCTTCTGCAGAGACTGGTGTTTCATCTGCCTGCTGAAAGGCACACATCATGACCAGGGTTCACAATCGCAGCCCTTGCCTGGCTTTCGACATCTAGGCAATCAGATGACAACAGGATCCCTATTCCAAGCACTGATTATGCATCACATATCAAGCGACTATTTATTAGATGTATAAATGCTACTGGAAACAGAGAGCAAAACTCAAGATGCCCATTTCACAAGTTAGGGCCTCACTCAGTCGGCAGGGAACCAAGTTTGCTCTTGCTACCGCCGTCTCCGGTCTAGCAAATCTTTGACTCCTTCAAGACAGTGTCTTTACCCAGGAAGGTCCTGGCAGCCGGTCAGCTGAGCATCTACCCAGCCCTCCAGGCTGAGGAGGAAACCGAAGAGCACTCTTTTTTCTGGGCAAGAGCTCAAATCACTTCGCTATGACATACGTCGGGAACCCCAACGTCTCTGCATCCAGCCTGCATTAAGCTGGCCATCCTACCTTTTGAGAAGCTCAGCAAGGTGTATGCTGGACGCATGTAGTGGCTCAAGAGCATAGCACACACCAAACTGCAGACAGCCTTCTCAAGAAGGCAGCAGCTCTGGGCAAAGTCAAGGGACCCGTCAACCCTAGGTAGCTCAATCGACACCAGAAAAACTACAGAAGGAATTAGCAAGAGAATGAGGGACACCATCTTGAACATCTAAATGCTACTGAAGTTCCCCAAACACTGGCATCATTATTTCCCTTATGCTGCTGGTGAGCCTCTTCCTCCACAGTGCAGAGAACAAAAACAAGCCTATCATCGGCCCTGCTGGAGCCCCACCAGTCAGTAAAATGGGAAAACAACTCAGTTGCTCCCTTTGGGACTGTTTCTAGCTTCACACACGTATGCCATTGTGACACCTTCTAGAATCTCCCTCATAGCCTTCCTACATAAATGTGGTTTGCAACAATGAACAGGGCAGGCATAGGTGATTTCTGTGGAATTAAACATGCCAGGGTACGCCATACACAATATCATACTATTGGTCAGTGCTGAAATTATACAAAAGCACACTACAGCACAGAGATGGAACAGCAAAATTCAATATATAGTATGGTTTTAGAACATGCAGTATATGTTCTAAAATGAAAGGTGTTTCTGAAAATAAGCAATGATATGGAAGGGAAAAGGCAAAACAGCTTTCTTAACATGTGTAATGGGGCATTTTTGCAGTATTTTTTCCCCTGACTCCTCTAACTGCAAGCTCTGCCTACCTGGAAAAAGAAATGTCTAGGATTTCTCCTCGAAAAAAACCTCCTTCAGCACACAGAGCACTAGCGAAGAAGACTTCAGGCAGCATTAAAAGAGCTGACGCTGCTTCTAGGCACACCAGCCTTGTTCCAATTGGATTTTTTGGCAAGTTCTAACAGCATTATAGAGGTCCCCAATACCCTCTCTGCACCTACACAACCTTATGCACATATCCACACACCTCACTGGAAACAGAAGCTGCCAGCAAGACCGCCTGTTTTTCAAGGACCTGCTCCCCACTTCACAGAAACCTCTGCAGAAGCGACACTGATGTGGTTTTCCTGGAACCTGTACTTTCTGGACAGGTCTCCTGAGCAGCAGTTAATCCCAGGCACCTTATTTTCCACTCGATCAATCATATTCAGTGTAGCCAGTTTTCCCCAAAAATGATTCTTGGATGGAAGTCACACGTGCTGCAGGGCTACCACAGAGCCCTCCATCCCTCCCCCCCCACACTTAGTAATTCGCAGAAGTACATTTCCCCAGGTAAGCCTTTGCAAACCAGGTCACACAGATTTGACAGCAGAAAGCTTAAACTGACAGACTCCAGATGCAATATCAAATTTATTTCCCTCCTCTCTATATAAAAATCTGTTTAGTAATGGCCAATGGAAAATAAATTAATCTGTTCAATAATTAGTTTGGATGACATTTTAAGACCACAAGCAATAATTACGTGCAATAAATAATTTTAAATCACAATTATTCTAAAGTACCTTATGATCAACAAACAGGCTTAAGCAGATCTGATAAGCTGAGCTAAGAAAAACTACTCACTAAGTAACTTAAATTGCATGTCCAAATTAAATAAAGTCTCTTTAGCCTCTAGCAATTAAAACAAACACATTATCTTCAGCTGGAGGAAAAGGTTTTCCTTTGGTAGCTGGCCATTTAACCAATTCTATTCAACTCTAAACCAGCGTAATTTTCAAAAGCAAAGAAACCCAGCTTTATTAGTATGCATCTAGTCTGCAGTTTGTACCTGTGAATAATAACCAAAAGGAATTCCTAGACGGCTGTCTATTTTCAGTGGTAGGAAGATTTCTACACACTCTACTTGTGGACATAAACATCAGTTGTAGCTACAGCAAAATGCAAAAACAGACTTGAAAAACCCCAAGCCTTAAATAATTTATTTCATTATTTTCCGATATTTCTGTTATCAAAGCTCCCTCCTCCTACTAGTGATGGTTTGACTTCATAAACACTCAAAGAGAGCGCACTGATTAAGCCCAGCAAATCTATGTGTTTGCATGAAATAGCCCTGCGTAATTCCTCAGTGCCAGAGGCAACAACCGAACTCAGCATCTAATCTGGGTATTGGCTAGAAGCAGAGGCAAAGCAATTCATTTCCATGACAAACGGTCCAGCTGGAAGCCAGTGAGTCAATCTAACCCCCCCCTTTTTACCCTACAGATGTTTAGGTGACACTGAAATGATACTAAGGCAGTACAAGAAACCATCTGAGCTACACTGTTTCAATTGCACCTATGCAAGACCTAACGTTTACATTCACAACTTCTCCGTCTTCATTGCCTTAGGAGCAAGTGCCAAATCCAGCAAGCAGTCTGCCCTCACAGAAGCAGAGGAGGCAACAAGCAAGGAAGAACTCTAAACTTGCCATGCAACTGCTCTTCTTACACACGGGGTGCATCAGAGGCACGATGTGTCATGCACTACCCTGTCAGAAGAATAAGCCGGTTTCTCTAACAGTTTGTTTTTTCCTGTTTAGATATTATAATCAAGTAGATTTACAAAGATATCCACTGCCTACAGATGCAGAAAAATGGGATTTACAGAATGCCTAAACTGGTTAGACTTGTAACCCCTCCTGAATTTCATTTACACTGATGCTTAGGCACTTTTCCAATTCCTTTGGAGCCACCTGAGGCACCAAAAGCACAAAGGTGCTCATGTCAGGGACTAAACAGAATTGACAAAGCTTTCCAGCTTTAGTTTCAGCAAGTATCTAATGTTTCACCCTCTGAAAAGTGAAGCATGATTTAAATCAGAAGAGAAAGATTCATTACATTCAGAGGTATCACAAAAGCTTTTAATTTTCATAATAAACTAAATGTACTGCTTTCTATGCTGATTAAATGGCTATATACTTCAAGTAGATTATAAACAAAAGGACATCTAGAACCACATATTATTAAAATATATAAACCCAAGAAAGTTGTATTAACTTTTACTAGCTTAATGTTGCTAGAGAATAATTTCATACCTCCCTACGCAACATAAAAATGCCACCATTCAAGGAAACTCCAAAGTTCAGTTTACACGCATCACATCTTACCGTGAAAGTGTTCTCAACACCATGCAGAAGAAAGCAGGCATAGCTTCCCCCTAACTTAATCTTTAAAAGTCCTTGCTTTTTTGTGCAGACCATTGGTGTTTGCTTCTCCCTTGACAAGGAGCTCTCCAAGCACAGAACAGGCAGCGAAATGCAGTCAGCCAGGCTGGCAGAGCTCCAGCTATACCTCCCAGGTTCATGGCATCTCACAGCTAACAAGGAACCCCAGCCAAACTCCTTTGGAAAAGGAAGAGACTCTCTAGGAAATGGGAGAATAGAAAGGGAAAAGTAACAAATGCTGTGGCCAGGTTGCTTATTACAACAGAAAACAGGGAAAAAGTAGAATGAAGTACAACAATCCAGCAAAGGTATTTCCGATATCACCATTAAGAGTTGCAATGGATCAGTATAAGCCATTGCAGTACACAGTACTTGCAACATGTCCCTAAAATCTTTCCCAGTTGGGTTCATGGAACTTTGAAGAAAAATTAAAAACACTTTCATGCCTTCACTATAGCTTTATCCTAGTGACCTGGCCAAAAAAACTAAAAAAAAAAAAAAAAAAAAAACTAGCAGTTAATGAAGGCTAAGAGTAATTTCAGGCAGCACTGTTTCCTGAAAACGTCTTCCCCCCTCCAAAGCTGCATTCTTCCTCTGTTTCTGTATGAAATACCCACACAGGCAGGAAAGCAAACAGCAGCTGAAGTGCAAATTCATCAAGTGTGGCACTGAATCACAGACACGTGTATATGTAGGCACACATACACACACACTCTGAATTTCATTGCTGACATTACTGAAACAACTCTCCATAGCTCATTTTTAGCTAGCAATGCCTTTTTACACTAATGAAGCTTTTCTGCTCTAACTTCTTGAACTGAATGATACTAGCTGAATAAGAAGTTATTTTTATACATTCCATATTTGCTGTAATTCCCGGGAAAGAAGGAATTAGAGTAAGATGTTTAATATTAATTTCATTTAAGAGGCTGGTTAACCTGCATAGCTTAAAAGTCTTAAGATGAAAATCCTGACAAGACTCCTACTGATTTTAATCAGGCTGGGATTTCATTGCTCAATTACTTCAAGCTGTAACACAATACAGATGAGGTTTACCATGCAGACGTTCTCCTTTCCATGTTGTTAGATAGGCTATTCTAATTAGCTTTAAATGTGTCTCATTTTGAAGAGTTAAACTTGTAAGGATTTTCCAGATTCATCCAGTAGGAAATCAGTTTTAATAAAAAGCAGTTCTTTTAACTAACACATAAAAACATTGCCTCATAAAGACATGTTGAGACTGATACCAGTCCTACAGTGGCCAGCAAAGGAACAGGCCTGTAAAGACATTTATTTATAAAATTGAGTTCCACTGGAAACAAATAGCCTTAAACACCAAGAAATGTGCACACATAATCTCTGCTGCATCTTACTTGGACACGCACTTCACATCAGTCAAACTACTAGTACCAAACAGAAAGCTCAGTATGGATGTACTTAAAAGCTCCCACAGTAAAATCCAAGCAGACACAGAGAAGAGTACAGCAAAAGAAGTACTTTTCTCTGCCAACAGTTATGGTGAACCCAGCGTTATGGTCATAAAAAAGAAAATACATCCCGAGTTCCCCTCCTTGAGCACTGTGACAGATGCCATCACGGACAGCAGAAGCTCCCAGCAGCAGCTCCCAGCTCTGAGCTGGACAGTGTATCACTAAGTGGCTTGCGTATTACAGCTTAGGGACTCCTGCCATAGTTGGCTTGGTTTTAAATGCAAAAAAGGTCACGGACTATTTAGCATCTCTACGGACACGCTGACAAGTCTGTAACGCCATCTTCATTCCACAGAAGATGTACCAATGTTAATCAGATGACAGCATGCTGTTGTCACTCCCATGAAAAAAAGCAGTCTCGTCACAGCTGCACACAGAATTCTAACACCGAAGAAATCCCCGACTGCCCCATAAATTTTGGTCTTGACATTTTAATATTTTTTTTTTAGTATGCAAACAACCTCATCAAAAACACTCAGTATGGTATTCACAGCCTCATTTTCTACATATACCTGCTAGCTGTATTAATCTACTTTATAAGCAATCCCTTGATAAAAGCTCTTCATCAAGTTGTTACTTGAGGTACGCTGTAACATACACAGCTTTGCAAATTAAAATTCTAGCGAGATATCGAGTATGATAAACCTTCCTGGAGAATAGAAAACAGCTCCAAGAATGAAGGAACTTTCCAAATATATTGCATAAATGGAGGACTTCTCCCCAAAAATGCACTGGATTAATCCTGGCACTCTTTTCGCTACCAATAAAAGCAGCTTCTAAGAGATAGTTTTAAGTTTCTTGTTTTTCAGTTAAGGTTTTTAAAAGGTTGTATTTGTAGGCATCAAGGAATAGAACGGAAGTGATCCAAACCGTACTAGCTAGTGTTTTTCTGAAAAGTAACTTAATTTGAAACAGTACAATTAGTATAACAATGAACACCTGCAATGCTTCCCTCATACAGTACTACTGAAATATTGCAGTTATACAGTGGTGACTAGTGGAAACGAGGGGCTAATGCATATAACTAAAGTTATACTCTGGGTTCAGAGTATTACTGGAGTTACCAGGATGTCCAAGTGTTTAAGAGACAACACGTTGGTGGTTTTTTTTTTCCCCCCACTCTGATGCAGGTGATGAGCCATCAGCGGTCTTTATAATGTAACCTGACCACACCATTCCAGACAGGGACGTTGTAGCAAGTATGTAATTCAGTCAAAGCTGTCAACTTCAGTAATGCCACTGAGCGGTGCCTAAAAGGTGTTTACGTATGGCAAACAATGCAATTTAATATTTTGAGATGATACTAAGCACGTTTCTTTCCAAGAGCATGTGAATGTAACAGATGAGCATTTCAAGTGCCTGTGAGTGCAACAGCTGACGGTGTGTATTGCAGCACTGTTACAAATGTTAGAATTAGCACACCACATGCATAGTCACTCAGTTGTCTTTTCAGCTGCCTTGTAATTTCTCATGCAAAAATCCTAACAATCATGTAAAATGGTAAGAAGACGTTCATTTTATAATTTTAAATGGTTTAAAAATTTTTTTTCTACCCGTGAAGTATGTCTTCTCAGGTAAGTTTGGACCAGGGAGACTTCAGACTTCAGTCAGCAATCACCTGTATCCTTGATGCCTCAGAACCTGGGCAGTCATGATAGTCCTCTTTTGTAAAAGCTTTGATTGCAGCACCTCATGGCTGTTTCCTACAACATCAGCAATTACAATTTCCAAGATGTCACACTAGCAAATCTTCCTACAACAAAAGTTTCCCTCTGCTTGCCTGTTGCTTTCATCATCATGGCAGGATGTTAAAAAATCTGAACTCACCAAAGAAAAAATGAACCAAACAAAGAAAAAGTGTCAACCGTTTGAGGGGACCATCTCCAGAGCAGAAGAGCCCCATTCAAAGAAAAAGTTATGTAAATAGGTCTCCAAGCACAGCACTCCGGAAGACCAATCCCAACCAGGTAGAACAACATAACAGGCACTGAGAAATTACAGAAATACTGGATTTTTGTTTTTTATTTTTGAAGACTCATGACTGTTGTCCACACCTCCGTCCTTTCACTGCGATCTTTCCATATTGCAGCCCCTTCTGAAGACAAAAGTGGGAAGGATGCATTGTGCACACAATTTAAAATGAGGCAATAGCATGCACAAGTTGGTCAGATGTTATCATGCTTCCACTTAGGTTGTGCTGTGCCTCAAGATGAATTCCACGTGCTTCCTCATCTATCGCTTCCAAGCTAGGCTTTTAAGCCTTCCAAGATGCAACACGTTCTCAAGCAAAAGTGTGTAAACTCAGACACAATGAAGACCTGATCTTAATTATAACTTCTAGGAAAACACTGCAGTAAAAATAGCTATTCTTACAGTACCAATAGCATAGCAGATGAGTTCCTGGGGAGGGGGAGGGAACAGAGACATTGAAACTTCAGCAACAGCAACATACGGTTTAACTAAGAGCAGCAGCAAGATGCTCTCCATCCTACAGTATTATTAGTCTGCATAAGAGACTAAGACCCCTCACGTTTGCTTACAGAAGCCAAAAATAGAGAAGGGAAAAAGACTCCAACAACACTGCTGGAGTTTATTTTCCACTTCTCTTTCTGCCTTTTCCCACCAGAACACTGTAAGGCTTAGCTTCATATAACAAGGCACTATGGCTTTCTTTACCAGCCACAAAAATACTTGCTTCTTTTCCTGAAGTAAGTACTTGAACAAGTATTAGAACCAGAGCAAAACAACTGCTAATCCCACAACATACACAACACACTAATTGCCCATTTTAAATATTCACCATGTTATGCAGCTGTAATTCTTTTTAGAGATTCTTTTTAGCAGTCCCTTCATAAAGTCAGAAAAATATTAACACGCAGATTGCATCACTTATGAGCAATAATTTGTTAAAAATCAAAGCTCAATAAAATGGCCACAAACACAAGGATGCATTCAATCCCTGATACTAGCAACAGTATTAGTTATGACACAGAAAGAGCTTACATACTGAATTGAGTTTTAAAGTTTAGTAACTTTACCAGAAAATTATCTGCAACTGAGCGTCTCATATGCAGCTTTGGGGAAGCTGCTTTGCCTGTCTACACATTGTTCTCTTCTTCAACTCAAAAGAAAACATACATTTTTTTTGAAAACTACGTCCCACCTTTTCGAAGCATAAAGAGTATTATCAGGTGCTTTTTGTTTTTGATTAATGCCTTGCAATTCAGCTGTCAAGCCAGGCATGGATGTAATCCTCAACGAAAAATCTGCTACATCTCGGGCCAGGAAACTTAGTCCAGAACTTCTTTCACTAAACCTCGTATTCCGTTCACATGGACTTCAGTAACAAAACAACTGCAGCCACAGCTAAAAGGTGAAATTAGCACAGCCAAGTATGTGCAAGTTATTATAGGCAGTCCACGCCTATGAAGTATGTATAGACACTCTGTTCCCGGTCTGCCTTCACTGCCTTTGTTCTGATCTGTGCAGCTCACTAAGTTTCCTTTGTAGATCGCCCAGTCAACCATTGATTCACGATTCATTGATTCTCATCAACAGAGAATACACACATACCTTAGCCTGAACCTAACACAGCTCTCTCCTGAATTTCTGGAGAGGAAGAGTAGCAATTTCCCATTTTAAATCCTCCAGATGACACAAGACACAACTACCTTTCCTCTGACTCCATACTCCAGGCCTGCCTTCCCAGGACTTGCTTGTTTCTTCTTCCATCACAGAAGCAAAGTACTAAAAACTTCTTGAAATCTCTCGGCCTAGCTCAAAGGACTGAGATGGAATCACGTACACCTACCTCACCTCCAGCAGTGGTTTGTTTCACTCAAGATTCCATTAAGGCTAGTGACTGCACAAGCCCTGCAATAAGGTCTAAATCTTCTCTGTGGAAATCAAGCTCACATTTTCTTGTTCTATTAGATGTGGACAAGAAGAAAATTAAAACAAGCAGATGTCCACCTTCCTCCATAATTTACAAAGATTCCCCATTAGAAAGTCAAAATATGTGTGCTCCCCCTTCCGTTTTCTCTTGTAGTCTAGATGCACCATCCTTATTTCCTGACATCCTCCTCTGGAATTTTTGCAGGGGCTTTTTGTATTTTTCCTTGTTGCTCTCAAAAGAAATCTTGTATTCTGGCTGAGACCTCATTAGTACACAAATAAAATTATTACTCTAATAACTACTTCCTGTTAAGCCACAGCAGAATACGAATCATTCTGTAGTAGCACCAATACCATTAGCTCATACAGGCTGAAAGAGCGAGCTTTTTCTCTTTTGTTACAAAGGAGTCATATCCTGCCTTGTAATTGTATATTAATTGCATTTTAGTGAATTTCACCTTTCTGGTTTTGGATCATCCCTCCATCTTAGAGAGGTCTGCATGAATATGTGTAGATATTTTTTAATTACCTAGGAGGATTTTTACAAATTTATTTAGCAAAATGAAAAGATGTGTTAATAAAGACCAATTGCTATCAGATGCAACTGCTAATCAAATTATAGAATTACAGTCCATCTGCACTAGTACCAAGGCAAAGGTCACATCATAGCTCATATACGAATCTAACAGCCTCCTACATGAGCAAATGTAAGATCAGACGGTACTGGAAAAAATATATTCTTAATCCGCATAACTAACACTCACTACAGCTTTCTGCTTATGGACCACAGCAACAAAAGCCATGTGATAAGGTGCAGACATATTTTGTACTCGCTTCTCAGCAGTTTCTCTAGAGTATGATTTTAAAACTGTAGGAAGGTAGGCCGGGTTTCTCTGCGATGACTGTTTTTTGCTAATCAATTAATTTATGGAATTATTTTAATTTCTTAGAACAAACAATAGTTGTCTCGAGCAAAGGTCTTCACTCTGCTTCACTTGGTGCTACTAAACATTTGTTTTTGTGGTGACATCACCCTTCTCCAGGCGGATACTCAGCTACTCCTTTATTCGGGCTCCCTGCCCTATTCTCATTGCTAGCGATGATACACCATGGCTAAAATTCCTAAAGCCACCAGTCCTCCTCTTAACACAGTTCGGCAGCCAGTTGGACAATTTTCAAAATATACTGTATTTTTCTCACCTGCTGTGCTTTCTGGCAGCTCCTGCTTATCTCGCACAAGCTGCATGATATCTGACACCACAACCTGATGGTTTGTATCTTCTTTCTCTTCATTAGGCGGGTTGGCTGTTGCAAAACAGTTGCAGCTTCCAGTTTCTTTGCATGGGATCAACCTCCAGTACCAGTAGTCAGACATGAAAATGCTGTAAGTTGATTTCTGAAATTTAAAAACAAACAGAAAATCATTTTCTGCAAGAGGTAAGAAAACACCCTAGCTACCTGAAAGAAAAGGCTCAAATAATGTTAAGATTGGCAGTTACATACAGATTACCATATCTTCAATTTTATTTTTAAAAAATGCTTATATGTTTAAAAATGCTTATAATAGCCATTTATGGTATCTTATGCAGCTCATAAAAGCCATCTGTGGCATCGTACTCAAAATAAAAACTTTGAGAGTCCCCTGTAGTTTCTCAAAATGCTTATATCATAGGTCAGGGAGCTAATCACAAAAAATCCCAAAGAATATACAAATATCAAATCACATACGATCTTAACAACAACTGCATAAAGGTAAAAATATCAATATTACCCTGCATTTTCAGCAAAATAACTCAATATTTGAGCTGGGCCCTTAAAAGTACCCTCTGAAACTCAGTTTAACTAGGTGAAAGAACACCCCAGAACATGGACTGTTAAAAAGTGAAATAATGTAAGAATAAAATTATAACAATAGAAGAACAAGATAACACGACTCCCATGATATGGGGGGCTGAAATTACAGTTTGAAATTTTCATAAACAGATTAACGGAAGGAAACCTTGACACTGGAAACGTGGCGGGAAGAAGAGATGCTTTGGTTTCTGACATAGCACCTAGGTCCTTCAGGGCTGCCCTCTTCCTGAGCAGAAGAAAGGGGCAGTGGTTCCCTTAGCCTAGATAGAGCTAATTGCCAGGCTTATTTGTGCTCACAGGTAAGACATAGAGCACGTTCTTAAACGTCCACAGGTTTCTCAGTTTACATATATAAATGTCAGAGAACTATAGTGTTTTTACCCTTTTACATAAACAAAAATCACCCCCTTCTTGAAATTACAACTACAACACCATTAACTGTCAAAGATTTCTTCTACACAGGGAAGCAGCTTGAGCTTTCCAAATACTTATGGTTGCTAAAGAGTATTTGAGTGTTCTGCAAAGTGCTAGCAAGCTGTCATTTCTTTAGGAAATCACACCACATGCAGAGACAGGTTTGGTCCCGCTCTCCTCTGGAGGGCACGCGGGCAACAAAAAAACAGCCTAAACCTCCAAGCCCAAGGGACTCAAACAAGCTTTTCAAGTCTATCTGGAAAACACGAAGGCCAAGCACAGGAGACGTACATCTCTCCTGGCAAATTTAATGGTGTCTGGATAACAAAGAGATGCACGATCTCCATTTATCCTATAAGCATCACATTCAAGTGTTTCTAGCTTATGTCCTTCTAGCTGCTGGTCAGCTTGAGTAAAAAGTATCACTCCAGGCCACGAATATTAACAACGATACCTGTAGAGACTCTCTACATTACATTCAAATGTGGCAGTTTTATAGACCTGAAAAGTGCAAACATCATAAAAAAAAAAGAGCTTGCTCGATACAAAAGGGTTATCTGTTTAAAAACAAACAGACAAAAAAACCCATCTCACATTATTTAGCACCAGATCTCCCAGGAACCACCTACAAAAGATTAAGAACTTGCTCTGTCACTTACTACTTCTTCAACAGATGAGCAGATTTCCAGATAAAACGTTCCTCTTCAAATATTACTGCAAGGTACATCTTCTTACCAATTTAAAGGTAGTAATTTTGTTTTATTTTAGCCAACATACTGCCAGTTTCCTCAATTCTCCTTTTGCCTGTTCCCAGGCTTTTTAAGCATTGCAATATTTGCCGGAGGATGGGTAACGCAGTTAAATGCAAATTGCTCAACTCTTTCTACATCTGCCGAACCCGACAGGTTTGGTGCACACATCCTCTTTGTCACACAGGTAGCGGCCAACAGTTACGGCAGTACTAAAGCACACATCGCTTGTAAATAATGTATGCAGTACGCAGTACATACTTTTAAGCTACATCTGCCTTTGCAACCGTCTGACACACCACATGCAATGACGGGCACAAGCGTGCACACCTAAACAGCACGTGCACGGGGTTTTAATGACAGAAGCATTTCACAGCACTTAAAACATTTTAGTTCTGTGGGAGCAGGGGGCTTCCTTCCATTACCCTCACACTTGAGATATTAAATAGATAGATTTTACTTCTTAAAGCCACTTTGCAAAGTTTAAAGTTTTGCTGTCCAGAAATCCTTTTTTACCCTAAGAGTTGGGGCAGAGACAGGGAAGTCCCCTCTGAAGGAGACAAAAGTCCCAGAAACTTCCAGTGGTTTTTCCCCTGCTCCTGTGCAAGGTGAACTGAAAAGCAGCTGGATCTATGCTTCAGTAGTCAGTAAATTACTCTAGGAATTACTTTTTAATTTATTGCCTTTCCTTAAGGAATGGAAACTCCTGAAGATAACCAGAAATAATTATATCCAAACATGCAGTTAGAGACACACATTTATGACCTTAATTGTATTCTAATTAATTAGTTTTCTGACCCACTCATGTTTATTTTGATTTTAAGAGCAGTAATGTGAACTCAGTTTTTAAGCCAACAGCTCAGGGACTCAGAGGGCAAAGAAGCTGGGGAAAAAAATATGGGAGGGCTGAGACATAATCATAACATATCTGTTTCATACTTTCGTGAAGGGAGGCAGCTCGCAGAGACATTCACAAAATTCACTTGGCCAAGACTGCCTATAAAAAGAAAAACATATAAAAAAAAAGGAGGGGAAAAAACCCCCCAAATCCCAACTTATTCTTTTGTCTTAAGAGCTAACATAAAATGTTCCAAACAGTCACAGCATCCCTGATGGATATATGTCCACTTGGATCACTGCAATGATGCCACAGACACAAGTAGTTTTTCGTATTATCTCAAAACATTTAAAGGTAAACTAATGCCTTTCAACCAGCACAAAAACCAGGCTGATGTGCCAAGAAAAAAAAAACCAAGAATGAAACCTCCGTTTGACATTTACACGTCTAAACAACTGCTCCTGAATCTCAGTTTTCCACACTAAAACCAATACTGCCTGTGGGTTTGGGGTTTTCTGTCTTGTTTTAAACCAGATTGCAGACAAAGTTGGTTAAATACCCAAGCAAAAGCAAGGGCAGGATTTGGATTCATTTGTCAGGGCCTGAAGGCACTGGTAGACTTCACCGGTCCTGACCAACCTCAGCCAGGACCTCCACTCAAGGGTCAAAGAGCTGCACCTAAGTTCAGCTCAAGGCCTTCAGTGCCTGCTTAAGCTATGCCATTGGCATGCCTGTCTACAGCCCCATCCCCTGGGCAGGCCTATGTCGCAGCCCTGCTTGGGTCCTTGATCGTCTGGATCCTTTCACTTCTGACTGGACACCCTGCAGGGAGAAGGTTCATTGCTCGCCGGGTCAAGGACAGCTGGTAGAGCTCATAACCAGTACCCAGTTCTGACATTCAGCCCCGGCGAGCAGTACCCTGGTTGGTCAGTCTGTGCAGGACCACCCTCAGCTCCTGTGTCGGCCCCTCTTGTGCAGCAGTCCTTCTCTTGCTGCTCTCTGAAACCAATTGTGGAGGTATGACTTACACAAACTCAGATGAAGACCTGCTTCTCAGTTCAGTGAAGTTTCTCAAAATATAATTCTAATGGGGATACAGCAAAGCACACAGGAACACACAGGACTTGGCAGAGTACATCAGATGAACATGGCAGTTCCTTACCGCTGTATGAAAACAGGCACCAACCGATACGTTACAGCTTTGGCCTGTGGTCTAGGCTGGGAAGGAGGGAAAGTCTTCAAGAACACGGCAGGTACAACAGGTCACTGTGAATTCAGTCCCCATGTGAAAGCTCTGTTCTCCCTCTGTGATGCTAGTCACTTCCAGAGGGAACGCTGGGCAGGGGTCATCATGCCCCCGTTCCCAACAAACAGTTGCCAGCTATTCTGATACCAAGTGCCTACACCACGTGCTTCCTCCGCGAGGTCTGGCAGCACGCTAAGAGAATGAGATCTTAGCTTTGAAACTGTAACTACGTATGGGGCCAATAACATATAAACATGCAATATTAAGAAGCAGTATGTAATATTATTACGTAGCACTCCACACTACTTCTTAATTGAATGCAAATGCTTTCTGAACCACTGCTTAGGAAATTCAGACAAAAGAGCAGGTTTTGAAAGCAAGAGTCCTTCTATTTCACTCACTGCACACACACTTCACTGAACTTACTTCAGTTTCCCATCCAAAATCCCCCTGTAATTCAAGTATAGCATTGCAAAGGAAGTAGTTAATAATTATCTCCAAATGTAACCAGATTACGTAAGGCACACAGTTATCTCAGAAACTTAAATACATATTCTGCAACCACTTCACGTGGCAGTTAAACCCGACTCCTAGGGTCCCCATTGCTCTGAGTCCATACGCCATTACCGGATCCCTGTGGCTGCTGCACGGTGCAATTTCTTCAGCTGCTTCCCTGGTTGTTTAGGCAGTGCATTATTTCTAGTCAGGTATAATACAAACATTTTAGATGTATCTCACTTCTAAGACCATTTGTCTGATATTTTCAGATTGTCCTGTGAATTACCTCACTTGGCATTTAATCACTGCAGCATTTTACCATGCTTTCATCATTGCTTTGTTTAGGTCACTGGGATAAAAAAATGTATTTGTGTGGGGAAAACTGGTCCTAATTTAGCACCTGCTAAGATTTCACACCCTTATTTTCCATATACATGATGACACTGTATTCCAATGCTCTTAAAGAAAAACTGTTTTAATATGTTATCCAGCCTGAATAGGCAGGCTTAAACTCAGCAATTCACTAAGCTCAGTACACCCGTAGAGATAGAGATAGTGATAGTGGAGTCTTGCTAATGAAAAAAGAGCTCATCCATGGACCTCACAGTTCTCTGCAGGAGAATTGGACTGAACTGACACACCAATGTCTGTATAGTAGTAATGAATATTTCTTTATTTTAGAATGGATTAAAATACACCAAATGGTATTTAAACCTGTCAATATTGTTCTGATGGAAATCTTAGTTTAAGTGCATGTATCTGGGCTGCAGCATTCTTTCCAATCTTTATGCTTTGCAGTACTGGCCAGTCCTTCTCCCCATCGTGCAATACACCAGGAAAGTGTCAAATACGTAAGACACACATACATTACAGCCCAGGTTCCTCCCACCTAAATTCAGACATTGAACCGAGAGGTCTAAGTTAAGAACCTACCTGACCCATGTGCCCTCAGCATTCACTGAAGCAAAAAAAAGACGCACATCTCCCGAGGCTCAGCAGCCCCTCACATTGACGAGAGGGAGCCGAAGGCAACTGTGGATGAACCCGAGTTTGTATGACGAAAAGTGCCACTTTTGTACACATTACCAATAGAGCACCACACAGAATGAGTCACATAATAAAAACAATAAAGCATTTTAAAGTACTCAGGTTCTGCCTATGGAGATATTGTAATTCTATTCTTGCCCCTCCCCCAATCTGTTCACATTTTGTTCAGAAAGATGGGAGAAAAAAGCAGCAGCAACAAAGCCCCAGACATTCTCATGTCTCTCTAGGGCATGTAGAATAGCCTTACATGTTTTAAACCAAAAGCAATTTAAAGATCAAATTTTTTCTTATTTGGAGCTTACTGTGATCAACATTTAACTTGAGTACTAAGTAGTCCTTCAAGATAAATTTTTTATTTAAAAGCCTTCCACAAAGCGTTAGAAATCATCAACAGTAGGAAACACTAATTACAAAGAAATTGCAGGACTATTTATAGCAAGAGCTAAACTGAGGCCTCTCCAAAGGACGAAAAAAAAAAAATCAAATGAGTTTCATAAGAGAAACGCTTCCTTGTTAATTCAACTTTTCATCATAGAGGTAGCTACTTCTCTTTTGAGGAACGCTTACAAGTTTAAACGAAGTCCCTCAGCCGTCTTCCTTCCTCCTTTTGGGGCAGCCACACAAGAAAAGTTTATCTTTTATTAGTTAACTTAGAATTGTGCATTATATCTTAAGACATCTAACAAAAAAGAATAAAAAAGGTAAACAATATACACATCACAGAGGGCAGCTGAGTTCTCCCAAGGCTTGAGCAACCTTCCCTATTGCCTGCCTACACCACTCCATCCGCAGTCACAGGAATAGCTTTAAGAACTCAGCCAAACTCTACAGGCCCAGTGCACACCAAGGTGCCCACAAACCGTCAGACCAGAGCAAAAGGGCAAGGAAACAGCTCCTTGCAGGTATTAAATGAGGTGTGGACAAAGCCAGAAGTTCCTCCTCCTTCCTTACCAGCTGCAAGCACTCTAACCTTAGCTGCACCTCAAGTCCTTCAGAAATCTGGACCTTACACACGCATTAATTCTGCTTTGGATCCACCACAGGAAAAAACAACTCGATTTTAATACGGTATTGGATTCATAAAGTAGTTTGCTGTCCATTTTGTACAAACTATCTATGTCTAATGGTGGGTGAAAGATCTTCCCTATTTTCAGTGATCATAACCAAAGAAAATCAGAGTCTGAGGAGTGTTAATGTAAATGTGAGAAAAACACCATATTATAGCATTCTAGTTGCCTAGAGATCATTATTAGCAAAAGCACAATTTCCTTAGTCTGTAGAACTCCCACCAAACCACCTACATTCCTGAAAACTGAGCTTTTGGAATTAGGTATCTAAATTTCTTCTCCTCCTGTCCCCTCATACTGCCCACACACCCCAAAGTTTTCTCTCCCACTCATTTCTCCTTCCATCCATGAGAAATCAAATAACCACACTGGCCTGAACGCGGTGTCCTCTAACATGGCATGGAGAGCAGTAAACTGTTCACAGCCTGTATCTGTTTCCACTCGGATCACGTTTCAGAGGTTTTTCTCAAGACTCCAGAGAATGACAAGCGAGATTTCATTTTTAAATTAAGCCTGAAACACAATGGACGCTGATAGTGCTATGCAGCATTCTGTGGAGAAGGAGGCGGTTACGTGCTTGACCTCTTATTTTAAGGGGCTGATAAATCTCCCCTTATTCAAGCTGTTCTCATGATAAACCTAAACTCCCACCCAATGCATTATTATTCCATGCGCAAACCTGTCACAAATACAGGAGGCTGCTACCAGCATGAAGACACTATACAAATACCATTTAACTCAATAGATACTCATGGCCAAGCATGCAAATCCTGACACCTAGACTAATTCAGCTGAAAGAAGCAAAATACACGCTACTTTCTGAAGGTCTGTGAATACGTGGCATGTTTTGTTTATTTTTAATTTATTTATCACAGAAACAAGCGCTAGAATATTAGCAGTTTCTCTTGAAATCAGAACTTGGAATGTCAAACACCTTTCTCTGGAGAAAGCGCTGAGGACAGGGCATTTGTTCAGGGACCGTATAACAGGGGTACGTGCTTTCCTCAGCTTAGAGGACACAGGTCTTGGAGAAATCACTTGGGTCACTTCATCCCACCGACTTGCTGACAAACATATAATAGGTGTCCAGTTTCAAAGGGCTCACAGAACATCTACTCCACAAGGCCCTTCTCTTCCTCCTCGCTCCCAACCTCAGCTTGTCTCAGATCAAACGCATTTTGCAATAACCCATTAAAAAACCTTGAGACTCATAGCTTCAGTGTTCAGCCTTTTACCACACCACACATGGGGAAAAAAGTCACGGCTGAGGTTTCCTAAGGCTCAAGAAATCTTCCCTACTGCCTGTCTACAGCAATGGAGAGCACTGCTTATGTCCTGTGCCTGCAGGGTTTGTTGAACAAAGTGCAAGGCACAGGAGATCCTTTAGAAAGGCAGAGGTATGTTCCCTTCTGAACTATTTGGGATTTAATTTTCTGTTAAGTAACCATACTGAATATTTCCTAATGAAGTTGTTATAGATTTACCCAGCAGGGTCATTTTGTTAGAAACAGCAATTGACAACAACTTTCATCTTGAAAGGAGCACTGTACTAAAAGTTTCAAGTAGATGTACGCTTAAGATGATTAAACCTGGTATCTATTTTGAAGCTCCTGTGAAGCCTCAACAGTGCACGCAGGTGGCTGCCTTCAAGACTGAACTTATAGACATCTGTGTCATTAAAAAAGCCATTCCATGCAACTTCCGTAATTACTTTTGTATAGTCCAGTCCTGAACCAATGAAGCATATAACTTCTGGAAGCCATCTGAAACACAAGATTGTCAAAGTTCAACAGAAAAAAATCATGTGGATGCAGCCCAGACCTCCCTACGGAAGGGATAAGGACAGAAGAGAGGGTCGTGTGGTAGCAGTCAGGCCCAAAACACAGCAAATGGCACGCGACACCAATGAGTACAAAAACAACCCTCAATTCTCTACCTTGCGACTGTGCCTTTATGAGGTGTGCTCTAGCACCTTCCTGAATTCGGATACAAATGAAATTTTTTCCTCTCCCCTCCTATTTAAATGACAAATGCGTATTTTTGTTTAGAATGGTATTCTTTGTATTTCAATACTCTAACCAATCTTGCACCAGGTGAGTACATTCAATAAACACAGACCATGCTACTGAACATTATTTTGGCTGTTCCACTCCCCACGCCAGAAAGGCTGTATGTGTATTAATAAATTCCAAAACGCATTGAAGACTGTCATAAAAGGCAACCTACAGGAGATCTTTTAGAAAATAAATTTGGTTTCTTTTTGTTTGCTTTCTGAGCCTTTGCTACCCACACTCGCAGTCATTCTGAAATCCCTAAATCTGACCGGCTTTAAAAATGAAATACAGGGTTCGCAAGAACAAATCTATTGCCAAGTCTATCAAGATGAAAGTTTTACGTTCTTTTTCAAGGTTTTCAGCTAAAAATACCTGTAGACAAATCTTTCCGTCTGGCTTTTAGATCGCAAACACTTAAGCCTCCTTCCTTTTGTAGATACAAAAAGAAACAGACGTGAAAAAAACCCCAACAAATCTACAGACAACACAGCTGGCTAATTCATGTTAATAGTCCAGCCCCAGCGAAGTACAAAAAGTAAATAAACACCACAAGCGGCAGGAACATCCTATTTTACTATCCGTGGGATTAACCATTGCAGGTTAACACCAGCCCACAAAATCCCGCACCCGAAACATCTTCACAGCCAGGGGACCGCTTTGTTTCGGTTAATTCCGGGGTATTCGACCGATCCACTACAAAAGCAACGGCACGAGCCCTGCTCGGAGCAGCCCGGCGGCGGGCGGCCGCGGCCCCAGCACCACCACCACCACAGGGAGGGGAGGGGAGGGCATCCCATCCCGCGGCGCCCACCGCATCGATACATCCCTTCGTTTCCAGGCAGGTTACCCTGCTTGCCTTTGGAGGCTCAGCAGCCCCTCACATTGACGAGAGNGGCGCTCGCCGGGGGCGAGGGGAGGGCGGGCGGCACGGTGCTGCCCGCGGGCCACGAGGGCGCCCGCCTCCACTCACCTCGGCACCCTGCCCGCAGGACCAGGTGGCCACTGCCGCCGGCGCTCAGCAGTTCGCCCAGGCGAGTAGGGCAGCGCCTCCCTCCGGGGCCGGCGGGATGGCTGGCAGCGCAGGGGAGGTGCCGCGGGGCCCCGCCCGCAGCCGGCGGAGCGGGAGGCGGAGAGGGGCTGCCTTTCGTCGCGGCCCCGTTCCTCGCCCCAGCACCGGCACTGCTCGCCCCATGCGTGCTCCCGGGCAGGCGGCCGTGGGCCCTTTGTGTGGCGGGGCGGGGAAGGGAAGGGGAACGAAACGAAGCGCTCCTCCCCCGCCCC
>VZSC01015849.1:538602-590398 GCA_013398225.1 Steatornis caripensis
CCCCCCCCCCCCGTCAGCCGGGACCTATCGCCACCGAAATCGAAGGGTTGCAAAAAAGAGAAAAAGAGAGAGAACCACTCCCCGCTCCCGCCCCGGACCAAAGCCCCGCCGAGGAGCCCCGGTGGCCGAGGGTGCAGCCCCACGAGCGAGGAGAGCCCGGCCGCCGGCGGCACAGGGCGCGCACCCCCCACCCGCCTGGCGCGGCGCGGCCCGGCCGGCTGCCCCCCTGCCCGGGGGCTCCCCCACACCCTGCCCGCGGGGGAGCCGCTGCCCCCGGCAAGATGGTGGCGCTCGCCGGGGGCGAGGGGAGGGCGGGCGGCACGGTGCTGCCCGCGGGCCACGAGGGCGCCCGCCTCCACTCACCTCGGCACCCTGCCCGCAGGACCAGGTGGCCACTGCCGCCGGCGCTCAGCAGTTCGCCCAGGCGAGTAGGGCAGCGCCTCCCTCCGGGGCCGGCGGGATGGCTGGCAGCGCAGGGGAGGTGCCGCGGGGCCCCGCCCGCAGCCGGCGGAGCGGGAGGCGGAGAGGGGCTGCCTTTCGTCGCGGCCCCGTTCCTCGCCCCAGCACCGGCACTGCTCGCCCCATGCGTGCTCCCGGGCAGGCGGCCGTGGGCCCTTTGTGTGGCGGGGCGGGGAAGGGAAGGGGAACGAAACGAAGCGCTCCTCCCCCGCCCCGGGCCCGCCGGCCGCGCTTCCCTCGAGCACCTGTAACGCCTCAGCCGGGCCGCCGAGGCGGGAGCGGGGCGACAACCGCCGGGGCTCCCGCCTCACCGGACCCCTCGCTGGGGCCTTCGGGACCCCCGCTGAGCCGGGGCCGGCGGCAGCGCTTCGCTTCTCGCCACACCAAACCGGTCCCTTACCGGGTTTGGGTGTTCGGGTTTTTGGGGGTTGGTGTTTTTTGGGGGGAGGAGGGCGGTTGACCTGAGGGCTGCGTTGCGCCTGTCCTCTCAGGGACAGCGAGAGGTACATGCGGGACGGGGCCGTGTGGGGAGGCGGCTGGGGGGGGTGAGGCACCGCCACCTCGCAGCGCTGGGCCCCGCGTCACAAGGGGCGGGTGTTCGCCGGGTCGGAAAGAGTGTCGGAGTTAGGGTCTAAATGTGGTTTTGTTTTTTTTTTTTCCCCTTAGGAAAAGCGGTTACTCCCCGGAAAGCAGTTACAACGTGTAGGAGCATCGTCTCATGTTTTGGGAAACTACGGCAACTGAAAGTAACGTCACGGAGTTATGGCCTGGATGAGCCAGGGGAAAGCTTTGCAGCCTCAATTCTGGCTTTCCCTGGTACGTCAGTGTTTGGCTCCTGGCATCTTACTTTGCTTCTGCTTGAATGTGTATATAAAGGTAACAGTGCTTTTTGTGTTTACGTCGTCATCAGACAATTGAACAGCTTAGACGGTTTTCCCATTATAAAACAAACAAACAACAAACCAACCAACAATGGGTATTCGCTTTCTTATTTGGGTATCCCTGAATGGTAAAAACTTTGCCTATAAGCAAAATAGTGCGCAGCATGTGCTTCCGTGTGCTGGACGTATAAAGATGTGGAAAACAAGTGCTGCAGAGATGTGTGCTTCAGGGGAAGACCGGAGATGTGTGCGTAACTCTGAACGCACAGAAAGTCTTCTCTCCAAGCCCAGTCCCTGCTCCTCTCAGGCGATCAGCAGTCTTTCACGCTACTCTCTACATCCCTGAAGGTTTAGGTTTCAGAAACTAATTTTTTCAGGAAGCGTATTCCAGGACCGAGGACAAAGAGGGGTTAGCATATATTTCTTGGATTTTTTCTTTCTTGAGTGAGAGGCATCTGATATTTAGAAAAGCATCAGATGACAGAGCTATGCTGTGTACACTTGTCTTCTTAATAACGTGGAACGCTCTTTCTTAAAGCCCAGTGGTAGTGTCAGTGGTAGTAGACCCAAGGTAGTGTCAGGAAATGTCTTACAGGAACAAGGTTTCAATATCTAGTGGCTTCTTACAGCAACTTAACGTAAAATGCGGGTCAAACAGAACCTGAGATGTGAGTAGGCAATCAAGTCACCTTAGCAGCAACCATGCTCTGTTTTCCATGAGCTACCCTGTGCTGCAGTATGCCACGGGAAGGAGTAACCCTGCGACAACTCATTGCAAAACAGAGGACTGCAGAGAGGAAGCGTGGATTCAGATAGATAATTTTTTTTTTCCCTCAGTACCTCATAGGAATGTTTTCAGTGTTGCTTAAAAAGATCTGCTTGCTTGTCCAGGGAAAAGGGCCAGCTAATGATGACATGAAAGAGCAGAGAGGACACCTTAATTTGGAGATGCTGTCAAAAATAGCTTTGAAAGAAGAGTCTGTGAAGCACAAAGGACACATGGATAAAACATAGAGTCCAGTTCTGTTTTGTATTGTGGGCACTTTTTGATCTCTGCCGCTATAGCGGTAAACTAAACGGAGCTAGAGTTCAGGCTTAAACCGCGGCATGTGGTTATCCTCCGCACTGTTCCCTTGGTGGTCGTGTCCCCAGCAAGGTCCTGTCCTAGCAAACTAGCAGTCTCTGAAGCAATTCCCAGCCCAGCTCATGGGTCGGGGTGGGCCAGGGGCCGTTCCCAGCAGACCATCTGCATGCAGCTGACCTATTTCGGGAGATAAGAGAGTTTAGTTGTGCGTGCGCAAGCTGTGTTGTGCCAGCTGGTTCCCATGCCAAAGGACAGTTCCTGACCTGCTTTATTTGCTAGTAGAAACGTGAGGGTTTTTATTTTTGCGATCCCCGCTGTGTTCTGTGTCAAACCAGAACCTTCGGCACTGGCTGGTTTCAAGCAATGAGAAGTCAGACAAGAAGATCAGAGCATTTTTTTATCGAGCAGGATTTCTGCAGAAGTCTTTGCTCGAAAGAAGATACAGTTGCGTTGCCTAGTAGTATCAGAGTTTATGGAAGAAATTAATCTCATTATGAATAGCCTTTCTTTTGTTTCCTCACAAATGTTATTTCTTCTGCATTAAATAAAATATGTTAATGAATCTAACATTGGCTTTGATAAGAATGCTATATTTCATGGGAAATACTTGTTTGTTCTGGCTAAAGGGAATTGTGGAGGTAAGCCCTGGAAATAGGTGTTCCTAGAGCTGCTATTCACAGACAACCAGCTCGAGTTATTTTAAGCTTGATAGAAGCTTTTCAAAAACGAGGCGCAGCACTAATACCAATAGAGTGATAGCGAGCACCCGATACTTATCCTGCCACACCTCTAAATTTGCCTGTAGTGGTGTTACACAACAACTTTGCCTTTCATAGACAAAAATGGGACATAAAAGATGAAGACTGGCAAATTCTGTCTCTGAAGGGGATGAGTGGAGACACCATTTCAATAGGATGCTGACTTGAAATCCATGCTCAGTGTGCAACAGCTTCACACGTTATTGTAGAAATACACTGGAAGCAAACTCAAAAACGATTTTGACCACACATGTGCTTGTCCTTATGGACACAAATGTTGCTATACCCTTACCATATTTCACTCAAAATCCGTAACGTGTTTCTGGGCCAACCTTGAATTCAATTTCAGCTAAGCTTTCCAGTTCAAAATTGAAATTCAACAGCCATTTTTACCAATTTGGCCTCCTGTTAAACTGGCTCACCACATGTATGACACAGGCCCTTATATAATTAAAAATACAGGACAACGGTGAGTTCTCTTTCATCCCAATTTCTCTCTGAAAAAGGTGGAGCTAGTGCTGCGCATTAATGTGTCAGCAATCAGATCAGACTGTTCTGCCTTTTTGAGAGTCACTCACACTGGGTGGATAGCGTGGTTACATGGATGATCTCTAAAACAATCCCAGTGTATATGTTGGGATGCCACCAGATTACTAGGAACAGGATTAGGAATACTAAATAGCATAGACACTGAAGTCCTAATGAACAAAATAACTGCTACTACTGATGACTTAACCAAATTGGAGCGCCCACTAAGGTCACCCTTATCGGCCTTAGAAGTGAGCCAGTAGCTCCTATCAGACATTTTACCTCATCGGGAACGAATTGAAGATGATGATCATCAATTAGTTGTAAAAGCCCTCAGAGCAACCCAAGGTAATACCTCTCTTGCCTTGAGCTGTATCCAAGCGCAATTATGGATACAGTCCTTAGTAGCAGCCATTATGAGGGAAGGAGAAGGAGGAATCCTACCCACTGAGATTCGTAAATTAATTTGGGACAATGCCCATTTGAATTTGAAAGGGAGTTTCAGTCGTGGTGACAATTAGTCAACTTCACATGTCAAAGAACATGACAAGATTATCGCCTTTGCCCTCACAATCCGCAGTGCTTCGGTGTACACCGATGTTATACTCAGTCATGGCACTGGGATTAAATGACAGTGGAGCTATAGTTAGAGCATAGAGTATGGGCCCATCAAAAGGAGAAAAGGTGGCAAACTATTGATGTGAACGCACGCGTTGTGTGAGAGCAACAAGGTGTCATTTTTGAAAGTAACACTCTTGAAGCTCAAGACCTGTATTTGGACAGAGGACAAAATGTTTGTTGTTTTGAAATAGACCCCAATGAAACTCCTGAAACTGTACTGGAAATGGATGTGTTTGTAGATACCACCACTGTAAAGACAAATAACCACTCAAATATGTGTATTTGTAATTTTACCAAAATCTTAGGATGCGACTTCAACTATTCAGCTCCTGTCACAACCTACCAATCGCTACAGTCAAACTACATGTTATCTCGAGATTTATTGCCTACCCCTATTACAATGAACCTCACATTGGTGAGAAAGCCATTGCAATATGACGACCTGAATCAATTGCTAAACCGAATTCGAGACAATAGACAAAACCCCCTGATTACTGTCCAGCATGATAGAGAAGAGATACACCATGTCCTGGAAAGAGTGAAAAAAGATGGAGAACATTGGTGGGAAGCCCTCTTTGGATAGTCTCCAAAAGCAACTGGGACACTAAATCTAACCTTATACCCCATTGTGATTCTGTTGGCTCTTGTTATACTATGTTTGCTATTAATCATTGTTCTCTATGTCAAAACTTGGAAAATGACAAAACAGACTATACTATTCACAAAAACCTCCCCAAGTTGTTTAATCTCATTTGATAAATAAGGTATATGCTGTTAATAGTTATGGAGGTTAACCTAACACAAATTTTTCTCCCAAATAGTAACTGAAATGCAACATTATCTTGTCTACTTATAGGCACAGAGGCAAAGAGGTGACCACACCACCACTCTGTGAAAAAGATGGATTGACTTTGCTCATGGGCTGGAATGTGGTGGTGCAGACCCCTCTCTGGGCTGCATTGCGATGTCAGGGCCAGCCAACATTGTACGAGCGCAATGAGCTAGGACAACTTGGCACTCTCTAATCCTGCTCGCCGGTGCAGTGAGTTGAGACATGAGACAGTCTCGTACCCTCCTGTCCTGGGACAAGCACAGTGAGTTGGGGCGACTGGGCATTCCCTGACCGCACCTGCAACTCTCGCTGCCTGGGAAACGTACCCGAAACTCCTCCTGCCTGGATCATAGCCCACTCTGAGAGGTGCCAAGACTACCAGGCAAGAATTATGGCCACAATGGAAAAAGTAGTGACCAAAGTCAATCATCTTGCCGTCCTATAAACAGTGGTCCCGAGCGAGGCTCTTTGAGCTCTCTGGGACCACAGCGGGCTGTGACCTTGTATCTACCCCTGAGCTGGGACGCGTCTCAGGGCAGGCTTTCACGATGTTTGAGGTAGTTTTCATTACATGATTCAGATCATCTGCTGACAGAAGCCAACAAAGGAAGAGTGAGTAATTCACTATACCTAGATTTCATGAGGTTAAAAGATGGAAAGAGTGAGTAATTCAGTATAATTTGATTTTGCGTGGTTTTTCAAAGATCGTTGGGTACCAAAATTCACTATAATCTGCAGAGAAAGAAACATCTTAATCTTAGGTTAACCTCTGTATCTGTGTGTGTGTGTGTATGCGATTTAGTTTAGGAAATTGTTGAATCTTGAAGTTGCTGTGTTGACTGTTGATTGCTGATTACTAAGTATTGCTAAAAATCAAATAATCTAGTTTTATGATTTATTGTGATAGTGTTAATATACCTTAGATTGCTGCTACATATTGCTGTTATCACAAAGTTGTATAGGACCCATGATCACATATTAAATCACTTTCACTGAAATCTCAACACTACACTCCTTTAGACATAATGGTTGACCAAATCTGGGACTAGGAGTGGATCCAGCTGCACTTAGACTCCTTTCTGGGAAGGAGTTTAGAAAGCAAGAGGGTCCATTGTGAACCTCATGACTCAATGGGAGGGCATTCCTAATACTTTTCTCTAACCCCTGTGCACATCACTCCAACCTGATTCTGACTCAATTTCCCCACCCGATCTCCGTATAAATCACTCTCCGCAATCACTGTGTAAATCACTACTAAGCACCACTCTGACCCAACTTCCTTTGTACATTCCCTTCACACAGTAAGTAATAGAGTGAACCTTGTCATTGAATTATGTAAAGGCATGCTTTTTTTTACAAATTCATATTAAAATAACTTTTCCTAATATCTTTGATGGTGATTCTTTAAGCGACCTTTAAGACCTTAATCACTCTCCTCTGTGACAGCCAAGAAGCTGCGGTGAATTTTAGCAGAGAAGCAGTTAAGTTCAAGCAAATGTCAAGAACAGATGGCATTTAGGAGTTCTGAAGAAATTAATAAAGAAAGTAAGTAAGCCACTAGAGCAAATGTGTGCTTTCACATTACAACCGCTGAGGGTAGAAGTGGGTTGGAATGAGACTGAGAGATCTGAAGATATCCATCCTGAATAGGAGGAGTAGGGTAGGATTCTTAAGAATTGTAAACCAACAAATTATTACGGCTCTGGCAAAAATTGTACCACAGAGCACCTCCTTCAACTGCATGTACATTGTATTTCTGGTGCCCTGTCAGTGTGAAAGTGCTATAAATAAATATGAGGGTGGTTTTGCTGATTCTTTTTTTTAAGCTTTTCAGCTCAAACAAAAGCTGGGATGAGAAAGCCCGGAAGAATCTAACAAATGCTGAGGTGCTGGACACACTCATCGATTGCGCGGATATTGCAGACGATGAATGGACAAACCCTGCGAGGAGTTTGAGACTTGCTGGTGTGGCTGTGCTTTGGGAGTAAGGTTGGGAGGACAGGCAACATATTTTCAATGAAGGGCCTTTAATTTAGGAGTTAACTTCTCCCGGACTAGTGCCCAGTGCCTGTTGCCAAATTTGTCCAGAAGAACACTCCAGAATACAAGTTTACTTTTTTAAGGAGTAAGAAGAGGTGTACAGAGGTATCTAAACAGGGAATCGTTACTGCGTGCCCTTTGCGGTCTGGTGTGATTCTACAGGCACATATTTCAAGTGTGAGCAGAACTAATTATGACACTATGGGAAGAAGATCTCTCAGTACAAGCAGTACTTGTTTCTGCCAGTTATGAAGTCTAGAGGGGCTACAAAATGACAATAGGTTGGCTTTCAGGGAGAGATTACATGAAGTGTGTCTATCAAATATCAGAGATCTTTCTTCACGGAGCAACTGCTCTGAGCCATGCCTTGTACAGAATCAGAAACTGTTTGTAAAATTATAGTCATCTACTGAAAAAAAAAAGGTGCAGAAAAATAAGTCTCAAAGCTGTTATCTGGACTTCTCTAGGGTTTGTTAGGAAGATTTTTGAAACTTGATGAGAATAAAATAGTAACAATGGTCTACAGCGAAGAGGAAATTAAAAAAAATTATATTTTTTAAATACACTGACAATTATTCTTTCTTATATAATTGTAGCAATAATTAGTGAATGATGTAAATAATTTTTGATTAAAACAAAGGCAATCTGAAAAAAACATCAGAGCAATTGAGATATATGTAATAAAGCACTGGGCTGAAAGATTTATTAGTGCCAAATATAACGGAAATGTGACAAAGTGGGAAAAGGAAGAGCCCAGACTTTAGAGAATCCTATTGGTGGGCTGCACAGTTCCATGTTTTTGCAAGATGTGAGCAAAATACATTACTAGAAAACCTAGCATGTCTTCTTATTACACTGTGAACATTAACAAACATGACTCTCGGGCTCAGGGGACACTGTGCAATCATACTCTGCTTTCTGATGGTGTAAAGTGTCTCCGGAAACTCCTCCTCCTCTGGTATGAAATATTTACCTTCATACAAATCCTAAGAACTCACTAAAAATAACAGCAGTCTCTCCATAAATTATAGAAAGACGCATGATTCCGGGGTTATTCTGTGGCTGAAAATTCAAGCAGGATGTACTAGAAATACCAGCGTAGCCCATAGTATTCCTTTTACCTTATAGTAAGGTAGTTTTTATCAAAAGGGCGCTGCTGAACATTCAGCTTGTTATGGATGGGTGATCCTTTTGTGCCCACCAGAATTCTTGATGAAACACTGGACAATGGCCATAACGAATGGGATTGCATCGAAAGGAACTGGCTTAGGGAGGAATCAAATGGACAAGACACTCAAATATGTGCACCGAATAGGAAGAAAGCTAATTAGCTATGAGGAAAAAGAAACGTGCACACCAACTGCTCTTTGATGCCCTTCCTGAACTCATTTTGATCAAATACCAGTGTACAGGCTTGGCCTTTAAAAACCAGATGGTAGAATGGGAGACTTCTGGGAAGCATTGTCACAACCTGTGCGAAGACACATGGCATTCTGGAGATGAAGTCATCCATTCTAAGTCTTCTACAATTTATTGCCATGATTCCCTGAGCTAGTCACTGGAACAACAAAGATATGCTTCAGTCTTGTAAGAGGAATGAATAAACCAGGAAGAACATTATCTCCAGGGGATCAGCTGATAAAGGGGAATCCTTTGGTGGGACCTTCCTAGTGGAAGATTCTAGGAAATCTGTAGCAACAGGAGCAGGGACTAAGGGGAACCGTAGCTAATGTGGAGGAAGACTCTTCACTTAAGTTGCTTTAAAAGGGCAGGTTAAAAACTCCCAACTCTTCTGAAATCCAGAAGGAGCTTTTCTGTGCTTTTTTTCTTTCCAGTCAAACCAACTCTGCGTGAGAAGCACTAGCAGCACAAGCAGGCAGCATTCGTGCAGCTGATGCCTGCCATAGCTACCCTGCATGGCAGAGCTTCCAGAAAGGGCCTGGAAGAGCTGGGCATGGCTCTCCCTGAGCAACACAATCTCAAAAGCCTGTCACAAGGCAGAAGGCAGATTCCTACAGGCATGGGGAAATCTACAGGGCAAGCATCTCCCTGTACTTTGATTTAGCAAATATGTGAGATTTCTAGCAAATTCGTGCTGGAAGTGGCCATGGAAAATCTGTCCTGTTGTTTACCTTGGTGATTGGCACAGAATCAGACTCTTGCAACTTCTGGTTCGTGTAAAGCATGTGTGATGTGTGGAGCATATAATTCTCTTTCCTCTCCTCCCTTCCTTCCTTTCAGGGTTGTAAGAGTCAGGCCAGGCCTCTCCTAGCAGTCCCACAGCCGTTAAAGGTGTTGGGAGGACTGGGAGATCTGCCTGTAACCCTGAGGTGGAACACATCTAAGTGGAAGGCGGAACATTCCCTGGCTAGAGACCTGGGACTCTAAAGATGCTTAGGTCCTACAAAACCCCACAGCTTAGGCTGCAAGGTCCAGACCTTGTCAGCTAAATGAGATTAGTCCTAATCTGTGTATTGGGGATATAGCCACAAGCAACAAAACTCATGTGGGAGGATGAAGCTCTACGTCCATCCTGCTACTGGCTTGTGTAAGAACCCCAGTTTCTACCTTTGGTATTCACATTTCAAATTTTGTGTGTCTCTCTGTCTACGTTGTCATAGTGACAGAAGGCACTGAGAATATTTTGTCTTTTTTTTTTTCTTGGACGTGGATGCAAAACATGCTTTGCCATGTGTGTTTTCTTTCCGTCCTAGCAGATTTTTTTCTTGGCTTTTCCAAGAGTTTAAAAGAGAACTGAAATAATTTAATGGAGTTCATTGTGCTTCCATTTGGTACTTTTAGACAGAAAATACATTTTTAATATCTGACAAACAAATACAATACATACTAAAGGACTTGGGC
Source organism: Steatornis caripensis (assembly GCA_013398225.1). Classification (NCBI taxonomy): domain Eukaryota; kingdom Metazoa; phylum Chordata; class Aves; order Caprimulgiformes; family Steatornithidae; genus Steatornis; species Steatornis caripensis. The sequence goes on from VZSC01015849.1 coordinate 548,668, forward strand.
TGAAGGTCATGATTAAAAATATGTTGTAGGNTTTTTTTTCTTGGACGTGGATGCAAAACATGCTTTGCCATGTGTGTTTTCTTTCCGTCCTAGCAGATTTTTTTCTTGGCTTTCCCAAGAGTTTAAAAGAGAACTGAAATAATTTAATGGAGTTCACTGTGCTTCTATTTGGTACTTTTAGACAGAAAATACATTTTTAATGTCTGACAAACAAATACAATACATACTAAAGGACTTGGGCTGAAGGTCATGATTAAAAATATGTTGTAGGTACTATTTGTTCTTGTTCTCAGTGTACCATCCAACAGAGAATCTTATGCTGGCTGTAATGGGAGCTGAGACACCTGCACTGTAGACACACAGCTGTCAGTGCCTGAACCTGATGCGTGGCTTCTTGGATCATATTTTGATGTCGATTTGTTCAAATACACAGCTCTCACTTAATTCCTGCCTTGGCTTCTGCAGAGAGGAGGCAGAGAGGGAGAGAAGAGTGAACAAGTTCCTGGGACTAGAAACATGGCGTGCTTTGGTCTGCAGTATGTAAGGAAGGGATTTCAAAAAGTCATACGTGCTGCTGTCTTGTTCTGCGGGAAACACAAACTGCAGAGCAGAGTTTTGGGCTGTGCACCATGCAACAGCTGCAAAGTAATGATGAAGACTAATAGTTAAGGAAAGGAATTGTTTGGGACTGGACAAAAACATGGACTTCCTTCCTTTAAAACTATTGGTAAGGAAGAGTGCATTATTTTTGACTACATCCAGTGTGGTGGGAGAGAATAAATGGATTTGTGACCCATGAACCCTATTAGAAGAGTGGTGTAACATGGCAGTAAGATGAAATGTCTGTGAAACAGTAATGTATGAGTTGCAGGCAAACGTTCAACATGGACATTTGTCAGATTGATAACTCAATCCGTGAGAGAGGGTGCCTGAACTCTACTGTAGATCAGTGAAATTTATTTTTGTGCTATGCTAATACTTTCCTAACTCCCAAGCCAACATATTTTAATATAGCATCCATAGCGTTCACATATAGATGAGAAGGCAGATCTGTGACAGGAGTATCGAGAGATCTCTAGTGCCTGGCAGCAGTAGTCTGGGTTTCTTGTACAATATCCACTTTCCTCTCTAAAGCAGTAGAACTCCATACGTATGGTTTTGGCTGAATACCTGGATAGAAAAGTAATTATGANTAACGTATGAGTTGCAGGCAAACGTTCAACATGGACATTCGTCAGATTGATAACTCAATCCGTGAGAGAGGGTGCCTGAACTCTACTGTAGATCAGTGAAATTTATTTTTGTGCTATGCTAATACTTTCCTAACTCCCAAGCCAACATATTTTAATATAGCATCCATAGCGTTCACATATAGATGAGAAGGCAGATCTGTGACAGGAGTATCGAGAGATCTCTAGTGCCTGGCAGCAGTAGTCTGGGTTTCTTGTACAATATCCACTTTCCTCTCTAAAGCAGTAGAACTCCATACGTATGGTTTTGGCTGAATACCTGGATAGAAAAGTAATTATGATAAATCAGAATTGGTAAGTGTGCATCTCTGCGAAATGTAAGGGGAGTGTAAATCTTCATAAACTGAAGCGGTTAAAAAGTTAATAGGGTGGTTGCATATTAACCTTATGAAAAACACAAGTATCTTCTAGAAACCAATTATTTACTGTTCTAAAATAGCAACAGCTCTTAAACAACGAGTAAGGGTGGAGGCTTCTCGAAAGAGCAGACTAGCTGCTAGTGAAATGCAGATAATCTCTCAACTTTCTGTATTTAAATATTCATCCATATTTGGAAATAAAGAGTTGGCAGATGGTTCTCATAAACTACATCTGGAAATACAAGATGTCAAAGTTGAGCGCATGAGTATTATTCAGATAAGCTACGATGGAAAGGTTCACGGGCTCAGGATAGGGGCACATCGCCCCACGTTAGTTGAAGGATATAATCACGATTGATGCAGAACCAGATCAGTATGAGGGAAATATATCTTTCAGATATGGATAAGAATTTCCCGAGGAAGGGGTGTTTGTGGGGTGGGGTGCTGTTAGAATTTAAACAGCTGTTCTCTTTCTATATTACCTTCAAATCTTTGGGTATATATGAAAACAAACCTTTTCTCTTGTCTTATAAATACTATGACTCTTAAAAAAATCCTCCCTGGAGACCCTCAAACATGTGAATGGTCAGGTAATGTGTCACTCAAGCTAAAATTGTAGCATACAGGTAGTTTGCGATAAACTCTGTAGGCTAAAAATTCCTTTTTTCCAATACCTTCAAATCACAGCTTTTTATAAGAAAAAAAAAAAATTGAAAAAGTCCCATGAGATCACATGTGCTTTTGGAGCAATTAGCATAAACGGACTCAATAGGCAGAGGGTTGATTTCCAAAACATGCACAGTGTTAGTAGAGAAAACGATGGATGAGCTTATTTTAATTGACTTAGAAAGAGACCTGGAAAAAGCAACAGAGCTGAATGCAGGAGGAAGGCCAGAGATTATCTCCCACATGAAATTTGCAGTGGGGTGTGTGCGGGGGGTTATATTTATTGTATAGAGGTTTATTATTCCATACAATATTTATTGTATGGAAATGACCAAGGCAGTAACCACTGTGGTGGTGACCGTATTGCTTCAGATCTGCTGGTTTGCCTGCTGAAAGTTGCTCTGAGACAGCACGAAAGCGAGAGATTTCATCTCTCGTGTTACCATGTATTGGACTATGCTTTACTCCAACGTGGAAGGAATGGTTTCTTTCTTTCAGAATCAAGTATGGGGTGCTAAAACAGACTTCTGGGGGAAAGGGAGGTACCCCAGCATGTCAGGTACTTGGTAAGAGGCAAGAGAGCGGAGATGTAAACATACGTACCCCATTTCCTACCTACAGGGAGAATGAGAGTTGAGTAGGCATTAAAGCTTGAAACTCTAGCCAAACTCTTTAGATGGACAATTCTCAGTTTCATACAGCTTTTTTTTTTTCACACCTGCACATTTTTTACTTACCCAAATGTGTGTGCCCAACTAGCCATCTCTTAACGGCGTATGATGCTTTTTTTAAAAGTTCTTCCTGCTGGCTGGTCAAAGAAGTTGTTATTCTCCAAATTCCCTCCAACTCATCGTTATCCCTCAGCTAGCACATCAGTGCAGCATTGGTGTGGCCTCCCCTTGAGTACTGTGTGCAGTTTTCAGCCTCACAATACAAGGAGGATGTAAAAATATTAGGGTGTGTCCAAAGGAGTGCAACAAGGGTGATGAGAGAACTAGACGGCATGACTTCTGAGGAGTGTCTGAGGACATTTGGTTGGTTCAGCTTAGAGAAGAGGAGCGTGAGGGGTGACCTCATTGCTGTCTACAACCTCATGAGGGGGAGCAGAGAAGGAAGTGCTGATTTCTCTAGCGTCTGGTGATAGCATGAGAGAGAACATCTGAAAGTTGCGTCAGGGGAAGTTCAGACTGGACATTAGAAATAAGTCCTTCGTGGAGAGGNAGAGGAGCATGAGGGGTGACCTCATTGCTGTCTACAACCTCATGAGGGGGAGCAGAGAAGGAAGTGCTGATTTCTCTAGCGTCTGGTGATAGCATGAGAGAGAACATCTTAAAGTTGCGTCAGGGGAAGTTCAGACTGGACATTAGAAATAAGTCCTTCGTGGAGAGGGTGGTCAAGCACTGGAATGAGCTCCCAAGAGAAGCGGTCATGGCCCCAAGCTTCTTGGCATTCAAGAAGTGTTTGGACAACACTCTTACATCTATGGTTTAACTTTTAGGTTGCCTTGGCTGCAGTCAGGAGTTGGACTCGGTGATCCTCGTGGGTCCCTTCCAGCTCAGGATATTCTATGATTCAATGAGTTTTACGTGAGAGAGACTGGGAGTCACCTTTTCTTTAGTTTTATGACAAAGAAACAAGATCAGAGATGTCAAAAAAAAAACCCTCACCCCAACAAAAAAACCTCAATACTCTTGAAATGGCTCCAGTGGGACTTACTAAATTTAGGTCAGCTGACTTAGCCAGCACTGGTACTATGATTTACAGAATCTTTTTAATTGCTGCACATTAAAAACTGTTTGCTGCAATACCATGAATTCAACTTTCCCATGCAGATGGCAGCAAAAGACTGTGAACTGTGTACAATTACAAAGATTTCAACTAAGTAATCAGCCTTAGGAGTAAAATCTCATTTTAAGAAAAATGTTGTCCAAAGGTTTACCTTATGGTTGTACAGAGCATTTTAGCTGCCAGCAAGAGTTCCTGGTATGATGCATAACTAGAAGACCGAGATAATGTTAAGACAACGAGCAATGTGGCAGGGCAGAGGGTGAAGTTGATCAGCTATGAGAGTAATTCTAGGGTAAAGTGGTAATGCTGTGGATTTTTGTTTCCTTGTTTTGCTGCTTTCAGAATGGAAAACTGAAGGAACTGAATAGAACACTTGTTTAGAAAAGCGAAATCTCTTATTTCTAGGCTGGGAACAAATATGTAAACTTACACCCCCCGAAAAAGTAATNTTAGGGTAAAGTGGTAATGCTGTGGAAAAATTTTTGTTTCCTTGTTTTGCTGTTTTCAGAATGGAAAACAGCAGGAACTGAATAGAATACTTGTTTAGAAAAGCAAAATCTCTTATTTCTAGGCTGGGAACAAATATGTAAACTTACACCCCCCGAAAAAGTAATTTTAAATGAAATCCCACAATTATCTGCAACAGCTAAGTATTTGCAGTAAGCACCTACTATATTACACATAGACCAGTACTACGTAGGAGTACTATCATCTTGGACTCAAACCTGTCAACCGTAGAAATGTTGCTCTGGAAATGCACCACAATGGATGCAAGTATACTTTCTCTGCAGCTGCTGCAATAAACACCTCGTGAGGTTCGAAGGCTGTCAGACGGCTGTGCATTTCTCATAAGCATGCTGAAGTCCAGGGCCTCCAAGGAAGGTGGATTTTAAATCATCTACCGTGGGCCTTACCTGAGAGGACGGAGGGAAGCCGGACTCGTGTTGCAGTACAATCTGCAATGGTAGGATCTTCAGCTTTTTCTTCCATCTGGACCAGTTTCTTTCAGCACAATGATGCACAAACATCGCTTTTGGGCTCAACTAATACGTAATTTGGACTTCCTAAGAAGAGTCGCTTAAAAGCCAAGTGAATACCAACTGTTACTGAGTTGTGTCACTGCATCAGTGTTAAACTTTGTGGTCTTGTGCCTGAAATCCCTTAGGAGGTGAGGTCTTTCTTTCTGGGCTATAACTTTATCAGAATAAAAGGGAACACAGTACCTCTTTATAGCTGGGAATAAACAATTAGACTTCAACCTAATTAATATTGACAACTTTCTCTAGCTGTGCAGTTTATAATCATCTTAGAAGCAAGCTGCTCAGCACTTCCTAAAAGCATACTCTTCGAGGCTAGCTACTTGCTTGGAAGCATTTTCTGAAATAAAAGTTGGCACACCACTTGATAGTCTTGAACCTTGGACCAGGAACTGTTTTCCTTCTTTTCTAAAACTCAGTGTTTATTAGACTGCAAGACCTAGCTTTCAAATTTGGTTAGCATTTCAGTGTCAAGCGTCTTTACAAAATATGTTTAAAATCTCAAGGTAAGTGTTGATGTGCTTCTTGAACAACTATTAATGTTGCTTTCCTCGTTAGGAACAAGAAGCACATCAGTTTTTCCCACATTAAATAAGATGAGTGGATGTTAACAGTTCCTGACACAATCTGAATAGAGAGCCTCTGAACCTAGCAGGACACTGCATCGTATGTATTTTTAAAAGCTTAACATACCATGAGATTTCTTAACAGGAATGAATAATGGAAAACATCAACAAACCTTTTGGTGGTTTAAAATGGAATACTACTCCTATCTGTCTCTTTTAAACGGAAAATAAGCACTTAAATTAAATTATTAAGAGTCACCACTACTAATTTACTGCAGATCCACCAGTCAAAAAAGAACCGATCACACACTGTAATTTTCCTATAAACACACCTAAGCTTAGATGGGTGACATTAGGCATCTTATAAGCTGTTCTGTATAACAAAATGAGTTAATGGCTAGATTTGTTTTTATCCCTGTCCTATCACTTCACAGTGCAGATTAAGCCTTTGAACGGCCATGATTTTTGCTTTAGCATTTGAATGAAATTAAGATGAAAAGACCTGTAAGTATATGTCATGGAAACACACAACAACAAAGCTCTATTTGGTCTATGGTCTATCTGTGGTCAAAGAATATTTTTAAATTCCTGTAGAGTATCACCTGAGGAAATCGGAATATGCAGAAAACAAACCTAAGAAACTTCAGTCTGTCTCCAACCTATCTCACTTCAAATCAAAATAACCTTCAGGAAAGATTTTATACAGCGGTATTGAATATACTGCAGAAAAAAATGTAGTCTCGTTGTACAACATAAGAAACAGTTTTCAATTAATTCTACAATGTAACTTACTAGAAGGGTATAATTTAAAGAGCTAAAGGAAAGCATAAGGTATTAAATTTATAATACTGTTCAGAAACCACTGAGTTTCTATCCTTTTTTTCCTTTAAATAAGTAAACATATTTTTACATGCAAAATAAAAAGGTGTCTACTTATGAGGTAATTTGTTCCTCTTGCTACTGTGTTCCTCCTGAAATCCAGGTGCATCATCACATTCTTTTTTGCCAAAACAGTTTCAATTTAATATTTCTATCGAACCACAATGTATGCATTTCTTCTTCATTGCATGAGTAAAGGGAAAAACGTCTTCCATATTTACCTTTTGCCCTCAAACCACCTTGTCCAGAAGCTCATTCAGTAGAAACACAAAATTTCTCAATGTACAAAAGAGAGACGGGTACAATATGCTTGTACTGTTTGGATAAAAAGTTCACATAAATACAAACCCATTACTCTGAAATCTTTATTATGGGAAGTGTGAGATCCGTATACAAACAAAGGGCCTAAGTGTTCTCCACAGCCTCAGAGGGCAAGAGGAAGGCACCTCACCTAACGCTCTGACTTGTTTGGTGGCGGCTGTCTAGGATACCTTCCATCTGACTGCCTCCATGCACTGTATAGTCTGTAATGGGTTTGAAACGACACAAAGTCCCCTAATATTGTACCACCAAATGAAAGAAAATCATGGTATTTCTGTGCGCTCAGCCCCTTTCGTAAGAATCTGTGAACACTGCTACCAACTCAGATGGCAAGAGCACATTGTTTTCGCCTTCAATTCAGTTTCTTTAAATTGCCATCATTGCAAAAGAAAAGGGAAATAGGTCTGGGTACCCTGCACAGCAGAACCGTAAGGAAGTACAGATCTTCTCACGTGTAGCTCACGAGTTTAGTTTGCAAAGAACTTTAGCACTTTGACAGTCCGTGCGGGAAGAACAAAGCTTTCCTGGACTGGCACCAATTTCTGGTAGCTTTGCAACAAACCCCACACACCGCTCATGTTCCAGCTTTCTCTGAATTTCCCTTTTCGTTAGCTTGCTTTTTTAGGTGGCTACATATACTCTCTGAAAATAAATGTGACTACAAGCATATCCAGTAACAGAATCAAACACTCATTCCATTTTCTGTTATCTACTTACATTTTATTACAGACTAACATGAAACCATCTCATATTCATACTAGAATTATTTTAATTACTCGTGAGCAAACTTAAACCAGTCTTGAATGTTTATATTTATTGCAAGCAGATTCATGTCTCCTGCTTACATATTCTACATAAGGATCCAAAATGTGACTGAATATAAACAAGTTATACTTGGTTATCTACAGAAATAAAAGTTAAAAATAGCACTATGATTCTATGATTCACTGAAAAGAAACTTTACAGTAATGTATTCACACACTGATTCTCCAAATCAAATAAATGAAGTGGTATACGATAATCTAAATATTAGATTTGAAGGCTGATTTATTTTCAAATAAATGCACCTATAATTGTACAATTAAAAATAAGTGCCAGTATTTGGTGCTGATGACTACAGACATCTTTAATGTTTAATGCACAGATAACTACACTCCAGCCCCCGTACAGCAACTTTCGCAGATTCTACTTTACATTAGATCATGAAAGGACATTTAAAATGCAATGTGTACATAGCACAGAATTTACGTCAGAGACAACGCAGATTAAAATCCTGTGAATTTTCTTAAGGTAAAAAATTAAAGCTATATAAACTGATTTTTAGATTATTCTGCAAAGTAGAATCACGTACTTTTTCACTTTCATAATACTTTCACAAATTTCCATTAAAGCTTTTTTAACAGAGACAGTAGCATGAGCACAATGATCCCAATGGCTTCCAAAAGAAAAGTAGTGCAGTTGCTCAGTTAAGCTATTCTTTCCTTTTATATTTGCAAGCCAGTTGGGTCAAGACAAACAGGCTAATGCAAGCAGGAAAGTAAACCGTAAGCTTTTACGTTAAGTGGCTGAACAAACAATTATTGTGCATGGTAAAACAGAAGACATCTTTTGCCACAAGCCACTGCAGGAATATATGAACTTCAGTGGCCGGAGAGCTTGAAATACTTTCTGAGTCTTCACATACATTTGGTTAGCGCTTACCAGTTTCAAGACATTTATGGAGACACTATGCTGTTAAAGCTGCAACAATTTAAACAAGGTGAGTTACGAAGTTACACAGATTTTTATACTTTTCCCCTCTAGTTTTTTTTTTTTTAATACGTAAAAATCTGTCTCCTTTCAGTGTCCCATCCATAACAAAACTTCTAATGCATTTTGATCTAACTTCTACTTTTTCATCTTTGTATCATCTGATCCATTTTCAATGAAACTCCAAGTTAATAGCTGCTGCAGCGGACTAGGTTTGCACGGCAACAGGAATAGAGACTGAAGCAAAGCACATCAAGTGAAACTGAGTTGATGTTTTATGGTTTTTCCACTAAACGGTCTACTTTAACAAACAGTACCAACTTTTAAAGGTAAAAGTATTGCTAAATCAAAGCAGAAACTTCCACTTAAATTCAAGCATTCTTTCTGCTCAAAAAAATGACGTTTAACTAAAATTTCCCAAGCACTTACACAGGTGTTCCAGCCTGAATAACATCATTAGCAATTTCTAAGTGCAGGGCTAGAAGGAGTTTGCAATGAACTGCTTTGTTAGTAGGCAGAACAGCAATGCAGCATTTTCAAAAACATCAAGCAAAAATCTCCTTATTTAAGGCTAAAAGATGGAACTCAGAAAAGTAAAATAGCAGGAGGCTCTACAGAGTAAAAAAGCTAGCAGTAACAGTATAGCACTGAGAGTACAGCACTCTCATCGCCGCTATCACAAACACCAACAAAACGTCAGTAGCTTGGGTGAGACTGACAGAGCAATACACCTATGCTTCTAATTTGACATTCGTTAGAATTTTAACATTCAGCCACAGCTCCATTCTAAGCTAAATTTAAGTGGCCAAAACTCATAGGTATAAAAAAAGCCTTCGAAACATATACTTAAAAAAAATAGAAATGGTGTGTTAACAAATGTATGCGTAAAACAGATTTATAAATAGCTACAGTATGAAAAATATTTCAGTGCAAAGGCAATTTTAAGATTTCTAAAAAATACATTACAAATAATTTGTTAACTACACACAAGAAATTTGTCACTGCTACTGGTATAAAATTTATACCCATATTAACTTCTTAAAAATATATACACCAGTGTTTTATGTAGGGGACGGTTCTAACTGACCAACATTCAAGTCTGCAATGGCAAGTATATGTACACACACCCACACACGTATGTATGTGTTTTAAAACATTACTGCTATGAGGACATCCTTTGAAACCTAAAAGTGCCACACGTTAAATGGTAAAAATACCTTCATCTGTGGTGCTCACCATTAGACTTTTAAAAATTCTTTTATCTTTGGTATACTGAAATTTTTACAACTCACTTTACAATCTCTGCTTGTCCCAGAGCATTTTAATAGTATTTCACTGTTTGTTTAATGCAAAGATCACGGGGAATATTGTGGGGAACATTTCCTAGTAAGTTGATTTTTCTTTTATTAAAAAGTAATTAGTAAGTAAACTGCCTTGCTTCTGGTTTTGGTTTTTTTTTTTTTTTTTAAACACAAAAAGGGAAATAATTTTTCTCTGCCACCCTAGTCCATTCGAAAGACAACTAACAATGTCTTGGCCAGGTCATCCAATAAACGCTGCGGCTCTGACTCTAAACATTTTGTTTTCACATTGAAATAAATTTGTAGCTAATGTCCTCCCAGGGGTATTTAATGACTATGGTTATTAACCAGCTCTAACCACCAGGCTGAAATTGACCGAAATCAGACTATTCCTTCAGGTTAATTCTGCACCCCAAAATAAAACACTGGACTAAAGAAACAAGACAAGGACACAGCTAATAGTTGAATTAGTGCAAGGTAACATAAAGGTAGCAGAGAAAACAGAAGTGCAAGTTGGCTGTCATTCTTAAAGTAATTCAACCAGAATCCTTGCAGTCCCACCAGTTCCTGTATCGTGAACAGCCGTGTGCCACCTCGTGGTTTGTTTGCAAAAGTTAATAGCTGTGTGCTTTGCAATACATCTAGCAAGCTGATTAGCCAGTACTTAACTGTATACACAAAAAAATCAAAATGACAAGGATGAATCCCGATAGTATAAGACGCTTATTTGGAAAAACAGCCTTTCTTCTTTTAAGGAAAAATATGTGTCAAAAAAAGGAGCTTAATATATAATACTTTCTGCTATGCGTACTTCACAATCATGGAGATAGGAAGTGGGAACACCGGGCAATCTGCATCTTCGACAAATTCACAAAGACCTTTTAGGCCAAATGCTTACATTCAGTTTTTGAGTAGATATCAACATTGATGAGATTTTTTAATTTTTTTTTTTTTAACAGCCAACTTGACTTCGTGTAGTGTGTACATACTCTACACAAGGATTGTTTTGCCTACCCTTCTACGGGGGAAAAGTAACTGAAAACCAGACATAGCTCTGATTTGGCCACTTACAAGGAAGTGAACATTAGAGAGTGTTTCTTGAAAGCAGATTTGCACAGAGGAAACACCAGTTTGTTCTACAGAAAGAGCAAAAAAAGAAAAAGGACAGAGGAAAATCAGAAACAGCACTTGTTAAAATACGCTTTAGGAGATTTTCATTGGAGATAACTGAGGTCATTGCTTCTGGCTGAAAATTAAAACTGTTGATCTTAAAAGGTAGGTCACTGACTGAAACTATACACTTCAAGTAACAAAGAAAATGACAGAAGCAGTAAATGCACAAAAGTCTTGACACGGGATGAAGAGAATTTTTAGTGCTACCAGTCTCACAGTACCAGACTGTGCAGATTGTTCATAGCTCCAGTAGTTCAAAACATAAAAAGAGGCCTATTGGCCTGGAAGGGTTCATCCTTCTAGCTCTTGATCCTGTTTGTCTGAACATTACCTCAGACAGCAAAAGCCACATATAGTTTGATATATTACTGTGACATGTTTGTTTCCTGAAAAAAACAAATAAACAAAAATACAGTTTTTAAAGGCTTGACTTGGTGTTCTGTCATACAGACGTTTCCAAACCTGACCCGCTGTAGCGGTAGCCTGCACCAGAACGGCAATGCTTATTTGAATAGCCAAAGACAGAGGGAAGTACTGAATAATCAATGCCTCTCCAGTGCGTAAACATCATTTTTTTAGAATGAGAATTAGACCTTCTTGCTGGGGAACTGCTGCAGTCACTGCTCCTGTATCTTGGGCTTTTCAGACAGGCAAGAGGTGTGAATTCCGAGATGTGCTCCCGACAGTGCCTCGATGCATTCTGTTAAAAGGAAAAAAACCCAGATACACAGTAAATAGATTATTTCAGAGCTAGAAGCCTACAACTGTGTTCTTTCATAGGGCCATGGTGCCCTTGGTATAACAATGCCTTTCACTAGATCACCACTCTGGCTATTTGTTTCACGTAAAGGTATAAACCCTCAAGTTGTTGAGCAATCAACCACTTTCAACCTGATTAGTTTTATATTAAGACTTACAGAACCAGGCAAAATTTTACATATAATCTCTAAATCTGATAACGGGCTCTTTAGAGAGCAGATGAGGACACAGAGGACTGCTTTCAAGTTGAATTGTTTTAAATCAGGTTTATATTTCACTTTGAAATCTCTCCTGGTACACCTTTTTCTCTCTGAACTTTTTGAATCAGGATTTCTTATGGGGAATTTTAAGACAGAACAGGATTCAAGTATTTTGCCCTGTACTTCCAGAGAGAGGGAATTCTTTACAGTCAGTTTGTGCTAATAGATGAAAGTTCCAGAGGTTTAATGCAGTTGCTTTGCACTTCTAAGCAGTATCTGATTTTACATGTAGCATCTATACAGGCAATTTATACTACACGTCACAATACTGTCTTGGTCTAATTGTCCATTAAAATTTATCTGTACCACATAATCACTCCACAATCTGGCAGAATTGGCACTTCCACTCAGGAAATACTCAGGACTACGGTAACACTACAGTTGCACGACAAAACCCTGGAACATGTGCACAAACTAAAAGAAAGTCAGCAGAGCACTCTCCCCAATGAGATTATCTCACTAAATAAACAGATAATTTTCAGGTATAGAGCTATGGAGGTTATGTGATGGTATTTAAGATATAAATGCACTATAAGCGTGATTCAAATCAATGTTATCAATCACGTTCCCCATGAAAGCTATTAAACCGTGACAGCCACTTAATCCTCTATTCTTAATCAACCCCTTCCTCCTCCCCTGTTAACAGCAACACAGTGGCAAAAGGGACAAAATCACAAAATAAACATTAGTGATGCAGCTTACAGAAGTCTGGCTGAGATTGAATATTGCACTTTTAATGCCAATCACAAGCTCGAAACACTACTCTTGCATAACCAAGAGCAACCAGAAAGCTCTCTTACAACAGTTACTCTTGGAAGTCAGCAAACTATACCAAACTGCTCAGTAACAGCGAGGCCTGGGTTCTTTTAAACACACATATAGACCAAATACCAACACTAATACACAAAAATGTAGATAATCAGGTAAAGGATTAGCAGCCTTTGCTTTGGAAATGTTGGAGGGAGTAGTCATACATTGTATGGTAGCTATTTTTCCTATTCTTCCAGCTAGAGAGTGAAGCATTTTAGTTACCATATGTATTTCTAAAAATAAAATCGTGTTTTTTCTAAACATAGCTCCAAGGCAAGTGTTTCCAATCTGCCATACCTGAAGCTACTCACGAAAGCTGGGGTTTTCTACTACTACTTGTCTAGTAGTCATTAAAAGTAAATCAAAAGCACCCCTCAACTACCTCGAAGCCCTACAGCCCACACCAGCACATTACATTGCACTTGTCCTCTTCACTTACTAGTACTTTGCACCTTCACTTAGTTCCTCAGGTACTGCTTTTGGGGTCAGGAGAGCACAAAGGGACTGGAAGAAACACAGCATCCAGGTGGGAATGTATTTGAGTAAAACGTGTACCTTCTTACTTCTACTTGTTCGTGTAATCAGTGACGTGGCAAGGAAATGACGCAAAGCAGAGAACTCCATTCTGCTGCCCTTATGTTTGGAGGATTTAGGAGCTCACCACTCACGCTGCTGTCTCAGCTATTTGGCAAGGCTACCATGCTTCTCTCTTGATCTGAGGCAGCAGACCAGCGATGCACTGGTCTATACAGAACATATTGCTATGGTAGATGCCGTCAGATACACAGCCCCAGTCTCCTGAGCCAAGGTCCTATTCACAAGTAACTCAATACCTTTTGTATGGTTATCTTCCTCTCTTACTGTCTGCATTTGGTCTACATATGTATTCAAGAGCATGAGAGATGGATAAACTGCTAATGTGCAAGAATTACTTCTGACTTTTTGTATTCTACACCATGGTGTAATGTGAGTACACCCTGCAATAACGACTGCAGTTCTTACAGGAGAAATGTCACACAANATTTGGTCTATATATGTATTCAAGAGCATGAGAGATGGATAAACTGCTAATGTGCAAGAATTACTTCTGACTTTTTGTATTCTACACCATGGTGTAATGTGAGTACACCCTGCAATAACGACTGCAGTTCTTACAGGAGAAATGTCACACAACACCTATACGTAACACAACGTATTTACAGGACTTTAATATAGGTATATTGATTCATTGTTTTGCCTTACATCGGTAAGCGTCCGAGACAAAAAGATCTTACCTGTGGCATGGAACATCTCTTGCAAAAACTAGGCTCTCCAAGTAAAACATAATGATTTTGTATCAATTTTGGTAAAGTAAATCAAAAACTCTGGAGGAAACAGTTGATTTGTAAATAGCACAGTTCACCAATATAAATTAATCCAAACTGGCAACACGAACAGTACTGTTACCTAGCTTTGATCTAATTATGGCTCGGAAGCTGAAAGATTTCCTTCAAGAAGTGGCCCATCGCTGTTCGCCAGTGCATTTAGGGCTGTTTTATGTCTCATACTCTTCTGCAAGGATGAGGAAAAACAGTGAGACTCTTGCTGAATACAAGAGGGAAACGTGAATGAATTGTACCATTTGGTACAACTGTAACTATTGTAGCAAAGTCCTGTAAAAGTGACGGATTTTCTGATAGATTTAAAAAGGAAAGGTTATCCAGCGTAAAACAAGGTTTCTATTTCTTGATCCTGAGATTCATCCTTTGAGCCACTCTGAGGATGTTTTTAATTGCATTTCAAACTCTGTTAAAAATACTTACTCTCAAAAGCACTTAACTGTACCATGACGCAGCACCATGGGCTGCGTGTCCTGCCCCTCTGACAATAACCTGCACTGGATGGGAGAGGTCCCTGTGGTATGATGAGGCCAAATCAATTCCAAAATTAAGGAGCGGATGTCCCGCTTCACGACTCCCCAGAGCAGCTGGTGCACTGAAGGGAGCGCTACACAGCGAGGTGATGGGGCCAGTGCTAGTGAAGGCCGACTTAACAGCTTGGTCATTACACCACAGGGAGAGAGGGCAGGGGAGTTACCAAGGTAACTTTTTCCATGGGATTCAAAAACTGCAACAGCAAGATCCATTTCTTTGTTTTCCACAGAAGAGAAGCCCGACAGACGACAAAGGCAACAGTTTGCTCGTGACCAGTTTTCTAAGAGCGCTGTGCGGTTGTTCAACAGCAGCTAAGCCCACCGAGGAACAGAAGAACGATGAATCCCCAGAGAGGCTTCCCCAGGCAAAAGGACCACTGTGGGCTTCCCCAAGCGTAGCAAAGGGTAGAGATCTCATAACAAGGCTGGTGGGCTGATCTTGTGACTGAAGTCAAAGTGAAGTAAAAAAAGGTCAGTCAGAAGTGAAGAGAAAAAGAAAAATATGTCTTGAAAAGGGATGAAAGCACAGAAGTTATTTACAGCTCAGAATCAAAACACCTGGCATTTCAGCTGCAAAATATTTGGGATTGCTGAAACACTGTCAATTGAAGTGACAATTATAAAAATGAAAAGAGGATAATTTAAAATGAATTTAGATTTTCCGAAACAGAGCTGCCGAGCTTCTGCTATTAATGAAAGAAGAATAAAGAAAAAGGAAATATAATCAATTAATGTAGATTGGATATATTAAAAAAATACCCTATTGCTTTTTGGAAGTAAAGGCTAAAAGAAACCTCACAGCTGCACAATTTCCAGCACAAAATTCAGCTTGTTTCATTGAGCCAGAGTTGCTGGGACATGTATGAGACATGAGCAGATTTTGACCGAAATTACCAAAAGCCAACAGATTCCTCCAAAGCTTTTGCAGAATTAATGTTTTAGCCCAAGAAAGACAACAGTTTGTATGTGTGTGTATATATATAAATATACATGCATATACATACACATATACTTGTATGTGCATATATGTATGTGTATATAGACACACATATGTGTGTATACATATATATCACTGAAAAGCTCTCTCAAAAAAACCCAGAACTAGATCTGGAATGTTTGAAAACCTCTGAATGGTAATGATGGTAAACAATCACCTACCACACACTGGAATGATTCAAATAATTGAAAAATTTAGAAGCGTAAGAACTGCTTGAAAAGCTTTATGCAACCTTACTGCCTGAGGGGAACTAATTTAGTCATCTGGGAGGTGGCTGCTAGTCCTATGTTAATCTTTTCAACTGTTTCAGAAGCCCTTTTATTACAAAGAAATCAATATAGCTTATGGGAATGCAGTAAGTTTAAAAATAATTGGCTAAAATCTCAGTTCAAACCAATCCTAAGGCACTTAAAAGCCACTTTTAGCCAGAATTTTCAATAGTGAAAAAATCTGTGTATTTTCCCTGTGACTTAAATAATTACAGTCATTTTTATCAACTGTACATTTTTGGAGGGGAAAGGAAAGAGGAACTGTATTTTGTATCTTAACCAGTTAGGAAATAAAGATATACAATCTGCAGTGGAAACCAACAGTCTCCTAGTATTAAGACAAAAGGAGTTTTCCTGCAGACTGGTAGGAAAGCCAAGATTTACTAGCATTTCTTCTACTTTTATACGAAATTAGAAGTCATTTAGTTCTGGACCTTGAGTTGTTTTCTTTGTAGAAGCAGCACAGAATTTCATAAAATGAAATATAAAGAAAACTCAGTTTCAAAATGCATGCTGGAAATAATTTATTAATAAAAAAGTTGGATTTTCTTCTATCACAGCAGAGCAGATATATTAATATATTCCAAAAATTGCTTAAATGGCTTCAAGTACCACATTTTCTGTATTATGCTAGTAACATCAGCATAATCAGAATTATCACTTCTTTGTGTGGCAACTATTCCATTTACTCAGGTTCAATGCAAGTATGACATGCATTCACCTACAGAGAGACCAATGATTAAAACAGGGATCTAAGAATCCAAGATTCTTGAGGCAGAAACATTAATGGAAAATTCAGTGACAACAGTGACAAAAATGATAGTGACAGTGACAGATTGTGACAACAATTCATAGAATCTTTGACGTAAACAAACAGAAGAAGGAAAAAACTATACTAAAAAGCATTCTTCTCCAAAATACAGTTTACGTGAATCAGAAATGGAGATAATGAGTACGGTAAATAACTTCTGATGATAAACTTTTTACTGTCCTTTGAATGAAATGGCCAAGCATGCAGAAAGGCAGAAAAAAGTCACCTTTTGTTCCATTAGAAACTTAGACTGCTTGAAGTCTGAGAAAGCATAAAGATGGTGGACTGCTCAACAGAAAGGCACTGATGTTTAGTCTGATTTCCCCAGAGGATTGTAGGAAGTAACCGTGCACATCATTTATGTTTAAAGCAAGGTAGCAGTTATTTAGACAAAGCGGATTGGAAGACAGGAAGAAACAAAGAGAGGGAAGAAGAAACACAAGGGATATATCTGGTTAAAAGTCAAAGATTTTCTACTTAATATTAAAAAATGAATATTGCCAGTGTTAAGCCCAAAGTCTGCTTTACAATCAATTCATTTTCCAGCACTAACATACAATGTCTGTAAGAACCGGGGTAATACCTTCATTTGGGGCTTTTGTTTCCCAGCTTGTTTCTTTGCATAAACCCATCCACATTCTCTCTCCTTAGATTTTAAAAAAAGCATGCAGAACCTATACTGAGAACTTCTTCCACAAGTAGCATATATGGCAAAGAGACTTCTATTAAAGATATCAAAATAAGAAAGACACTAAACGCCGATCTGCCCGGGAATGCTTTTCTGCTATTCTTTACTCTTTCCTGTCCTCCTGAAGTGGGACATTTTCATAACTGTACATTCAAGGAATACAAAGCAACGACAAGGGGTTTTACTTTGCAGATATGAGAGAAGAATTTTTTACCTTTCCCAAAGGGTAAATATTACTTTCCTGGGAAGTACAGTTCTTTTACTCCTTTCCTCCTCATGTAAAGTATCTTCTCAAATAAACGTCAAAATGCTAACTAATCACTACACACACAGTCACTGGTAACTCATTATTTTAACTTAACAGTGGCTGTTGATGGGCTGAAAAGGGCAAGGGCAATAACAGTAAGTTTCAGGTTCAACACGTCTACTTGTCCTTCATCTTCTAACATATATAATATATGAAAGCTTGTTGAGGTCAAAAATACAGGTAAAATTTTCTATTGGGGTTGGTTTGTTGGCCCCAGAATAGTACCATGCGTCCCACAGAACTGACTTCCTTTTCAGCCTCATCAGAGCAAGTCTTTATTTACACAATAGTTTTTCCTTTTAAGCTTATCAAAAGAGAGGTGACAATAGATTTTAAAATACTCTTCCCACTGGCACAGGAAGGCACATGTATGTAGAGATAACATATCAAAACAGGCAAAACGTAGGTTGAAATATAAAAGAGGAAAAAATGATTAATAGAATAAGTTTTAATACAAGTGTTTTTGTAACAGGCACAGCATCAGTACAAAATAGTTTGCCAAGGAAGTATTATATTGCACGGACCATGCAATATAGCTATTGGCATGAATTTACTACATAGTCCTTACCAACATACAATATAGTCATCACACTTATTAAGTGCATAAATTCTAGGTTTATTCAGTAATAAGCACATGCAGTTGTAGAGTCCCTTGGTATAGGATTGCAACTGCTGGTGTAAATCCCTACTTTAAAGGGGATTTCAATGAAATCACATGCTCCCTTCCTAACCTTTTTGTTTTGAGTTTAGCTTATTGTAGCTGTTTTTCCATTTTAGATAACTATGCTCAGCTTGCATGGTAAATGCCAAAATGTCCACATTAGAGTTTCATTTAGGCAGTAGAAAGACTTGGTATGAAAGATAATCACTTCAGGGGTGTGGGCAGTGCCTCTGAATACTCCACAACAGCAGGAACAACTGCTGTCCAGGCCAACATAACAGCCTCCTACCTACCCATGCCAAGATCCCAATCCCCTTACGCTTTTTATCTCCTCAGGTCAGGAATCGTGTTGAGTCATGTATCTGTCTCCCACCATCCTCATCAGCTGATTTCCCCACTGTTGCTGGTAGGGAGGCACAGGAGTTGCCCCAAAGTTCAGCTCAACACCACCATGTAAATAATAGGCATCTTCTTTCAACACACTGCTCAGCAGCAGCCAGTATGCAACCAGTGATAGACATCACAAGTGGGGAACCTCTGCTCTAATCTTGTCTCTAAGCTTGAAAGAGGTCTAATTATTAGAGACTTGTGATGCAAAAAATTAATTCAACAATGAACAATATTGTTACCTGGATTCTTTCTGTTGCTGTAGGCCACAACTGTCTGCATAAGACCTTCTTGAGAACATCTGGAAGAAGGCTGACAGTTATGAGCAGAATTATACCCAGCCACGCAGGACCACTAGCCAGCATTTGGATGAACACATAATACATCCTCTGATAATTGAGAAAAGGCCTAGTAGGAAAAAGATAAAGTATATAGTACATTTCAATATGCAAAAAAAAAAGACTGGCAATGTTAAATATAAAATTATGACACTGATGAAATGTTGCACGTTCAGCTTCCTAGTTTGTGGTTGTTCATCCACCCCAGTTTTCTCAAAAGGAGATCTAAACATTCACTGACTAGAGAGAACTGCCTTACTCTTGTCTTCCATGCTGTAGGAAATATCATGCTGTCCTCCCTTCCAAGCTGCCTCTCCCTTCTCCTCTTCTCAGTGTCTCATCTATTACTTTCCTCCTCTTTCCCATTGCAGAACTGATTGTATGCATCCTCAAAGTAAGGCTGTTGAGAACACGTTTCTTCATACCTCTCAAGCTCTCCTAAGTTTCTCTGGTGGTTTCCTGTTATGCTCCCTGACCTATTGACCACATTTTTATCTGCCCCTACTTTTACTGCCTTCACTTGCATGTTTCCCTGTATCTCCATGGTAGTTTTCTGGTCAATAAAATGCCACCACTTTATGGTAATAGGAACCAAAAGCCATGCTTACTGAGAACAAAGATCAATGGAAGTTTGTAGTAACACTACAGTGTGAAGCCCTCCTACCACTCGGGCAGTTTCCTGCTAGTTTCCAAAACTTGACAGAACTCTTTGCAATCTAAGACAGTAATCAAGTTAAAATACATTGCTGCATGTAAATAGTCACATCTCTAATACACAGTAAGGCTGGCTGGAAAACATTAGCAGGAAAAATTTCACTGCTGCAAACTGTTTTCATTCTGATGCTGAAGAAACTGAGACCTGATCTTACTGAACAAAAGAAGAGGCTACTGAACACCCAAGGAGTTGAGAGGTGGTTACTTATTTGAAAGTCCACACTGAAATACAAATCCTCGCTCCAAATTAAATGCACCTTAATCACCATGCAACAGTTGGGCTCTGCTTTCTCTCTGGTCCCTCAAAACCTTTACTTATTTATATGAAGTATAACCAGTTCCAGAAGAGGTTAGAAAAGATAACCTTGTAACCAGGCACTCTACAGGTGAGAAACACAAATTTAAGTTCCTGATGGCAAGCAGGCATAGTAAGAACTTGAACCCATTCCAACTCTATCTCCTTCCCAAAAATTTCAGTTTCAAGTACACAGAACTTTTTAATAGAAAAAAGCACCCCACTGCTTTCTATCAGCTATGTACAAGAATTATACTAATTCTTAAAAAGCTTCTTACCAACAGCAGAACAAGTAGTGAATCTACTTTGCTAAATAAGGGGGCAAATAATGAGCTCAAACACAGGACTCCCGGCCATCCACACAATTTCAATGTTGTTTCACTCCCTGGCCCTAGTTAAGACTGCTACAGCTATTTCCCTCCAAGACAAGCCGAGTCAATGGGTGGCTAACCCCAAGCTGCATAGATGTGACCTACTCTGTGACATTTTGCCTCAGACAGCCCACCCCAGCTACTGGAACCAACCCTTGGCCTGCTTTGACTGGTGCTACTGAGATAGCCCCAGGGGCAGCCTGAGTTCTGATATTCTTCTCTTCATAGTCTTCTCTAAGAATAATTTAGCATTTATTCAGTGAACCAAGAGCTGTGCGTTCAGTAATTATCATTACTGACGTGTTCAAAATGTGACTGCTATTGGGAGTTCCAGAATACATAAAAACTAAATTCAATTCTGTTTGGGACAAAAAAGTGAAATACATAAAAACTTCGTAACAACTGTTTCTGAAACAACATTGGCCATGCAATTTGTATTAGGTTTCATACCAAATAATTCCTCCCCAGAGCAGAGAAAAGATAATGTAGAATACCAGTGATCCCCAGATCATGAAGTGATTTATCCACGTCCAATAGTGTGTATCTAGTGCAAGCTGAAAAAAAACCAAATGAGATTACATGGTGTTATTACTATCTAGCAGCAACAGAATACTCAGCAGGAGATGAAATAAATGGCACCCTTTGAAAAAAGGGAAGGATTCTACACAGAATTAGCTAAAAAACATTTTTAAATTTTGAGCACAGTTATGAAGGCACAGATAGCAAAATCTGTATTTAAACTAATACAACGATGCATGGTCATAGAGAGAAACCAATATAAGTGAGCAGCAATTAGAAAACAAGCTCTAAGAAAGTTTAAATGGATAAAATACAGCATACCTTACCTTCAGTGTAACAGTGAATACAAGCACAGTAAACACCAGTGTTCCAAAGGTCCAGTTTCCAAACATCTATAAAAAATGGTCCAAAGCAGTTGTGGGTAATATTGTCCACTACTTTGTGAATTGTCCAGAATAAACCTCTTAACATTACTTTGTATCAGGAACTGACACTTAAGCAGCAACACAGAATTCTTACATGATCTATCTGGTGCAAATTGTTTTGGTTTCTCGCCCTTGTGTGTACGCACCTCAGATTTCATACAGACAGGAAAAAAACGCAATCAACACACTCAACCTAAAGTTCACAGGTATGTTTCTTAATAAAAGTGAAGTCTAGCACAGTTAACAAATCACTGAGATTTACAAACAAACTGCAATAATTTCATCAATCTTCTTGAACATCATCTTTTCTCTGTCTCCCTCTGCTGTCCTTGGTGTTCCGTGATTTCTTGGAGGTTCAACAGCATGTTATACAAATGAGTAACAGTACAAGAAAGAATGTGATAACCATCAAAGCCATGTAAGTATATAAATGCTCTACATACATTTTTAAGATAAAACACTTTTGAATTGTGGTTGATTTTCTGCCCACCTGCATCATGAAATAAAAACACTTCAGCTTTTCAAGTGGGCAGAAATGATCACAAATGCTGGTGGAGGGAAGAACTGGTGGTGAATATGGTCAGAGAGGATTGTGTGGAGTGCAGCAGCTATGAGATGACCAAGTTCAGGATCCAGAGAAATGTTGGGAAAGTAAGCAACACGGCTAGGGCACTGTATTTTAGGAGAAGAGATTTTGTTTTATTCACAGCATTGAATCCATGAAAGAGAAGGGTGCTCAAGAGAGTTGAATGATTTTGAAAGAAAAAAACGGTGAGATCTCATGAATCTTCTTCTGCAGGAAGAGATGAAATTTCCTCAGAAGACCCAGTTGGCCAAGCAGGACCTTTCTCAATGAACAAAAAGGCAAAATGGGAGCATACAAGAGATGACAATATGGGCAGCCAGCAAACAGGTAGCATAAAAGCATTACCTGGGTACAGAGGAGCAAGGCTGAAGCTCACCACATGGGCTGAAGCTCAGCTTGAACTAAGATTAGTGAGGGGTGTTGAGGGTAACAAAAAGAATATTTATAGGTATCCTAGTTTCAAAGGGAAAATGTAAGTCCACTGATGGAGTGGTAAGGCAACCTAGTGCAAAGTGTTAAAGAAAACGCTGAGGTATTTAATACTCTGGATATTAGTTCTGAAGAGCAAAGCCTGCGCCTTTCAATTTACAGCAAAGCTTGGGAAGGAAAGGAGCAGCTGACAGTGTGGGAGCAACAGGTCAAGGAGCTGTTAAGGAAGGAGAGCAGTGGATGCAATCTATTTTGAATTTAGCAAGGCATGCTAAATTGACGCTTAACTTGGGCAGCATTCTCATTTGGAAGATAAAGAAGCCCAGGCTGGGTAAACAGACTACTATCTGAGTCAAAAACCGGTAAGACCACTGGACTCCAAGGTTTAGTGATCAATGACTTGATGTTTGGTTTGGTTGGCTGCTGGTCATCAGTGAACTACACCAGAGACTGATATTGCTGAATATCTCTGTCAGTGGCCTGGATGGTGACTGAGAGAGCATCATGAGCAAATTGCTAGGTGGTACAAAACCAGAGAATGGTTGACATAATGAATGTTAGAGTCCAAATCCAGAGGGACCTCTATTGATCTGAGAAGTGGGCTAACAGGTATCTTAGGAAGTTCAATAAGGAAAAGTGCTAAGTCTTACACCTATGGAGGATTAACATCATGTATTGGAACTGACTTGGCTGAGCAATGCCCCTGCTGAAAGGGAAGTTGCAGTGAGGTTACAGTGCACTCCAGGTTGAACACAAGCCTATACTGTGCTCTCTCTATAAATAAGGGAAACTGCAAACTGAGCTGATTGGGAGGAACATGGCGATTGAATCAAGAAAGGTTATCACTCCCCTCTACTCAGCTATAGTGAGGTTGAACTTGGAACACTGTGCGCAGTTTTGGGCTCCTCAGTTCAAGAGGGATAGGAAAAAATTCGGAAAGGATCAAGTGGCAGGCAACCAAGACGGTTAGCAGTCTGTAGCTCTCCTGTGAAGACAGGCTGAAGGATTGCCTTAGTTTGGTGAAGGGCAGGTTAAGGAAGCACCTAGTAGCTGCCCACAAATATTTGAAGAACAATTGCAAAGGTGAAGAACTGTAACAGACCTCTCCATCAACAAGAAAAATTCTGCTTAGGTATCAGGAGAAATTTTTTCACCATGAAGGCAGAAAACGATTGGAACAGGTTGACCGTGAAGGTTACTGAATCTCCATCCTCAGGGATATTAAAATCTTAAAATAAGACCAGACAGTCTGCAGCAACTGCACAAAGCAGGGAGCTGAACTGCGTCACCTCCAGGGTCCCTTTCCATCTACGTTATTCTATACGAGCTCACTCAATGTTAAGATGACAGAGGATCCACTTGGGCAAGTGATCACACAAATGTGCTGCTATTGGAAAAACTCTGAATGGCAACCACAGCCAGCCACAAGACACGTATCTATAGTAAACTAGGCTGAGATAATCTGATCAAGTGGGAACAGAAAACAAATAAACAAATAACTGGCTGGAAGACTCATTATTCTGAGTAACCATTTCATTATTTTAAAATTACTCAATGTGTGACCAAGTGTACAGAACAGAAGATGAAGTGCAGAATATCTTCAGCATTTTGATTTGACTTTTACTTTGATGTCTAATATAATAATTGAATAGGGTCATGCCCTTGCTGCAGTATTTTGTATGCCCTAAAGAAGAAGAAGAAAAAAAAAGTCAGTGCAGTTAACGCTGGGCAGTAATCTGTTTCAGAAACTTCAAATTATGTAAATATTTACCAACTTTCTTCTTGCAGTTAAATTTTTACAATACTCTCATGTCATACCTGGCACCTCTTGAAGAGCCCAGTGTTAGACTAACTTTCTGCATACTGAGCAGATGTGCCCACACTTCCAATAAAAGCTGCTAGATTAAATAAAAACAACCTTCCCCTGTCTCTGTCAGGCTAGATAGAAAGTGTCAGGCTGCAACCAAACCCTTCACTACCCAACATTTCGGCTCAGAAAATGAGGTCATAGCACAGGGACACCAGACTCCGTAAGGCTGCTAATTTAGAGAGAAAGGTAAGCAGAGCAATATGGGATGGTGTGAGTTACAAAAACTTTCAGCACTGACTGTCTCAAGATACTACTCATGCCTTCCTGTTGTGAATCATTCTTTTCTAAGTCTGTTTGTTAACATCTGATTTATTAACAAATATTTTTCTATGCTCTGCTCCCAGCCTACCCAAGACTTCTACCCCTCCTTCTGCATCTGCATTTGTTGTATCGTTCACATTCCTATTTAATGCACTTCACATCAAATGTTAAAATAAAAAAATCAGACATGAAATCCGTTTTATTATATGGGTAAACTAAGATAACTTGTGCAATCTGCAATCACTTCTACAGTGTCTTCTTTTCTTCTTACCTTCCTTATGTAGTTGGTCTCTGACTATGTGTTTTTACAACACCAACCATGTCGTATCCAAAGTGGAACAATAGACACAAAGCAATACCACAAATTAACAGCAATTAATAAGAGATAAATCTTTTGCATCTTAGTTTTGTTTACCAGGGAATGACTGAGGCAGGCATTTATGCAGTATATCTCAGTGATTAAAAGTACACTTCTCCATTACTCTAGTAACTTAACTCTACAGGATGCAAATAGTTTCAAATAAATTTCTAAATACTGAGTCCTGGGGGGACTGTGTTTGGAAGCAAGCTTAATGATATGCAAATTATCTGACGCAGGCATCAATCTAAGTGAAAGACATTGACTTCCATCAGTTTTTACTAGTTTTGCAACAATGGTGATTAGTTCATTTCTGAAGGGAAAGAAGAATTCAAGATTTTTGCTTCAGCATCCATTTTCACAATTTGGAACCCAACTTGAATCATCTTATATCACTAATGGTATTGGTATTACCTTCAGCGCTTTTATCTCCTTTCCTGCTTTCTACCTTTTCCCTGTTCCATAACAGCATATTGTTGTGCCAAACGTTTCAAATCTTTCACTGACTTCTTCCAGACGTTCGTGTAATTTAAATACTTGGAAATAACCATCAACACCAACTAGCATCCATGTATGTATGAACTCATACACGTATCTCTGACTATTCCTGAACACTAACATTTTCAAGCCTTTAAATCTAAAATTGCAACTCAAAATCTGTAAGTTTTATACATACGCACAAGCATGCATGCTGAATGACGATGAATTTTCTAACCCAGTCTGACACTCAAGAGTCAGAATGTCTCATCAAGCAATATATCTTATCATAAAATATTAACATGAGTATCTAGTTGTAGACACACACATTCAGAATTTGGAAATTAGGCACTAGTCTGGATTTACAGCTTTATCAAGAATAATTTGATTTAATGAATTTGATTTGATTTAATTAAGACTAAAATTTCAAAAAGGAACCCAGTCAGAATATTTGCAGTACAAGCCATTCACAAAACGTGTACGGGTATGAGAAGTCTAATTTTCAAGACTGTAAGTATAAGCTGATGCAGAGTTTTGAACATCTAACAGAGAACACAATAGTACCAGAAAAAGAAGTGCTGCAGTGTACAGTTATGCCTAATGGAAATTCATTTTGTCCTTAGAAAAGCTCTTTCTAACAAGTGTTCTCTCACTCACTAAAAGTTCATTTCCCTGACAGATGTCACAAAGATGGTATTTAATGGTATTTGAATATTGCATTTCTAGCAAACATGTACATTATATGTAGGCAACAACACTGCACAGTTTATTTTCTCTCTTACTTTGAGAGTCTTTTCTAAAGCCATTCAAGCACTTTATAGCATAAGCTGTAATAAATTTTCTATCGCAGAGAGAGTCAGCAACAAAATGTAGGTTACAGAAAAGCATAGAACAAAATAACAAAATGCAAGGAAGCAAAAAGCCTACTTATTTTTTAAAGTTCATGGCTCTTCACCGCACCTCATGTACCTTAATATACCTTTTACTCTATAGAATTTCTTCATATTTTAAGTAAAGTAGCAATAAAGATAATTTCTATCTATAGGTTTAAGTGATATTTTAAAATAATTATAGGAACTATTTAACTGCTCTTTAACAGTTTAATTAAAGAACAGTGAAAGTTTAAATGGATATCATGACAAATCCACAATAGTCTTACCATGTGAGTGCTGGTTGTCATTAGCTGAGGATAGGAAGAGAAGCAAGTAGCAAAAAGAAAAAAAAGCACACAAATAAAATAGACAAAAATATCAATGGGTAAAATAAATAAAATGCAAAACTTCTTAAAATTTGCATTCATGTGACTGAAAAGCAAGTAGAGATAGATTATTTTAAGCTGCCATATGCAAAAAAATAATTAAAATATTTAAAATCTTGTTGTATTTAACCACTTCAATGATCATTCATAACTACTCTACCAAGAGTCTTTTGATATGTTAATCAGATATTCATCAGATGCATGTTAAGCATGAAACAGAAAAGTTACTATGTAAATTCTGAAGGAATACTTGGAATTTATGATACATACTTCTTCTAACTTGTATCTGGTCCTATGCCTCCGTTTACTCATACACAGAATTCCTATTACATAGTTCAGATTTTGCTAAACAGATAACCCATCTATCTCACCACTACTCACAAAACAGTTATCACCTGTGCTGGAAATCTTGAAGAAAACATTTAAAACTATGTTCATAGCACAACTGACATTAAAGAAATTACCTTTGATTGACTGGTCAAATCCAACACTAACCTGTCCATTGCTGGTCACAATTGTGTTTTCAAACAAGAAATAGGCACCAAAGAAAAATACCACAGCATCAAACACTCCTAGGAATGTCCAATAAATAAATGCACGCCAGCGCAGCAAAGCATTCTTGGCAACATCTCTGTGTAAAACAAGATACATACATTCATTATCAACATGGTCAAAAGGCCTAGACATATGATGTCACTCACATTGTTTTTTGCAGGAAAAACGATTAAGAGATTGCATGCAAACCCACCACATTTCTACACGACAACTGTCTACCATTTCACATCCAAATCTTGTCTGAACATCTCCTTATTTTTTTTTAATTCAATTTTTACTAAACTCTTTCAACTGCTGTCTGTAATTCTCCTTATTTCAACTATATGGTAAATTCCCTTCTACTGCACCCATTCACTTTTCAATCTTTTTACAGGAGGTATCTGTTTTCCAGTATTTGCTGTGCATGTGATGATCCACTGTAGATTTTAAACGGAAACACTAGAGGTCTCAGGAGACCTTGTTTTATTTCCCATGAGGTACTTTTATACAGAATATTGTAACAAAACAAAATATTAATTTTATGTAGAAGATGCAAAACAAGGATTTTGCAGTCGCGTTGAAGTTTCAAGTCAAATTGGATTTCTTGAATGTTTTCCCACAAAAAATAGAGGGATTGGTCAACAATAGAATTGTTCCCTAGCACGCATTTTCTTATTACAGAAAAATTTAAATATTACAACTTTAGCTCTTGCCCACAGAATGAGTATATATCAACTTGGCATATATCATAAACCACATCAAAGTAAATCAGAACGCAGTTAAATGAAAGCCCTGAGTTACAGAAACATTTACTACTGACCAATACTTTCACCACATGCACTTTAAAAACTGTCTGATGACCATGTGAAGTCACTTCTCCCCGCAGATTACCAATGTACAGTGCAAAACCATATGTGGCTAACAATAGCCTCATCTGGCCCAGAACAACTGCACTATTGCCCAAAACAGCTCAGCAATAGACTCTGTTAGATGTCAAAAACCAAATGTTTTTGACCAAATAAGCTCTGCTAGCTTTCAAAAAACAAAAAGGTCTTCTGAATGACCATTTCTAAACTGAAAACGTTTAAGATATAGAAGAGAAAATAAAAAGGAGGGGGGGAAGGGTGTTGGGTTTCAACAGTAATATCTTGTATTCTTCAGTTTCATAAGTAAAAACACGTCATTGGATTAATTAACCTTTGGGAATCTAATATTACCTCTCAAAAATGTTTTCCCTTTGATTACTTATGGTTACCACTCTCTAAAATGTACTGGGTTTGCATCTACAAGAATCAAAACTGGGCACTGTTCCTAATTTAGATGGTCACATGCAGTTAATTGGCAAGAACTGTATTTCAAGCAGCTAAGAATATAAACCAATCACAATTTCAATGCACAGAAGTGAGTAAACAATATGCAGAGGACAATGTTGGATACCACACAGAATACATCCTATGATACAACACCCTACCATGCAGTTCACTTTTCTTTCAGAAT
The DNA here is from genome assembly GCA_013398225.1 of Steatornis caripensis. NCBI lineage: Eukaryota > Metazoa > Chordata > Aves > Caprimulgiformes > Steatornithidae > Steatornis > Steatornis caripensis. The sequence goes on from VZSC01015849.1 coordinate 577,550, forward strand.
AAAACATATATATAGAAGAAACAGTAAGTTTTCTCTTTTTAAAATACTTCCGTTCCCCATGGCTGGAGGAAATAGAGAGTACCAAAATAAATGATAGTTTGATTTGTAGAACAGGAATTTCTATTTTGCTCTCACTCACTAATGTAGCAAAAGAATGGTGTGGATTGCAGTATGTAAACATACATGTAAAAATACACGTCCATCTATTGTAGTTTATAGACTGCAGTTGGTCTTCAACCCTTCTGTTGCAGTGTGTCTGATGTTCTACTGCAACCTTGTACAGAAACCCTGAGGACTTTGGTTATAACAGAGCTAGACTCCACAACTGAACAGTCAAACTTCTGAGCATAAGGTATTATTTTTACCTGTATAGGGAAGGCTCTCTCTTGAGTGTGTCTGCACTGACATGTTGTTCCATTAGACCATACAAGAGGATAGGAAGGGAAGTGAAGCTGATATTGTACAGTGTTAGATACGCAGTATCGTATAAAGTCTGTAGATGGAAAAGAATTGAATCAGCCAGTTTTAGTTTTAAAACACAACCCGCTGCTTGACACTTAATTAAAAATGAATGAGTCAACTTCTTCAGAAAAAATGAAACTATACCCCTTCAGAATGAAGGCAAATATCCCTGAACAGCTGCTAGCTGATGTAAGACACAATGCTACACTTGCACCCCATTCACCTGGAGGACAAAAGGTCAACTAAAAAATCGATTTAATAGTCAGGTCCACATACCTGCCCCTCCTGTTGTTTCAACTGTAAGACTAACTCCAAACTACTCAAACTAAACAACAGCATATTCCTGTAGAGGCAGAAATTCCTCTCTGGCACATCCACCCTGCTGCTTTTATCTCCTCCATGTCTGTGTAACATGGAGACATGCAGGGAGGAAGGCGGAGTACTCCAGAGGTTCTTCACTGTGTGTGACTGCAATGCACTGTACAAAAAATCACCCCTTTGATTCTTCTTCCCTCCTAACTACTTTTCCATATTTGTGTCATCATTGTAACTAGCACCCAAACTTATCACATTACCCCATGAAAAGAGTTCTTTATTTCCCACAACCTATTTGGTGATAATTTATGGTATAAAAATTGCTGTCAAAACCCCCTTTTTGATTCAGAATTATATACAATATATACAGCACTTAAAAGAACAGGAAATTTTACAACTAAATTTTCATCAACATGTGCTACCATATCTAAATCCTAATAATGCTTGATAGAAACCTAAAGTTCTCAGTGGTCATTTGAAATTAAAACCAAAACAGACAAAAAAAAAATTATGTTAATTTCACTCCTCCTGGAGCTTTCTTTTGAGACATTCCACAAATTCAAAGCAACAGTACTACTTTCTCCCAATTAAATGCTCCTCTTGTCCAACTTAATCCTGAAAACTTTTTGTCTAAGCCCATTCATTCATTCCTCTGTTATTTGCTTCCTCAGAAGAAAGAAGTAGACTTTTCTGCACAAATTAGACAAGAGCAAAGGGGAAAAGCAAATAAACAAAAATTTAGAAAGGAGAATACTGGATCCTCTCCTGAATGATGGCACTTTCCTGGTGAGCAGCAGTTCACTTTTCGCTATTTTTCTGTGTTTATTTTTCTTTCTCAACTATTTGCATGCTGCTATTTGTCTGAGGTTTGCAATTCATACTTGCACACCCCAGAGAAGACTCATTTATTCTTCCATTTTCATTCTGTATTCTGAAAATGAACAACTACTTCCATTACTTACCTTTCACGATCACCTCTGTCCACGTTCAATAAGCTTAAACCTAACAGACATTTCACTTTGTACTGCCATTTCCAAATTTTGGTTTCCTGTATTCCTTGACTTTGAAAATAACATTGCTTATGATAATTTATAAAATTGGTTTCTGTAATTTAATTGCAATTGCCACTGAAAACCATATGAACCAAAAGTGATGCTCTGTTTTTTACAGTATGCAAACTAACCTAGAAATTTTCTCAACTGAACATGCACAGTGTTTAAGGATCCATTTTTTTAAAAAAATGCTGAAAAGAAAATGTGGCAGCGAGGGAAAAACAACAACTAACCTGTTGTGAAAACCCACAGAAGAACTGATATAAAAACTGAGGAAAAATGAAGCAGACATTCTGAAAGACAAAGCAACATAGCCATCAAGTGAAATACAAGCACTAATTTACATGCTGTACAATGCTATAGCGATATATACCATAGTTTTAGAACACTAGTAATAGTAAACACTGCAGGAAGAGTAGAAAGAGCTGCATATATTAAACATGAACATTCTCATCCTACAGTAGTACTATTAAGAAAAATAATTAAAATATTTTGAAAGCAAACTTGTAAGGCTACAGTTTCAAAAATCAAGGGCAATGGATTTTTCAATCCAGGAGCACAGCTCAGTTAAGACAAGGCAATAAAGCACAGCGCACAAGTAAGACATAAACTGTGATAAGCAAGCATGGATACTCTGGTTAGCAGGGTTCCCAACAATGTAATTTCAAGATGTTTCTAGTTGTGACCCCAAACTTCATCCTCTCCTAACTATACATATAGTCAAACGCTAAGACCTTGAATTATCTTCTGAATGTTCCTTTCTATAATCTTCCACTGCTTGCTGAAAGAACTTTGAATGGATCCCAACATTTAGACATAACAAAACTGTCTTAACGTGGGGATGTGCATTATAAACATTCTCCATCTACACTATCCTAATGAATTTAGAAACTAATGTAAATTAAGTCACGCTAAGTTCTCAAATACTATTTCCAACTTGATTTAAAAGGCCACTGTAGAGAGAACCCAGAAGGTACTGAAAATAAGTAGAACATTCTGTGTCGGAAACTGAAAGAAAAAGAAACTGAAAGAAAAAAAGAAGACAAGGCGAATACTGCTTTTAAACATACCATAGATTACAGAATATACCTATATAAAAGCTATTTCACTTCATGGTCTGGATAAAAACAATAATGCCATTTCAGCTTTGCATATGGCACTCAACAAAATCTCTTCACGGAATGACTGCTTTTTTGTATCATTGACTCCACAAACTGCATGTAGTTATATATTACCACGTAAGTTGAGATCTACGTAATTAGAATAAGCATTCTCCTACCTTATAAAAGAAGTATTGCACAAGTTCAGATATCCTAACATAATAAAAATGCCCATGAACAAGCAACATTTTTTTCAAATGTTTAAATTTAGGTATTGCATAGTCACTGTTTCTTGCTGCTTGACGACCTTCTTTGCCAATGATTCCTTTAAAAAAAGTGATAAAACTGCTAAATAACTTAAGAACTATTTCAAAGATACAATTATTTGAAAAATTACATAATAATGCTATGACATTCATCTAATAAAATCACCACCGTATCTCATAAAATTTCTGGGGTAAATTCACAAAAAGTTGTCTATAAAATAAATAACCTGATTCTTTGAGATTGTTTTTAAAAAGTAAACGTTTCTGTCATTTCACTTTAATTAATATTCTAAAAAGCACACTTACCTATACCAACATGTGCTTCTAGAATCATACTGACATCATTTGCTCCATCACCAATTGCTAATGTGATAGGATGCTCCTTTGATAACTTAATCAATTTTACAATCTGGAAAAAAATAGTGTTAAAAACTCTATTCTGTAATGGTTTGCTTATTTTGCATGACTGTACAATTAATTAAAAATGACCAACGCAGTTATATAAGAAATTCTGTGAAGGGACACAAACCCAATATTGCTCAACACAACTACTAAGCACAAAAATGACAGTAATTTCTTCATATTAAAAGTACTTGTTCCAAATATAAAATAACATTGTTCAAATACTTCCAAACTATTTTGAGAGAGGTGGACAGGAGGAAGGTAGAGCAGAAGAAAGGAAGATGCTGTTGAGATTGCTTAATGCTGTGTAAGTGCATTAATAAATTAAAAGGGTTCCAGAGACCAAGTGTACAATTTCAAAGAAATCGTGAAACTAAAGAATGAAAGATCCTGCTTTGTTAACTGTGCTGAATTTTTTTCTTACTATTTAAGAAAAGATAAGAGGACTCTGTATATATCTAAACACCATTGACACAGAAACTGTCCAAAGATTTGACTTTAAATCTCTCCATTATAAATTATTACCTCTGTAAATTCGGTACCGAGTCAGCTGCAACTAAAAACTTCTACAAACTTCCAGACAGAGAAGAGTGCTGGCTAAATACCTTTGTTAAAATGAGTAACGGTTACGTATGCTGTACCTGAGCACTGAGAAAAGGACATGGCAGTTTGAAAGCAAAAAAGAAGTGCATATTCCAATGTCTGTTTCTTTTAAAAGTTCTTCAGCTATATTGAGATGTTTCAGTAATGGAAAGATACGATTTTACTTGATACAAACTAATATGCAACATTCACAAAGTACTTAAAAATGATAATGTACACATTTTTCTGTCTGGATTCTTCTTTCTTGGCTTCCCACTAACGTTAAAAATAAAGAAGAAATATCACTCTACAGTAATAAATAATGCAGGTTCTTGTAGTATCAACAGTTAGTAGACTATTCAAAGCTTGTTAGGTTAAAAAGGAAGCAATTAGTTCAGTTCATTAAATATGTTCATTTATCAGCATGTACAACCATAAAATTTGCACAATATGTACATAAATCAAATTCAGGTGCACAGCTGGGTGCCATTTTAGCATACCATTATCTAAATTACTTGCTAGTAAAAATTTTCCCCTCTCTTTTTCCCTTTTTTTTTTCCATTTTAGAAGACACAAAAGTGAATGGTAACATTTTAAGTTACAGCAAGTCATACAGCATATTAGCTTTGAATATTTACGTACATGCACAGCTAACAAGCAAATACAAAATGAAATACGAACCTGTGCTTTTTGCAGAGGTGCCATTCGACAGCATAACACTGCACTGCAGTTCCTGCAAATTTCAAGAAAGAGCTCTCTGTAGTTACCAGAGCTCCCATCTTGTCTTGGTTTCATTATTAATGATAATGCTGCTCCATCAATAATTAAACCATAATCTTGCATATCAGTTGAAAGTCTGTTCAGGGATAAAATATAAACTAAGAGTCACTGTAAAATTCTCAGACATATTTTCAATTTGGCAATAGTTCTTTTGTGAAAATTAATTAATGAAAAAATAACGAGTGTGGAATATTGCAAAATTAATATACTTCTAAAGGAAAACCCTTGTATAGGACTGCTATTTATGGCATTTTAAAATTCTAGATTACATTGAAAGTATTCCGTGCTTCACCAGTTCGAAGACAGAAATATGATACCTCAGTGACTTCACCAGTGAGTATGAGTGTATAATTAATGACCTTTCAGTTTGGTTTGAAAGGGGTCCAAGAACTGCAGTGAGGTAAACTGAACTGCAGGAATAAACTGAATTCTGTGGCATGTTCCATAATATAGACAAAAAAATTAAAGAGAAAGGCCTTTGGTACTCTGAAATCTACTATGATGAGGAAAATAGTTTTTATTTTTCAAGTGTCTACATTTAAGGAAGTAAACGATGGTTTGAAAGAAATGCCTAACAGAGACTTGTTGGCCTGTAGAGATAAGGCCACTGTCTACATTTACACTATGTATACTTTGTGTTTAGTGTGGTGGCTAAGTCTGATACACGTATACTAGTAATTAGAATATTAAAATATAATAATTAAGTTACCTATAATATTACATTATATATATTAATCTATTACCGGTATACCTGTAATACTTAAAGCACTGCTAGTAGTGCAACCGTGGTCGCATGAAGCACAGTTTACCATAACAACACATGCTGAACAATGGGGGAAGTTGTTCCACACCACAAGAGTGGTTTTCTGTGGTATCCAAACTAGTTATTTCAGAGCACCCTTGTATTTGCCTGCATTACACAGGAGCCTCAGGTTCCGGCTCAGCAGCAAGTGTTGTATAAACATACGCTGAAGTTTACTTGTGCTCTTGTTTCAGTGCTCCAAGGTTGTTTTACTGTGCATGGGTTTTCAACAAACATGGTTTCACTAGGACCAATGTTTGTGAGGAAAGCACCATATTTATTAATATTAACATATTTTAAGCATCTCCATCCTCTCTAGAACACAAGCTATTTTTGAGGAATAATATAAAGTACTGTAAACTATATTTAATAACAGCTGACAGATATTTTCAGCACTTTGTTACCATTCGCTTAAGTAGGGCAATGTCATTAGTATGCAATGATACCGACCAAAAATGTATTATTACAAAGTTCAGGCAATGCACTGAATGTTTGACGTATTATAGTGAAAGATTTTCAGCCTGAATTTGAATATCCAGACAGAATCCTGCTATTACTATCTTAGCACATTCTCCAACTCTGAAGCCAAAGACAAAAAGTTCTGATGAGTCTTAACGTCCAGAAAATTGGCATTGCACAAAAAATTAAGCAAACATGTTTAAAAATACCTTGTAAGACCTGTGGGACTTAAGCTAAATGTGGTACAGATGACATAGAGAAATATGATTTATTTAACTGAATACACTAATGTTCTTGATTAGACCAGTAGGGTTTAAAGTCTAAGGAGAGCTAAGAAAAATGCTCTGGCCCAGAGTTTCAAGCTGTAAGGCTAAGAGTTATAGAAACTCTCTGCCAAAATAATATCACAAATGCTTCTTAGCTTGTTGGTCCTTCAAATGCATAGAAAATGTACTTGCTAGCTGGTTCCATACTAAAACCAGATCAAATATGTACCATTATGTCTGGAAGACCAGTAACTTCTTTACTTAGTATCTTAAGATGATAACGTTTTAGAATCCAATTCTTTGGTTTTTACAGTGGAAAAAAAGAGCAAGTAATATGTACCAGGTATGAAGCTTCAAATAAGTAGCCTAATTTACTACCTGTATGAGGCATAATTTAGATTATATCTGGGTTTTGCTTTTTAATGACGTTTAATCCTTCTATGGATTTTCAAAATACACAGAAGTCAATGATTTCTTTATAATTTAGGGCGCTTTGTTTTTATGCAAACCAGAAGATTTGGTACTACACTGTTGCCTGTCACCTGTCTCTAAATGTAGCATAATCTTCCCTAGAAAGAGGGCCGTATATTGTTGTTCTCTGTGGTCTTGGTCTTATCAAGAAAGTCACATCCCATACTAGCTCTGATTACAGCAGTATCTCATATCTGCTTCCTTTTTAGAACTTAGAAACAGTGCTTTGCTTTACAAGTACCGTTACATTTTTTCCAAGAATAAATATTTTTGCAATGGAAAAACATATAATTACAACGTCAGTTGTGATTACTCTTTTAACACTTAAAGCAGTGCCAGAAATGAGACAGAGAAAGAACCATGACTGTGAAAATTTAAACTTATGTGGAACAAACTCATGCTTATTGCCACACAATAATTCACACTTTAACAACAGAAACTGAAACATAGTATGTTGCTGCTCTTAAGGTAATTTATCAATCATTTAATTGTTTATGAAATGCACAGAAGCCCATTCCTGGCTTGCAAATTCAACTTTTTCCTTACCCTGAGAAAGTATCCCTGGTTAAGCTGCCACTGTGTCTTAGGACAGTTTTGCTTAGGTCAAAAAGCACATCGTGTAAACTCTGCTCCTCGATTTTCTTTGTGGTTAGCTCAAGTATTTGTGTATTTCTCCGGAAGAGTTTGCAAGCATAGCAAGTAGCTGCAGCAGTCTCCATTTTGTCTCCCGTCAGAACCCAAACTTTAATTCCAGCTTTCTGGAGTGCTTCAATAGTGTCTGCAGCTTTTTCTTGGAGTCTGTGGAAGTAAATTACAACATACATTGATAAGATTGCTTGGAAATGAGAAATTCAGAGGTCCTTATCGAAAGGTTTCCATAACCAAATAAAAAATTTCAATAAAAGTTATCAGACCTAAGAATTTTCCCCAAGGTGTGAAATGTTTAGGGGAGTAGTACATTATAAATAATTAGTTTTGACACTTTCAAAGTGCTCAAAGTTTCACCTTTCATTTATATAGCCTAAGAGACAAGATGCTTTATTCCCCAGACAAAGACTTAAATTAAAACATCTTCAGTGCTTTCAGCTAATGACATCAAACAGTGAAGTACTGCTGAGTTATTAAAGTTATCTCCCAGTTTTAACAGACAGTTTTTGACTTTTTTAAGACCAAAAGATTCTTCCTTCATTTTCTGAGTGCTCATTTTGTAACTCTTTCCTCAAAAACTTTTCCCTACAATTCGTTCAATAAGGTATTACATGAACTGCACATAAATGGCTTGAATATACTGATTTTTGTACACTTTTGTTACCAGCTTACTAAATTATAAAGTTACCATGGCAACTTTAGTATGCTAAGGGTATGGAATTGATTCAAATAAAGGGTTTTTCAAATAAATCTCGAATCCAGAAAAAGAGTTACAAGAGACTCTTCAACCACTTTGGTAACATCACTAAACACAAGAAACTAAGAAATGTACTAACCGATCTTCAACAGCTGTAGCACCAAGTAAAATAAAATCTCTTTCTATCTTCTCATACACTTCTGCCAATTTCTTTTCCCTGTCCTGGAGGGCCAGCTTTGCATTCTGAAGCAGCTTCTGTGCACTGCTATATTCTTCTGCTGTGAGCTTTTTATATGCAACGCACAATGTTCGCAGTCCCTCCTACAGAATGCAACCAAAAGAAACAAAATGTTTCTTAGAAAACTCTTCCTAGACTTCTTGCTGGTGTGTATGCTGGAATATTTGAAAAATTGGAATGATTTTACTATTAACATGAAGAGCCCCACTATTCACTTTTATAGTGAAGTGAGTATAGTATAGGCTAGTACAGCACAGTCTAGGCTAGAACATGGGTCAGCTTGATTCTGTGCTGCCCTGGAAGCAATTACAACCTGAGGGACAAACCTTAGTCCTCTAGATGAGCAACAGCTCAGCCACCCAACTGGACGTGTAAGATTACCAGGGAAGGGAGAGTCAAGGTAAAGGTTTCCTTTCCTATGCGTATAATCAGGCAGGATGACTCAGAATAAATAACAATAATATAAACAGTAGTTCTGCAGAGTCTGATTTTGATGCTGTGTTGCAGCAGAGACAGGGATAGGAACAAAACACGGAGAGCGTTGAAAGTGCAAATCCAACTGCGCCACTTCACTCAAGTGAAGACTAGACTTTAGCTGTGGGTGTTTCAGACCGGATCAGACTTTTGGACTGTGTGATGAATAAGAAAGGGAGTATATAGACTGTGTAAGGTGTGAAAAATCTGCTATAACATAGAAAGCAAGTTTTGCCACCTCAAGTATATTGCCTCTCACAACACTATTTAACTGGCACTTCATTGACTGTACTCCAGCAGGTCTTTGTATATTTACATATTACCAATCCAAGAAGGAGAAGTATTAAAAAAGCCCTGACTCTTGCTATTGATACGGGCAGGTGCCACGTGGCTGCTTCTCTTCTTTCAGAAGCTTCTGTATGTAGGAGACAGCCCTACTTTCAATTATCCAGGATGAAGAAATAGCTGTTGGTCTGGATTTCTCTCTTGACAGACATTGGATGGATACAAAACATAAACGCTTCTTTCAGTTTCATTAGCCACCTTCACTTGTAATTATCAGACAGTTGTTTCATTTAGTAAAGCTTAGCAAAGCACTTTGACAAAGAGTTTTGAAGTTTCCCTTTGAAATGAAAGCAGTTAACGGTGAATGCATTTTTTCACATACCTGTAATAATACTTTGTTTTCAGTTTGAGTACCGGATGCCAGCGAATTTTATCCTATTTACAAGACTGGCAGTCATATTCCACTGCAATGTGTTATGTGTATTTTTGGACACAGCAAAATTCAGTATTTTACAACTTCAAATTCTACCTTTTAGGTAAAACCAAGTTCTGAATTTCTTTTAAAGGTGATCAGGCAGTTCATAGCTCATTTTAGCAAGCAAAAATGTAAGTATAAGGATGATCACTGCACTGTTTCCCCTTAAGAAGTGCATTTGTTGCTACACTGTACTCTAATGGATTTTCTCTTTTAAAAGCTTGTAAACCAACCACAGGCAGCAAATCACAATTGCTAAGGCTGGAGACTGAAAGCAGGAATGAGATTTCCAGTGAAGTTTTTCACTTTTCTTTCATTCAAAAGTTAATTCAAACAACCACAGTGCCACACTAAAAAGCTACTTGACAACCTCTGGTGTAACATACAGTTGTGCGTATCTAATGCACTCGTATCTCACCGCAACTGCCATCTGGAAGATGAGATGGAAGACAGATTCAAGCAAGGGAGTAGCACAGACTGCTATCCATACAGCCTGTGCACACTTTGGCATAGAATAGCCTTGGTGCCTGGGAAGACAAATCTGTTACCAGATGAAGCAGGAGGCGAGAACACTTCATTTTTTTTGACACTGATGTCGCATGAACAGATCAATAAAACAATCTTACCACTGCATTGCGTTCAACTCTGGATCGTATTTGGTCAATTTTGCCTTCTTTAACTCTAGGAAATATGGAAGAATCTGCTCCCTTACAAAACAGAAATATATCACCTAAAAGAGACAGTATATGGAATTCAAAATGGTCAAATACATCTTTCTTCAAAAGCCATCCAAATTACCAAGTCTTCAAAAATATTTCTTCCAACTTTTTAATAACTTTTGCATTCATGCTGGTACCCAGTTCCCTTTTTTATAAAGGCAGGCACAGACTGTGATTAGTGCTTAACTCTTTGATAAACCAGAAATAAATTCAAGTGAAACAAAAACATCTAAGAAGAAACAGAATGTGACAGCCTTACCTGTTGAAGATTTAACAATTACACTCATTCGCCGTCTCACAGAATCAAAACTCAAAACCTCTAATAATTCAAACCTGAAACAGAAATAGAGTATTTTTTAAACAATTCTGCTTTTCCAGATCCCTAAACTGGTTATTACGACTTTGAGCATATAAAATAAAACATGACTTCTAACATGGAAAATTATGGTGAGTACTATGGAATATGGAACAAGTACAGAATGAAACAGCAGATTACAAATAATCAATAAGAGAGGCCCTTAGCTCCTAATTACTTGAAACAGAATTTGTCTGCAAGATGTTCATAAGTATCTTTCGATGTACAGTCAATATAATTTATTTAAGAAGAAGACTAGAAACATTGCAGTAGAGCACTATACTGCTTATAAAGTAAGTAAATTTCTACCTATAATACTTAGGCGTAGCCTTAGAACTTGAAATGCATAGGTGTTTACACAGAAGTCTTTATTTAATATTTTTCTAATCTTGACTTTCCTATCTCCCAAAAGCATTCCAATCGTTAATCCCAGTCTCTTTGTGATTCACTACTGTTAATATTTAGCTTATAAAATAGATCTGCTTGTTTCATTAGATCATTCATTTCTAAGTCCTTACAACAGCCTGGGATTCAAACCTGTGCCAGGCCACGGTGTTTATTTCATTAAGATTCTAACAAGGAGCCGGATCAGGCCTATGTCTATAAAACTGTGATGCATTTTGGAGAAAATTCCTAATAATTATAGTGCTTTCATAAGTCAGCAAATGATACTGACTCCAGTTCCTATGAGTTGAGCCACAAAAGCCTGAAGTAACCTTTAGGAAAAATCCTCCATATTCCCCTAAAAGGGGGAAATTAACAGCAAGGTTCCTATATTCGTGTCCAAGGGTCCCTACATATTTAGCAGAGTACATATGCAGAAAGATCCAGATGTACAACAGACTTAAGCAGCAGACATCTACAGAAGTGTAAGGTAACATCTTCAAAAGTAGGTACATCCCATTGAACAGCTGTACTACTTAAATGTTACTGAAAATTTTACTTGTATTATGGTCTACAAGATTTATTCTACATGTCAAAGGAAAATAACAAAAAACAGTAACTGTTTTAAATTTTCTTGGAACCAGCTATAAAAATTTACAGGTATTTCTCTCTGTAAATTATATGGATTATTTGTGAACAACAAATTGGGTACATACCATTTTCTATTAAGAAAATACTATTTACCATATAACAAAGGAAAAATACCCATAGTTCCTAAAACTATTAGGAACTATTAGATTAGGTCATGAACCCCACCCCACACCTTTGTTGTCATATTAATATTTTGTATTACATATACTTGTCAAACTAACAGACTAAGCGAAAACACAGAACTACAGGGTCTGTTAAAATTATAAATGTTAGCAGATGATTTAGTTATCTACTAAAATGTAAAATTTCTGACTTTTCTGAATTAAAAATCAATGTATAGGGAAAGAATGACTTATTAAACACATCAAAAAAATTCGTCATCAGTCTATTTTGTTATATTTTTAACCACTCACTTCTCTATGTTATTTTCCCGATTTAAGATCTCCATAAAATTGTCCTTCAGCCTTAGATAGGTGTAACCAAGTCTGTAAAATGAAACACACATCAAGAGATTGAATACAGCAAATATATAATTATCCAGTTTAAGCATGTTGTAAGGATTTAAGACCAAACTTCTCTTCTAGAAAAAAACCCCCATAAATAGTGAGCTGTTTTTATTTGATTTATGAATATGAATAATTGTGACAGTACGTTAAGAAAATCTTCAGCTCTAGATTTGGTGTTTGTTACCTGCGTGCTCGACTACCTCCCTGAAGTGCCTGTACACCAATGCACGCAGTATGGGGAATAAACAGGAGGAGCTGGAGATCTGTGCGTGGTCACGTGGCCACGACCTCATTGCGATCACGGAGACGTGGTGGGACAGCTCGCATGACTGGAATGCAGTCATGGACGGCTATGTACTTTTTAGGAAGGACAGGCCAGCAAGACGGGGTGGTGGAGTTGCTCTTTATGTCAGAGAGCAACTGGAATGTATCGAGCTCTGCCTAGGGGTGGATGAAGAAC
>VZSC01015849.1:593259-604458 GCA_013398225.1 Steatornis caripensis
CCTTCCAACCCCTACCATTCTATGATTCTATGATTCTATTACACTTTTTGTGCTGAAAACAATTTCGAACTTCAGTGATTAGATCTCTAGATTTAAAAAGTGTAATACCTAATGACACACATACCTCTGTATTCCCTCAACCAAAGCAACTTCATCAGGTGATGATGATATATATATACAAGATCTTCTTGAGAGCTGGTTTTTCTTCAATCCATCTACGCTGTCATCATCTTTTACTTGAACAGTGTGGCAAAGACAAAGAGCTCGGAAAAATAGTTCCTCTCTCTCCTAAAAAATAGAAGGAATGGTTGTCATTATGTGCGATCACTTTCAAGCATGCCTTTGAAAACTTTTCTTTTGGAAAGTTAGCAATGTCACTGATTACTACTGTTTATTATCAGATAAAGGCAGTGTCACACGTCACCAGCCCTTTAGGGGGAGACAAGTTTTTCCCAATGGTAACCACACACCTGTTTAATAGCTGGCTAATGCTACTAGCATTGACATGCAAGTCAAGCTGCTGAAGGCCATAAAACACAGTGTGCATCTTTTGCCTCCTCTGAGTGCTTACATGTGGCTAAAAGTTTTTTTCTGTACTTTTGCTTATTAAATACTAGTCAAGGTACAATTTTAGGAGTCCTGAGTCCAAAGGGACACAGCACCTGGAGCACAAGTGTTAATAGGCTTTACAGATTTCAATTTCTTATGCAGCTTTAACAACCCTGAGAGTTATATAAAAATAAAAGGATGTGGACATTTTGGCAGCTGGAACCAACAACTTCTATGAAGTTTCAGATGGTTTGGTAATGACAGCTTCTGACACCATAAAGAGATTTCTATTTCACGGATACCTGGCTGTGTTCTACCTGTATCTCTGTATCTGAGTCTTATTCTTCTGTGCTGTTCAACACAAACTGTCTGTGTCATAGTAATTCCAACATAAAAACACTGTACCTTGGGACCACATTCTGAGGGCCATGGGTGACAGAGCCATAAGGCTGTTGAATTACACCAACGTATTTTAAGATGCCTTGTTCTGCCATAGTGAAGGGTACGGCCAAGTATGATTTGAGACTGTACTGATATATTTTAAAATATATTGTCCTTTGGCTATGATTATACTGTGCCCATTTACACTCTGCTCATCAGCTGACATGTGAAGTCTCCTTAACTTTCAAGTAACTTTACCTTACCAAAAAAAAAGCAAAAAAAGCCACAGTACATACATGCTGTGTGTACCACATTTCAGATGTGGCTATATTAAGTCACATTTAAAAGTAATTTAATTTGATCATAAACCATTCTCTGGCCACATCTTCACTCAGTGATGACTAAGCAGCAGTTCGCATTGAGCACTCATTTCTCCCCTTGAGTTTCCTGCCTTGCTTTCTCTGTTGTAGCTGATGTTAAATGGAAACCAGCTATTACGTTTCTTTAGCTATTAACCAGAGAAAGGTGTATATTTTGGGGGTTTATTTAATTCAGTTTTACAGCTGGAGTAAGTTGAGAAACTTCCTATTAAGCCTTTACATCTTACTGTAAACTAGGAAGGAAAATGTCTATGTTGTGATGCATTTCCTGCGATTACCTACTTTGATTACTGAAAATCAAAGATGTTATATTTCTAATATTCCCTTCATCAGCATAATTCAATTTTCATGTTTCATTGTAAAAAACAACAACTTAGAAAGAGCCATCACACCTTTCCACTTCCTCCTGGAGAAGAATCAATCATATCAATGCCTGTACAATCATGGAGAATTTGGCCATTGCAGATAACATGCGGTACATAAACGTGCCCTTCGATGCAACATTCTATGAATTCCATGTTGTTCTCAGTTAACGTTCCTGTTTTATCTGTGAAGACATACTCAATCTGCAAATGAGCACAAATAAAAAACGGCAGGAATATGAACAGAGATTTTCCAAGGTCTCTCAACAAAACTGAGATTATTACTGGGTTACACCTTCCTTTAAAGATCCTTATGAAGGCTCTTTCAGAAAAAGAAGCCAGTTTCTTTTGGGAGTCATCTTTCATGGAAATGTGGGCCCTGAAAGATTTTATCATACAAGAGTATCAGCAAAGTTATCTTTTGCCTCATAACACATATAAATAATGTGTTTAACCTTCTTTCACTCTTCTCTCAAGCTCCTTTTTGTTTTTAATGCCTGTCTTGCTGCAAGACAGATATTTATGGAAACAAAATGCACACAAATTCCATTTCCCAGGGACCATTATTTAACGTACGTGCCTGGATTTGGATCAGTTTCTGCCAGAACAGTCCTTAGGGTAGTATCATAATTCCCCACTACAATTATGTTAGTTTAAATGAGGATTCTGGACTAACGGTCACACATAGTTATACACATGGGCACTGCTACTGCCCTGGAAACATTCCTTTTGTCTCAATATTGAATTTTTGATTTATTTTATCTTTTACAATGAGCCCAGCATTTAAAGATAAAAACATCAAAAATAAAACCAAAACCTGAACTATAAACCAAAAACCGAACTATAAACAAGCTCAATTTTGGATACTGGATATAGGTATTGTATACAGATTGCATGTATATATTTGATAAACTGAGAGCCGTAAGATTAGGAAGCAAGGCAACTATTTAGTATTCGTCAGATTGTTTAACAAACTTCGACATTTACCAAGTGCATCAAACAAACAAAAAAATGCTCTCAGTAATAAGAGAAGTTATTAAATACGTGAACTTTCTTCCTAGATTGACTTTTCTAACATTCATTAATTTGAAAAGGCAAGTTTCCAAATTTTCCAGTGGTTTGGTATCTGTGGACACAATACCCATATTCAACTTTTTTCAAAGTGGACAGGATTTATATACGTTCCTTTCTTCTCAACGTCTATATTCAGTTTCATAATACATTTATACAAAATGCTATCAAACAAAGGTCTTTTACACATTGAGTGTGCTACTTTGGGATCAACACCCATTACATGAAAAAAGGAATACAGCATGTATATCACTATGACAGTATCTACTACAACCACAAATAAGGATTCGCAATCAAAGCCTTCATTAGAAATACGATGTATAGTATCTTTGAAAAATGTAAAAGCAAAATTTAGTTCATTGGATTGGTGCTAATAATGTCAAGTATTGATGAGGGTCCCATTCTGGGGATGACACTTATGTAGTAAGTTATTTTTTACAACAGAATCACAGAATGGTTGAGGTTGGAGGGCACCTCCGGAGGTCATCTGGTCAGCCCATCCTGCTCAAGCAAGGCCACCAAGAGCTAGTTGCACAGGACCACATCCAGACAGGTTTTGTTTATCTCTAAGGGTGGAAACTCCACAGTCTGCCTGGGCAACTCAGTCACTGTGATGGTAAAGCAGTGTTTCCTGATGTTCAGATGGACCCTCCTGTTTCAGGTTGTGCCCATTGCCTCTGATTCTGTCACTGGGGACCACTGAAAATAGCCTGGCTCCATCCTCTGTGTACCCTCACTTCAGGTACGTATATACATTGATAAGATCCTGCCTGATCTTCCCCTTCTCCAGACTGGACAATCCCAGCATTCTCAGTCTGTCCTCACATGAGAGATGCTCCAGTCCCTTCGCCATCTTTGTGGCTCTTCACTGGACTCCCTCCAGTATGCCATGTGTCTTATACTGGAGAGCCCAGAACTGGACACAGTAGAGAAGGACCACCTCCCTGGACCTGCTGGCAATACTCTGTCTAATGCAGATGAGGATACCATTCACCTCCTTTGTCATAAGGGCACATTGCTGGCTCATGCTCAACCTGGTGTCCAGCAGGATCCCTGGGTCCTTTTCTGCCAAGCTGGGTGACCCCCAGAGTACGCTGTGCCCCATCATCAAGATCATTAATGATCAGGACTGGAACCAGTATTGACCCCTGGGACACACTGCTGGTTACTGGCCTCCCACTAGACTTTGCACTGCTGACCACCACACTTAGGGCCTGGCTGTTCAGCCAGTTTTCAATCCACCTCCCTGTCTGCTCATCCAGCCCAGAATTCATCAGTTTATCTACAAGGATCTTATGGGAAACAGTGCTGACTGTCTCCCATAATAATAAAATACTTGGTACCACCTTTTATCCAAACAGGTATTTAACCCTAAAAACTTAATTACTTGTTTGACTTTACAAAAATAAATAAATACATCATCTTATTTATTTATTTAAAAACCTATGACAACATTTTAAATTGATAGAGAACCTAAACATTTTCTCAAAAAATATTCAAGCATATCTGTGTCAAGGTGATGATTTTTTTCACACAGAATACTAAACATAGAATTTCTTTTGGAAAATGAGAGTGACAGTCAATCATTTTATTGGATGAAACTTGTGTCTGGAGATTTGGTGTCAGTCTAGCTAGACAAAAAGGGTTTTTTTTCCATCTGACTTTTACTCTAAGTTTAGATGCTTATATAATCTCCCTCTAAAGTCAATGGAGAGAAATCATTACCTTCTTAAAGTGTCTATGCTTTAGTAATACAATAAAACTAATTGATTTCCACTGACTGGCTGAGAAATCAGGGTTTTTGGTTCTGAAAATCAAATTTTATTTTCAAAATTAATCAGCACTAAAGCAAATACACACTAAGCTGCAAAAAAAATCTGAAGTGACAATTTTAAAATAAAAAATTACGATAGAATCAATTGAAAACATTTATCACTTGATGAAATTTACCTGTCCCAACTCTTCATTGAGGTCAGAAGTATTCACCAGTGGTCCTTCACCAGTGTCCTCATCAAACATTTCCTCATCCCATGTAAGGAAATAAGAACCAAGAAATTTCTGCATTTCCACAGTGACGTACATGGATACAGGAATAATGTAGTTGAAAAGAACCATGAATGCAAGGAAGTCTGTAAAAGCTCGAAGAAACTGCCAAAGAAACAAGATGAGAATATTGACTTTTCAAGTACCATCAAAACTCAAAAGATTACTACGTACACTTGCAAATTATTTTTTTATAACAACTTTCTAACAGTAAGCAACACCTTTCACAGCTCACAGTTCAGCATAGGATGTACACCTTCATGATTTATAACATCATAACTAATTTGGCATGAAGAAAAAAGCTTTTTTGTTTTAAATTTGCATTTTTCTTCACAGACATAAAAGCGTAGAGTACAGTTACACATCATTTTTGTAAAGTCCTAGAGCAACGAATGAGTGGTGAATGCCAGTATGAGAACAAGGAAAACAATAAAGTGGACATTCACAAATTACCAGAAAAATATCATAAAACTACAGTAACTCACTCAAGCATTACCAAATTACATAACTTTCAGGCAGCATTTCACTAATAAATAAAGGATTTCCCTTCATTATCTCAATACAATTAGAACGTGTGCACATAAACCAGCTCATTTTTTTCAGAAAAATTTAATAGATAAGATTTCTACAAATACACAGTCACCAGTGTTATCAAAAAAGGCAACAATTTATGATTGGTTGTACATACTTTTCAGTGGGATTCTTATGAATTAAGGGTTTAGTGAAACTTTTTTTGTATTTTAATTTATTTCCATACCAGATTTCTTTTCCTTTCTGGCTCTGTTTTCTGATTATACCATGGCTCATCACGAAATGGTTCACTCTGCCAGACATACTTCAGGACAGTATTTATTAGTGCTTTACTGATGAGAATACAGAGGTATACAATAAGGAATACATTCATTGATCTAAAAAGAAAAAGCAACATCAAAATTCCATTAGCATATAAACTACAGAGTTTATTAGAAGATGTTATACTTGTGCTTCAGCCTAACATGTGCTGCAAGTCTAACAATGCTATGATGTTAAATAACTTCTCTACAGTGTTTTCCCAATGAAGAAAAATATTATTTAGGATCATTTTCTTTTTAAAATGTTAACTGCTATAATTGTTTCCAAAATGTGTGTGACACATTACCAAACCCAGTACACTAGTGAAAACAATAGCATAGACGGAATCGTAACAGAATAACTGGGCTTGTATCTGAAGGCCTTTTTATGCCATTTCCCTGAACCAATATAAAACCACTCACACAAGCACTTTTATAGCAATATAAATCTATTGAGAAGATTTTGCTATGTAGCTGTAATGATTTAACTCTTTCTAGACAGATCTAAACAAAGAAAGAGCAAGAACACTTTGCATTTAAAATTGTGTTTACATTAATGATGGGCATGAACTAAAAGCCATGGGTTACACATTAATAACAATAGAACGAGAGACATTATCACTGCTCAGTCACTGCATAAGAGAAGGGCTGTCAGCTGGTCGGTACATCTTGCCTTAATCAACGACACCGTTCTTTTCACAAGGCTGGACACCTTACTCAGAGCTGATGATTTCAGATAGCAGAGTAGGACTAGAAAATGATCCCGTCTACTACAAAAAAAGTAAGCAACCAACGTCAGCTCATCCCTTGAGTACAGCAGTGTCTTCCTTTCCCATCATACGTGCCTGTATGGAACTTTTAATTTTAGTTAAACCATGGAAAACCTGCCAGAGACAGGCTTTGTGGTACTGCAGTTGATGCAAAGTGAAGTGCATCCAAAGAGTTATTTTTACTGAATTCAAGACTTAATTGTAATGAAAAGGAATGTTATGATAGTGAAGCACATACTCGTGGAAAACTGTTAGTACATGTACTCTGACCAGTGAAAGAAAAGTCTTCTGGAACAGCAAAACACATATCTTAAAAAGGTAAGCGTTTCATTAAGGTGGCTTTAAAAAACTATTTAACATTTAATAGAAATCCAGTATTGAGAACTTCATTTATATGGCATTATATAACTCATAAGTAAAAAATGATACACAAAGAAGAGGTAAATTTTAAGTCCCTGTACCTCTGTTTTAATTTAAATCAGTGAAACATACTTCTAGCAAAAAAAAAAAAAATCCCCTTTCCCCTTTTAGGCATCATTCAAACATGCAGTTTTCAACTCCCAAAATAAATATTAGAAATTTTACTTTTCTACAGCAGATCGCTTCTGTGATTTTGCCTGGTAATTTAATGCCATCTTAGTTTCCATGCCAGTGTAGATAGCAACACCTGAAATTAGACAACTTGTTTTACTAAACATTGCACATTACAGTAACTTAATAAAAGCATAATTCACTGGATTATTATACTCTGTCATTTCTTTAATTCTCTGTAGTCTGAAGAAACAGAACAAAGATTTGGATGATACTCAAAAACTAGAAATGGCTTTAATACCTTGGTTCTTAGAGGGAGATCTTAAGCAGCATTTACATCACATTTGAGAGTCACATTTCCCAATTGCTAACATGTTGCTATGTATCAAAGCCAAACCAAAGCTAGGATTTGAATAAATCCCCTTACATTTTTAAGTCGGGGGGTTTTATTGGCTTTAATTTTAGAATCTAAGTCAGACATTGTAAAAGAAAATCCAGATAGGGTTAAACGACAGGATACATCCAAGAAGAATAAAAGGCAGCCATTGATTTTGCTTGCTTCCTGAAAATTTAGTAATTCATAAAAAGAGTGATCTTTTGAGATTACCAATTTCCTGTTGATAACACAGATCGAGAGACTAAACTTCAGAAGATTAAATACAAAACCTAAAAGAAGCTGTAAACAAGAAGGTTGATTCAAAGTACTTATTAAACCAGCTCACCTATACGTTCCTAAAATAAAATAATTTAGGATATGGATTGTGTAATGGCAAACACTGCCTGTGTAAGGCAGAACGGAAACAACCACTCATACTGTGAACATTTCTGCCTAATACACAAGTTAACATAAATATTAAAACCATCCTCTGAAGTTCACAGAAATACTTACAACAAACTAGTTATAGTAGTTAATCTATTTTAGATTACAATTAAAAGCAAAGAGAGCAAGTTTAAATTAATATATACTTTTTACACTCTTTTTGGAGAAAAAGTTGCAAGATTTTGGTATTTTAGGCTAAGCAGTTCATGGCTATCTATGATCTTCCTTCTTGGGAATACAGAAGTTGTGTATGATAGAGGATGACTTGGATCCTTGTTCCTTTTGACACCAGCAAAGAGTGGCTTGTTACAACAGAACTACTACTCCCACTAGGCTTTCTTGAAGGACTTCCAAAACACGTATCTCAGTTTGTGCTTCCTATTTCTGTTAAAATATTCAAAATTTTCCATGGAACAAAGACAATTCAGACACATAAAACACACCGGCTAGCAGAAAGTGTAATTTTGATTGGAACTAAGTGGATTTTTTTTTTTACCAGACATATTTATATCTGGTTACAGTATCTGTTTTGACAAATAAGCAAAATAGATTCAAAATTTTTCAACAAGCTCACTAACTGCTTTGGGACAACAACACTGATTTACAGTGCTTAGTCAAAAGCCACATATTTACATGAAGAAGTTGAGTCACCTTCACTAATTCTTGAAGACTAAACTATAAAATCCCCCTCCCAAAAACTTCTGTAGTCAGTGCACATCATTAATAGTTACTTTGCTGCAATTACAGCAACAGTAAGCCCTATTAAAAGTTGTAAGTAAAGTGATTCAATAGAGATCATATGCTCAGTAGCAACTGTAGGGTTGTAACCTTGTTAGATGTTTGCTTATTACTTCAGGGTGCATTTAAATAATCAACAGAAATATTTACCAAAGATTTTTTCTGTATTCTTTAAAGTGGCTCCTCTAAGAAGCAGATTTTCGGATCCTAATGGCCTGCAAAAGGTAAGTATTACAAAATACAAACATTTAGAGAAACAGCAGACCTTAGTGGAAGCCACGTAAAACAGGAAATCAGTTTTACTCAAACATTTTAATTTTGTGTAACAAAATTACTAGGCAATATTTAAACCTTTTAAGTGAAATTTAAAAAAAATACATAGATGCCTAAAATTAAGCTCATAATTTCACAATTCAAGTCTTAAACCAATACATCTAAAAAACACATATGTAGGTACCTAAATACTTACCATCCTAATTGTAAGCTGCTTATTTTTAAAAATACCGATTCAAGTCTTTTTTAGGCTTATATAAACTACAGTGTCCTGCACGTCAGAATTACTTACTAAGGACAATACATTCTTCAATTTTATTTTAAGTCTAAATGGCATACAAGGTACTGTTTGATACTTACTGTATACATTCCAAAGCATAAATACAATTCATTGAGGAGTAAGGGAATTAACATGAGGATCTCCATGCAATTTAAAATAATATTTTGGAGCACGATATGTAATGCAAATCACCATATGAGTTCAAAACCAAGGACTACTTCATAGCCAGACAGCATGCAGAACTGCCAGAGTCTATTCATACAGCGCTGGCAAACAGAAACAAGTTCGGTATTTCTGAACGTTATTCAGTGTTCTTGTGGTATGGAACACCCCCAAACCCAAGAAACTCTAAACCAACAAAAACCCCAGGGCCATAACTCTGATGTAAAACCTGAAACTAGTTCCATTTAAACCAGTGGACTGATGTTATATGAATGATTTGGGTTATAAGACATTACACCCTAATATAGCAAAAAATACCAATTGCTCTAATAGTGCTGTCCAAGGAATACAAGCCTTAATGCCACAGATTTTTTTCTCACTCAGTGTTACACACAGATCAATCTATTGCTGTTGAGATTAAAAAGGTATTTTCTGCTTATTTTCCTTTCCTCTCCTGCTAAGTCTATTTCCAAGCAAGTTTATCAGTCAAAAGAATCTTTAAATTGAAAGAAGCAAAAAAGACTGTTTTCATAGCACACTGCAGCAATCTACTATTACATGATACATCACTCAAGGCGGAAAGGACAGTGGGATCCTCAGGAAAGGATGCCTATGCCCTGGAAGTAGGCAGCTGTCACTAGAACAGCTCACGTGGCCAACGCTATGCCTGACTCTCTTAACTAAGAGACCCCAGGAAGAACACAGCCCAGAACAACTGAGAGATGGTCACTCTGGATGGTGACAGACATTTTTGCACTGTTTTGCACTGCAGTTACACAGGTATTTCCTGGGAGCTATGACATTTACACACCGAATAGCCAGATTTCCCCTCCTCCTCGTTTACTGAGGTAGAAAATCACGTAGCTATGGACACATTGAGGTTAGGAAGGCACTTGGCCAGAATGGAGTAACTTCCCACACGCTGGGGTCTAGGATGTCACCTGAGCAAGAAGCCTTTCCCTTCTATTGCTTTGCCTCTTTGTGGCAAGGTCCTGAACAAAATCAGGTACAGCAACACTCTTCCTTGCTGGGTAGACAGAAGATCCTAGGCAGAGAGACTTGTGCCTCTTTTGTATTGCTTCATTTTTCTTCTCTATTTGCTGGACAGGGAATGTCCTGGGCTACAATCTGCTCCTTGAGCAGAATGCACCGCACTCACTTCAGGATGAATTTGCACAGAAGGCAGACCCTTCTGGGTGCCAGACCCAGGGTAACAGATCGCCGTCTCCTACATCACATGCAAAATGCATTTCCCTGGATGTTGCCTTCCTGAATGCACACAACACTGTGGACATTTTAGACAAATGTACGAACACCTTCAGTAAAACTAAACGTGATGTTTGGCATGCTCAATCTCCTCTAAGAAGAAGAAAAATGAGAGAAATACACAAGTAATACTATTCATACCATTTGGTGCACTACTGAGACCCCATGCTAATGGGGTAGTATTATCAAAGTAGTGTCAAAATCCTATCAACATAATTCAAAAACTAGACCTAAGAGAAATCTAACTGACTTAAAGATTAAATATTTATGATAAACGAAATTACAGTCTGTAAACTTCTAAGAGAAAAATAGTTCAACAATAAGACATGGCAGCACAATGTTGGTGAAACAAAGGTAATTCTCATTATTGATACTTATTCAACCCTAAAAATGTTTAAATGAGTAGAAACCCTGGATTTTCCTACCTTGCAGTAGGCTCGTTCATGTCATGGTAAACATTTATTCGACCAACAAATCTGCAAGGGAAATACACAAGTAGTTTGACAGCACTGCTAATCTGTGTATTCTTATGTATGTATGTCCCAGTATTTCAGTTCTTTAAACGTACATCACAAGGACATGTCATTCTCTTTATATACAGATGTATATATACCACACATACATATTTTAAAATGCAAATTACTCTCACTTTTAAAATCTTTAAAACATGTATGTGAGAATAGATTATTTCAGAAGTATTTTGTAGAAAGTATTTATTACAGTGAGAAAATAGTTTCCAATTA
>VZSC01015849.1:604550-621915 GCA_013398225.1 Steatornis caripensis
AATTAAACATGCTCTGATTATCCAGGAACTAAACAAGAATACAGAGATGCATATGGATATATTTAAAACATGTAGATACAAAAATAAACAGAACAGTAAGCCAATGTAAAGTCTCTGTAAAAAAGATATAAAAGATTATAAAATTATGACTAAATCTTCTAATTAGACAAGAAATCTTATTCTGAGCTACCTGAGGAGAGTAACAGTGTGATTACCATCCTTTAAAAAACTTAAAACCCACAACTGAGTTAAAAACAAAACAAAAGCATAAAGACAATAAGCAATTTTCCCTCTGAATATCTCTAAGTACATCTTACCAATATTTGCCAGGTTGACTCTGGACACCAACTAAGCACTCACTAGCCTCTCGCTCATTCCCCCCGCCCAAGCAGGACAGGGGAGAGAACCGTAAGAGCAAAAGGGAGATAATGACAGTTTAGTAAGCGAAGGAAAAAAACCCAAGCAATGCAAAGGCAACCATGCACCACCTCCCATAAG
Source organism: Steatornis caripensis (assembly GCA_013398225.1). Classification (NCBI taxonomy): domain Eukaryota; kingdom Metazoa; phylum Chordata; class Aves; order Caprimulgiformes; family Steatornithidae; genus Steatornis; species Steatornis caripensis. The sequence goes on from VZSC01015849.1 coordinate 605,049, forward strand.
CAGACCAATGCCCAGCCAGTCTCCAAGCAACAGCTACTTTGGAAAGACTACCCTCCCAGTTTTATTGCTGAGCATGACATTATAAGGCCCAGAATATTCCTCTGGTCAATTGAAGTCAGCCATCCTGGCTGTGTCAGCTCCCAGGCTCCTGCCCACCCCCAGCCTACTTGCTGGGGGACTGGGTGAGAAACAGAGAAAGCCTTGACGCTGTGCAAGCACTGCTCAGCAATAACTAAACCACTGGTGTGTTATCAACACCGTTCTAGTCACAAACCAAAAACACTGCACCTCGCGGGCTGCTATGAAGAAAACTAATTCCATTCCAGACAGACTTAGTACACTGTATTTGCAATACCACTGCCCAAGCGGGCAACCTCAAACGAAAAGGGATTAAGCCAGGCATTAGCATTCTGGATGGCAGAGGAAACTGTGCGGAGTTGGTGGGTCTGTTACCCTGGATGGGAGCCACCCAGGCTCAGAGGAGTGGTGACCTGTCTGCTCAAAGCATATACAACACAGAAGAGTCACATCTAAAGACATTGTACAGTTTGCTATGGTGCATCAGGATGGAAAATGACTATGTGCCTTTGGAAAGAAAGATTCACCACTGCGGTTTGTTGAGAGGTCAAGTAAAAATCAGCACAGATAGAATCTGTCTACTAACAAGCATTCTTATTATTCATGTGTCAACAGCTTCCCAGCAAATTCCACCATCTATAGCGGTGTGAGCTTCAACTTCCAAATGTTCACATTCGTGAGCTATGTATTTAAAAAAGGATCAAGTCATTCATGAAATCAGTTTTTGTTCTGTTGTAGATTTCTAGACCAGTTCCTTGGTCACCAAGGTCAGGGAACAGAGATACCTCCACATCTCAGAAATAAGCAATGTTTTCTATGCATCTTCCAAGAGTACTTGCCCACAAAACAGTGCGTTTTAGTTTGTCGACATATTGTTTTCTGTGTATTATTTCAGCTATTTTTACTGTGGCAGGAAGAAGTGCTTCCCAATAGTACAAGTTTTTTCGTTTTGCACTATTAAGAAAGACGTATCGAAAGAGGCTTCTTAACTTATCACTAAGTTTAGTGAAATTTTGTGCAGTACCTTTGCAATATATTGAGTATTACATGGCTTTAAGCATTGTTAAAAAGTTGTAGAGGTTTTTCTTCATATTATGGATGCTTAGTTTTTGAATGTCTTGCTGATCATAATGGCTTCATACTATCATTAGCTAATACCTCAAAGCACGTCGGGTGAGGCTGATCATTAATGGTAACAGATGTAAATCTGTATTGCAAATAGTCTTGATAATTTCAATTTTTTTTGGCTTCTTGTCAGATCTATTAAATTAGCATTGTTTTTACCTCATAGTGTGGCTGATGAAGAGCTTGTACTAAGAGTAGAAGCATTTGCCATGTTCGTGTTGTTCACCTGTGCTTGCATTATTAGTATCTTCAATCTGCAATTTCTTTAAACCAACTGACCATTTTGTGAGGGTTACTTTAGTTAGAACTAGGTAATATAATCTGTAAAACTGGGCACAGATAAACTGCAATACTTTGCAATACGCTGAAAGCAAAGGAACGAGTGAGGGTGCCACTGGCAACCTCTCAGCATTGTAGAACACCCTCTCTTTTCCCTGGGGACTCCTTGCAAACTAGGTGACATGGGACTCTGACATACAGGCTGAGTAAGGGTGCCAGTGTCCAGAAATATATCAAATATTAGCAAAGCTTAATTTTTTTCTTATTTTTTAAATTCAAAAAAAATAGAAATAGAAGTTCTAGAATTTTCATTACACACTCCAATGGATAGTCTTGTCCACTCCCCTTGAAGATCACTGCCCTAGAGAAGACCAGTGAACTACCTGCAGGGAAGAAGCATGGATGAAAGACTGAGCTGACTTCAAGCTCACTCTGGGGCCCATCCTGAACAGCCAGATGCAGTCAGTAACTTTTCATTATGATACTCTTATAATTCATTGTTAGGGCACCTTAAATGAAACACGTAAGAATTATTTTCTTACTTATAAAGGTCAGGCTGAGGTTGTTCACATTCAATGGTAGCATGTAGTGCATCGATTTCTTGTTCATTGTGAAATGCCTTTGTATCTTGAACAGCATAGTAAGTCTGGAATGAATAAAAAGGTGTACATGAAATAAAAAAAGTAAGGGGAGATATACAAGACATTAATCTGCAAATATACTTCAGTTCAGCATGAAATAGATTTACTATCTTTTACATAAGAGCTAATAGATCAAATAAGATGCACCTTTAAATGCTTCTAATTGGGCATCTTCTCATGTTATATGCAAGTACCTTGCAGTGTACTCACAAATCAGGTCACCATGAAAGCATTCAAGTACCAAAAAGGTGTGCATTATCTCTATAATCTGCATGCTTATACTGGACACAGACAAGATCACAAATAAACACGTTTTAAAACTTTCCATAAAATAACGATACTTTAAGAGAAATGAAGTCAACTGGTAGAAATGTAAGTTACACAACTTAATTGTATCTGCTCACACATATAAGCGTGAAGCCATATTGGGATCTGTGTAAAAAATCAAACACAAACTTTGCCTTAAGAAGATAATGTAGAACATTTTATTACTTTATGACTGGATTCACCATCCAAACTAGCTGTTGTAACAAAACATGTTCCATCTCCTCTACTACTTGATAGAAATATTAAGTCACATGGGAATGTTTCATCTTCTTTTACCATTACAATATCTCCAACCTACGGAAAAAACACAACAGAATAAAATAATAAAATGCATCTATTATTTATGTAGTGGCCCAAATTTCAGATTTCAACACCAAAACCTAGGTTTACTCAAATATCTTGAAAATTCATCAATTTTTATTTACACCAGGATTTTACCACAGGAGTAAAGAACTACAGAATTATCTCTGAAAAACTGAATTACATCTTGTGGAATCACTGTGTACTACCGTTCCTCTCAGGAGGACCATTTTGCACATACTGTCTCATTAAGTTTTGCAACATTATTTGAGAGATGGAAGATAATATCCTTGTTTCAAGACTAAGTACAACAAAACATTGTTTCAAAAACAGCTGAGATGTGAGCTACTCTTGCTGGCTCTTGAGGATAAGCAATTAGCTGTGAATATTATAATTAGAGATAGCTGAAAAAGTTAAGAATTCCAAGTCTGCCAAAGAAAATAGGAAAAATTTTCAGCAGAATTTGTGACTAGAAGTCGATCTTATTTTTATCCATGTTTAAAGATGAGCAAATACATTTTTATTCATGTAAACATAGGTTAATATCTTATGCATGTTAAATCTTAAATGTTAAATGTTAATATCTTAGCATGTTAAAGAGTGACTCAGAACAGCCAACCAACTACAAATTCAAAATGTTATCGTAAATCATTCATTTGAGTAAAACAGCCTCTGATACATTGTTAGAGGTCATCTTTTACAGAGGAATATAATAAAATGAACAAATGTTTTAAGAATATCAAAATTTCAATTAAAATCCCATCACGATATGTAATTTTTCATGTAGCTCAACATCTGTTCAATATACTTTTATGTCATAATTCATTATAATAAGATTCATCTTACTCATTGTTCTCGTGTTATACTTATAAAGCTGAATTACAATATCCTTAGCAGTTGGCAGGAGTCAGTTAATTCCAATTCAGCAAAACAGTCTGATAACAATCAGCAAGAGTTAACATCTAAAAATAAAATTGTGACAGCTTAGATAAGATTTACTAACATGTATTCAAGAACTAGGATGATAATAAATGAGATTTAAATGCTTGTAGACATGAAAAAGGCCTTTTTTTACCCAATAGCAAAGAAAAATTGCAGATTGTAGACATGGCATAGGAAAATGCAAGTTGCTGAGCATACCTGCAACAATCAGGTATGAAAATTATCAGAAACTTCAATAAGAAATTTTCCATCTTTTTGCATAAACAATGGCATCTTTCTGAAAATCACGACTTACAGTGCAGCAGTAGAGCTGCATGGTTTACTAATTTTCAGTCTCTGAACAAAAATTAGAGACTTATTGAAACAGCATAACGACAATTGTCTTACTCCATTTCTAGGGAAAATAAAGCTGCACTTTAAACCAATAATAAAAACTTTTGGGCTGTTCAAATGTAGGAAGGGATTAATTTCCACATGTGTTTCCTTTTGATTAAATGACTTCTCACATATCATTCTGCAGACCCAGAGAAGTGAGGATCGGTAGTGAGACAGTGAAGGGGTAGGTTTGGAACCGGAGGCAGTGAATGTCTCAGCTGGAGCCAGCCTGAACAATACAGAGCCTTCATCTCGAAGAGCAGTGGAGCCCGACAGACCAGACTACTGCTCAAGTTGCCTTATTCTTCCAAGATGTGTCTTCAAGATAAGCTGTTTTTTTTGCCACAAAATCATTAATTACGAAAGATAGTGACATGATAAATTATAATAAAGTCTCGAAGTGGGAACTTTACCAAAATCAGACAAAAGACTGTTATGGAATTATCTTGTATGAACTGTTAGGAGACAGAGAATCCACCTATTCCTAGAACAAACTGTAGAACACCATTTAACTATTTTGATTTTACTAGCTCTTTACCACTGAAAACGACATTAATTCAATTACCAGCTGTTATTACTGCAAGTTTTATAATCTCTACAGATGCCATAAAAGGAAAAAGCAGAATTCTTGAGACCACTGAAACTGGCAGGGAGAAAGTCGGGAGGCCTGTTTAGCAAACAAAGCCCTCCTGACAGTAGTGTCAGAAAGTGAGTTTTTAGGTACAACTCATAAAGACGAAGAGTCCTCTTACTTTTGATTTTCACAAATCATAGTGTTGAATGATCCCTATTATTTACTATTTCATCTAGCAAAATTCTCCCTGTAAGCATTGGATTGCAAGTCACTGCAAGCCAGGGGTAATTTATAATACAACAGCCTATGAAAACAGAAGTTAATAAAGTAAACAACTTGCAAAAGAAAAGAAGGCAGGAATAAGAAAAGCCAATTAAAGATACTGGCGAAGAGGATCTTAATAAAATTCAAAAGGTGTTCTGACAACATTTGCCACTGTGTCAGCTAAAGGTGTACAGAAGATGGAGCCAGGCTCTTTCCAGTGGTCCCCAGTGACAGGAACAGAGGCAATGGGCACAACCTGAAACATGAGAGGGTCTGTCTCATTTTCACTGTGAGGGTGACCCAGTACTGGCACAGGTTGCCCAGGGAGGCTGTGGAGTCTACATTCTTGGAGATATTCAAAATCTGTCTGGACATCGTCCTGGACAACCAGCTCTCAGCAGCCCTGCTTGAGCCAGGGGGTTGAATGAGACGACCTCCAGAGATGCCTGCCAACCTCAACCATTCTGTGATCCTGTGAAAAAGAAACCTTATTTTTTAGCAATTCTCTTTTTCCTTTCTTTAATCAAATGTCCACAGGCTCTAGGTGCAGAAGGGTCTACTTTCATATGATCTAGTTTGTTTTCTTGTGTAATATGGGTCAGAGAATTTTACTCATTCACCCATACATACAGATATCCCTTTCCATGCAAATATTTCCTATGCCTGTCTCTCCTACAATTTAGTTGCACAAAATACAATCTCTGAAAGGCAAAGGATAGGGGAGACATTGAGAAAATATGGGCAATAGATTAATTAATGGAATACAAATTCCAGTTAATGGTACTTTCTTATTTTTATTTGGAATATCTAACTGTTTAGTTACATACATGGAATACTCAGCAGATGATGTCTTAATTTTTTTTTTGCTACCTGGAAGCTCTAGGCAGAAGCTATCACACTGAAAGGGAAGGTCACAGCAGAAAGGCTGTGAACACTGTAGAGCCATTTATGCCCAAATAATGCAGGGCAGAAAAAGGAATCTCTAACAATGATATTAGAAATAAGGAAATTCCAAACAAATATCTAACAAATTTGCTGAGTTCAAAAGACAATAATGATGAAAAGTTAGTCTCCTCACAAAAACCCCCCAACCAAACCAAGAAGCAGAAATTAATGCTGAAAATAACCTTCAAAACACCAGGAGGAGAATGTAGGAGCATTCAGAAGGCCAAAGAAGAGGCTGAGATTTGATGGGTAATGAGGAACGTATTCTGAATGTGTTGTATATGTATGCATGCATATGTGTTGTATACATAGGACAAATCGGTAGTATTGACTATCATAATCAGGCTAAAATAAATTACTAATGTGCACAACCACAGAGGACCAAAAACTGAAAAAAGAGAAAAGTGGGCAATTCCAAGTTAAAAAATGGAAAATTAAAGGAACAGTTATGAGAGGAGTTAACGAAACAAAGATAAAGCAAAGATATCTAGCTTCTAAAAATACTATTCAGCGGCATTAAATTACAATTTAGTATATTGTAGGTCTAATCTCAATTAATATAATAAATGCTACGACATCATCACACCACATTCCCGTATAATTTGTTTTACAAGAAGTGTGAAGTAAAGCCTGGCCCCTAAAATCTGTTAAGGCATAGTTACTTACTCTTAATTTTCGACTTTGCTTTCTAACCAGTTTACCATGTTGAATGAAATGAACAGGGCATTGGTTCATTGCGTTGTCAGCTTTATGTCGAAGCCAATCTTCATAACCCTAGAAAACAGTGAAATGGAATGACACAGTAATGCATATTTGGTTATAAAGACACAGAACAGCTCTACCTTGCAACAAAAAATTAAAAAATTATCCTTGATCAAAATAAGGAAAAAAAAAAAACATTCTCACTAGAACAAATGAAATTTTGATACACGTCAGTAATACAGTCTTGTTGGACATACATGAAAAAGAGCATTCACGGTTACAATTAGTCACAAAATTATATATTTTAATGAAGACATTTTGATGAATAGGGATGTTTACAATGTGTACAACAATTTCTGGTGTAATCTCTTGCTCATGCTCTATCGACTCTTGAGTAAGTGCAAAATACTTATAGAAGCAGTTGTTGAGAAGATAAAAATGTAGAAAACACATTTTGGAAGACTGGGACTCCGTACTGAAAAATGAGAAAGTGACGACATGACTGAAGGTGGTCAGATTTCCTGATCGTCATACAAGTATGTCAAACGTTTTAACCCTATATACAACTGTCCTGGTTTGGGCCAAGACAGAACCGATTTTCTTTTAGTAACTTTGCTCTTTAGTTAAGTTTCTTCTGAGAAGCTGCACTCTCTGAAATTAACTGCATGTTTTTCCAGACAGTAGCTGCTTCTAGCAGTGATAAGGCTCAGTGTTTATAATTAGTGCTGCAACATCAGTAGGAATGGCATGCAGAAAGGCTCTTGCTTATAGTTATCCCTATGGAGACCAAGGTCGATGCTTGCTTCTGCTGACTTTCTTGTGCGCCAGAGCTGAAAGAGCAGAGAAGTGGTCACCCCTGCGACCCTGCGGTGGGGAGGAGCGGGTCAGACAGGTGACCCAAAACTGACCAAAGGGAGTATTCCATCCCATACGCGTCATACTCGGTATAAAGCAGAGGGATCACGAGGGTCTCGCTCTCTTCTTCTATGGCCGGCATCCGAGGAGGACTCTGTCTGATTCTTCTGCCTTCGATCCCGATCCGTGCATTCCTGAATCCAGCTCCTGCCTGCTGCTGCTGAGTACAGTCCGGGACTTTCCTGGGGCGTGCCCCGCAGCGTCTGGGTGACGTATTCGTCATCAGTGGGGGGGAGCTCGATATCGGTTTTGTACATATTTGTATATTTGTATATATTTCATTATTATTATTATTATTATTCATTATTATTGTAGTTAGATTAAAGCTGTTTTAACTTTTCTAACCCATAAGTCTCTTTCCCTTTTCTCTTCCCCCCCCCACTTTGGGGAGGGAGGGGGTTAACAAAGAGCGTCTGTCGTTCGCTTAACAGCCAGCCCAGCTTTAAACCGTGACAACAACACATATAGTCTTGAAGAAATTTGTTTCAAGAGACTGTGCAGAATAACCTATTTTGATTGCTCAATTATCCTATGAATTTGTGTTTAATACAAACAGACAAAAGTAAAGGACAGGGAATCTGACTTTCCATTCAAAAGGTCCTGTTCATGGGATAAAGACTGGGACTGACAAAGACACCAGTGGTTAAGAGATGGAAAATACCACTTGTATTCTATAGAATTTTTACATCTAACTCTCTTCAGCACATTTGAAAATCCAATGTAGAACCAAAGTATCACTACCTTGGATGCTCTCAGAGATAATCTGAGAACTCATGAAGTCTTTATAACTTTATTGTAATATACTTCCAGGGTACAGCTCCTCGAGCAGGTCCCAAAGCCTATACCAGTTGTCGGGAGAAAGGCTCAAGGAGATAGATAGAACTGCAGTACTAAGCATAGCATGTCATATTCCAGGCTTCGGTAGGCCACTACCAAACTACAGTAAGACACTTAAGTGTAACATTTAAAATCTGAAGTGTGGGAAAGCCACATCTAAAATACTAGCTATTGCATGTATCGCAACTTTCGCTCATGAGCAAGAGCTGAATTCTACTACAGAATATACTCAATTGTGCATAGTTACCACCGTAAAGAAATGGAAACACTGGTCTCTACAGTTTCTTTGAAAACTAACAAATGAAAAGCCTGCATTTAGCATAAAGAGTGTGAAGGTAATCACTTATCCTATTAAGGGACAACTAAAATTACCCTCTGTTCTGAGTCTGGCTGGGATTCAGTTAACTTTCTTCACAGCAGCCCATATGCTGCTGAGTTTTCTGCTTGGGGCTAAAACGGTGTTGGTTACACCCCAGTGATTTGGCTAGTGCTGAGCAGTGCTTGCCCAGCATTAAGGCTTTCTCTCCAACCTCCCCCCACACCAAAGAAAAGGCCAGTAGGCTGGGAGAGGGCACGAGGCTGGGAGGGCACACTGCCTGGGTGGCAGACCCAAACTGACCAAGGGGATATTGCACACCATATGACATTGTGCTCAGCAAGAAAAGCTCAGGGAAAGCAGGCCAGAAGGGAGTTGTTTGTGCTGATGGCATTTGTCCTCCCAAACCAGCATTACATGTGCTGAGGCCCTACTTTCCAGAAGGCGGCTGGACATCGGCCCGCCGATGGGAAGTAATGAATGAACTCCTCATTTTGCTTGGCTTGTGTGCATAGCTGCTGCTTTCTCTATCAAAGTGTCACTCACATGATACACAAGTCTTTTCACCTTCACTCTGTTTTCCACAACAGAGGGGAGAGAGCGAGAGGCTGAGTGGGTGTTCAGCCAGGGCCAATGCACCACAGCCTCATTTTTGTTAGTCATTACTTTAATTATCATAGTCCATCATAGGTATATAAGAAATACAGATCCTCCTCTATAAGATTTGAGCTAAAATGAGGAGCACTCTGCCCTAAGAAACTGTCTTGATGTTCAACTACTTCATGGAATTTTTTTCCCAAAAGACAACATTGTTTTGATGCACAACATGGGAGATCTTTCTCATGCCCATGAAAAGTACTAACTCCTTCGAGTGGCCCAGCAAAAGATGCTGAAAGTGAAGCTGCTTGCACAGATTTTCCTTTCACATTCAATTCCATTCACTGAAATAAAGGAAAGAAATGGCTGCCATCTGGACTTAGAGACACAGTGAAGACTGAATCATGAAAGGGAACTCACTGTGCCACTGAGTTCTTACATCGATAGCTGTCCTGAAGGAGCAAGCATCATTAAATTCGACTGTAGGCAAAAAGCCAAACACATAACAGAACCACTGTAAAGACCATTATTTGTGAGTATTACTTTAGTATCCCAGATTTTTAGAAACTACTCTGTGGCTATAGTGAGATGGCACAGTAAATGCAGAAGAGTGTTGTCGGCACCAAATGCAAAGTACTGCTTATCAACTCACTTGCTAGTGCAAACTTAATAAAATTTTTGACAAATTAAATTTGTACTAGCAAGGTTTATGCCCGATCAGGTATCCTCTGTCCTTCTGCAGCTGGCCTGAAACTCACAAAATCAACAAATTTGAGTCTGGATAAATCAAGAAAGGGGCAGTCATGAGCTCATTCCTGATCATTCCTGATCCAGATGACATGTGTAATATCAGGAGCTCTGATAACATGCTGATCTGACTGTAATACAAATACAAAATGTAATTGTAATATGAATTAAAACATTCTATATTAATCTGAGATTCCACTAACTTCCACATTTAAGTGCTCATGTCAACTGTAGCACTGCATTAGGGTAGCAGGTGAAAGACTACCTTAATGTTTCCTTACTAACTTGAAAGTGAAATGGCAAACCTGTACAATACCATACCCGTATTATGCAATTCTATTTTGACAGAACAATTTCTATTAGGATCTTTTACACTCGAAGATGTGGCAAGAACTAATTTCTAAAAAATACTTCAATTTTATGGATTAATTTTCACATTAAAAACGAGACAATACAGTAACGTCTGTTCAATGCTAATCTGTAGAAAGCACTGCAGCTATTGTTACAATCAATATATGCTGAAGACCTGAACCAAAATAACTTTTATGATCTCTTCATACTGTAAAGGCTAAGGAAATCTCAAAGGTAAGAGCAGATTTGTCTAATGAGTTTTTGTCGTTCTTACTAAACCCATTTTCAGTCATTATGGAAAAACATAACAGGATGTGGACAGCTATTTGGAAACAAACAAACAAAAGTCAAAGTGTGCTGAGTTAACACAAGAATGTAAATGATTCCTAAAACAAGAGGACATCAAAATTATGAAATAATACAGAAGCTTCTGTTGAATTAGTGAGACATCATCACACAGCAAACAATTCTACTTAAACTATGGAAACAAAAATAAAATTACTCTGTCAAAATTCATCACAATCATTCTTTAGGCATTGCCCTCAGTTTAACACAAGAGGCAGGGAAAATTCAAATGCAAAACAAGTAACAATGCTTTACTTTTGCTCACTACATTACTCACCTGTTTGATAGCTGTTACAGTGATGACAAATAAAAGTGGAAGTCCACTTGTAACTGGACTAGTAGGTGTATCAATAATTAACTGCAACAAAAGGAACAAATATTTTCTGGTTATATTTTCATACATGAAAGCAGTCAATTTTTCAAGCAAGATGTTTCAAGCAATCATTTCATCAATACGTTATAAAGCACCAAGAAACTTCAATCAAAAAGAACAGTACTTTAATATAATTTTAAGAATATATACTATACCAACAAAATTTGAACAATAACTATATGCTAAAATAAGGTACAATACTGCATTTAGATCATATTAACATTCGGATGTTAATGCCTAGTAAAAATTTTTGCTTGCAAGCGTTTAAGTAAGTACCAGATTGGAAAGCTGCAGCTTTGGCAGCAAAATTACTGAGCAGCGTCAGAAATCAACATGGTGCTGTTTTCACGTAATACAGGCGTTTTTATGCATGCAAGGAGTAACTTCTGAAATACTGAGATGTGGCTTCTGCAATTATAAACAAGGAAGCAGGATCCAGAGAGGGAGTTCAAATGATAAGGAAATCTACATTGTCCTGGGAATCTGCATAGGTTTTCTTTCTACACAATCTGGTGTATAAAGTAATACAGTTTCTCACTTAACCTAGTAAGACTTTTATTGTTTAACACAGTTAAGTGATTGTGAAAGGTTCGGAATGCAGACACCTAGAAAGCAGCAAACTAGTTATCTGAGGTAATAATTACAAACCCAAATATTTATGTACCACTCTAAGCAAGCATTGCATAAGCATCTTTATTTTGGTTTCTCTACAATGAGTTTGGAAATGCAGCTTTGATGACAATGCAGTTGGAAAATTTCTGCCGCGGCATCGTTCTGTTATAAAAAATAGAATATTTAATGAAACTAATGAAAGTTTAGCACCAACATAATTTATAACAATGGTTTTACTCATATGGATGTTTATTACAAAATAAAAATAAAAATGACACTCATACTTTTCAACTGCATCAAGAGATGTCTTGCCATCAAACCAGTAATGGTGTCAATTTCTCTTTAGGTTACATTCACATTTACAACGTGGAAATGAAATAAAACTCCTTTTGTCACATCATCAGTGTAAAAGGCTGTCCAGGCTCAACCATTTCCCTCCGCAGTCATCAAAACCAGTGCACTTCTAAGTCTTTTTCAACAACTTTGGTTTTTAGGAAGAGTCCAGAAATTTACTGAAAAATGGAGATAGCTTACCTGAACAAGGAAAATTATGAGAAAATAGAAGTTAGCTATTCTTCTGAATTGCTCAAACAAATTTTTCGGTACAAAGTTCCAAAATGTGTACTGAAAACAAATGCACAGACAATCAGTGTTTGTGAAAGAAGTATTATTCTCATTTTATGTTCTAAAAATCAAATAAATTCATAATTCACAATTCAGGATTAAATTAAACAAGAAGCAGGAGTATTTTTGTTATTTTGCTCAATAATTTACTAAAATGGAATCTTAAATTGGCAATCATGTATTCTTGGAATCATTTTAATTTTCTGAACTGTGATAATCTTGGTACTAGGGACTGAAACCATTTTTGACTAGCAACAATGCTCATTCAGAAATTCAGTTACAGAACCATTTATTTAAAGCCATCAATGGATTTTAAAAACATCTTAGTCACTTCAAACAGCACTTTTAATTCACTTCCATTTTGTATGCATTACTCGAGGTGACACTCTGAAAGTTAACTGCAGTTGTAGCACGTTGACCAAATACAGTTGTCGGCCTCTCTTCTGTTCCTTGGCTTGGACACAAACATACTCCTCAAAATAAACTACAGCAGTGAATAAGAGTAAATGGCTTCATTACTTCTCTACGAATCTTACAAATTATCTGAAGTTTAATAAAATTACATTAGAAACTATATAAAAGTGCAAACAGAAAATGCAAAAACTTCAAAAGAAAAAAAACATATAAAAATGAGAAAGAAAGGACCTTACGTCATCTAGCTCCTTCCCTTGCCCTGCAGCGGGTTCAACCATACATTTTTTACACAGCTCACTCTGTAGCTCCAAAAAAAACTGGCAAGAATTGCTTAGTGGAACGCATGTAAAAATGTCAGCTAGAATTGTGTGAAAGACTGCAAAAAATGACTTGAAAAAACTAACACTGCATCATCTTATTATCCAAATTATCATTTGACACGTAATAAAATGACAATTCCAATGTAACTTTCATTTCAAAGGAGATGTGGTAAGAAGCTTCTCCTAATTTATTTGCTCTGCTACAAATGTGCCTTGTCTCTTCTTGGCAGATTGCACTGATACTTGCTGATAGGCAAATTATGCCATGAGTTAGACATCTTCCGAATTTGGCCCCGAAAGCAAAGACAGCCAGAGCTCTAAAAGGAAAATACCTCTGTTACATCTGCAGATGCAAAGGAACCTTGAGAAACATGCCTTCATTCTATGTGAAACCCCTATCTGAAGTAATCTTTTTACTTGTTGGGGATTAAAGCCTGGGCATGTATAAGACACAGGAATGAAATGTTCTTTTTCTATCACGTGCCAAAAATCGGTATCCTAAATATGCCCTAAGCAAACACTTAATCCTGCTTAATAGTTACACCTCAAGATTAAATCACCTGTGAGTAAGCCAGAACTCAGGCAGGCATACTTGCAAGTGCTCTCATCTTGCAATCAGAATACTTTTCATGGGACTGGAATGCTGCTTGCACTGCCCGCTACCCAGCTACTTACCTTGGAATTTTTGAAAGAGAACTGGTTAGACTTGATTATTTTTCCTTGCACAACAGTCCTCGTCACTCAAAGCTGCTTTGTGATATATGACAATATAGATTCTATTCCATAATAACAATTTTATATTTTCATCATTAACTTTGATTATCAGGCAAATTATCTCTTTTTTCTAATCTCACACATTTACTTGTTATGAATCTCTGCCTGCTGAGAAGGAAAAATGAATAGAGGTTTCAGTAAAAAACTTTTGGTTACATTTTTCTGTTTAGCTCTTTTGATAGAATAAGTGTTTTTTCCATGTTAAAGGGGTTTTTTTGACCATTAAAGTTTGAAGATTTATACAAGCTCCCCAAATCACCATTCATAAACTAGAAATATAATCTCTTATGCAATAACTTCCTATTTAAATCTCCTAGTGGGTTATTTGACTAAATGTGTGGTGACAGCATACTGTTGTCAGACTAGATATTTAAAACACCTGATTGAGGAAGTCAAGTAAATTAGTTAAAACAACAATCTTAGAAAAAGTTGAATGCTCATCTTTAGTATCTGATCCTCCTCATATCCAAATCCCAGTTCACTGCTTTCTCTGCCAAGCTGTGGTCCTTCCCACAGCTCCACCTTTGGTCAGCAACTCTCTTACCTGAATAAATGTGAATAACCTGGCAGCAGATCATTTTTATGGTCTGAGAGGTGTTACCTAAAATGGATGCTTCCTTAACACAGAAAACTTCTTAAAACTTCATTTTCAAACAACCTGACAGACTTATAGCACTTTATTACACTGGGTTTCAATATACAAAGTACATCTTTATTTTGACCATTCTTCTTCACAGAAGTAACAAATTTTGAAGGATTTTAGACAAGAAAGACAGACCGCTAAGACGTCTAGACAGACCTCCCCCTGCCCCAGCCATCAGTAGCTCAGAGCAGTATCTACAAATGGATGATTTATGTTTAACCACCATAATCACTCCCAGCAGAAACAGAGTGGCTGCCTCTCAGAACAAGATTTATCTCATGACTGCATTCAAGGCAGTTTCTCTACCCTATTTAGGCAGGAACAAAACAAAAATCTTCAAAGAAAAGACATTAAAAGTGAAGATAGTAAATACATCTGACTACTGAGCCCAGACAGAGAGTTAATACCATCTCTCTTCTTCAGATAATTTCTAGTCATGCTCTTTGTAAACTCTGAAAAGCAGTTTATGTGTATTTGACTACCTTTTTTCACTACAACTCACTTGAAGGAAATAAGGTTATCCAAATTGTTACGCTCTTGAAGCTTTTCAGTTGGTGAAAGCTTAACCCATCTTTCTCAATTGCTGCAAAAGACTTAAGAGGCCAGAGCACATACATGCCTTTTGCACACAGAAGGTAATACGTCAGACAGCAAGTAGTAGTTACATATTCATCCAACAGATGAACACACTGTGTGAACAGATGCATCTGAAGCACTGTGCAAGGAACTGTAAAATCAGTCTGTCTGGAGTCAAAACAGCACACTTTCAGTAGATTTTCTTCCCATTTATAATCGTAATAGCAGCTGCAGTGCTGGTGTATTTCTGTACTCATGTGACTGAACTGCTTACGTGCACCTCCGCAGTATTTCTGCTCACATCCCTGCTTGATCTCACCAATTCTTGCGTCCTCTTTGCTAATGCTGTGTTGCTTCCAGCTCCAAGACCTCCTTGTTAGAGTCAGTCCCATGAATTCAAAAATATAAAATAGGGTCTTCTTAACAACGGTTTAATTTTTTTTAAACATGGTATTTTGACCTTTTCATTTGATATCTGTAAGACAGAATTTTGGCTCATGTTTCAAGCTTCTCTTTCCATCCTAAGAGGCAGATATTTTGTTAAGTAAAAGGAGAGTTTCTTAAGTAACCACTTGACATCAAAAGCTAGAGCTCTAAGAAAACAAGCATTCCGTATTGCATTACTGAATTCCGTCAACACCTCAGATTCTACAGCTTATTTGTTTTAAATAGTCACCATCCCCCTTCTAACTTTCCTTGACTTCACTCCTTTTCCTCAACCTCTTCCACTATTGTAAATGCTTAAAATTACTCTGACAAAAGTGTCTACTATGTTGCTTCACCCCTGGTTTGTACACATCTCGCTATGTTGATTTGGATCCCTTCTGCAAAACAGAATCCATCTTGAGGATAATAAATTCAGCAAAGAACAGATAAAAGTTGAACAATAATCTTGCAGTAATTTTTTTAAGTTTTTCAATGTTTTTCTTTTAACAGATTAAGACACATAACAAAAAATTTGAACATGTCCATAGTAACTTCAGTATTTTCGGTAGTGCCAGGAGCCTGCAGCTCTTGCGAATGAGGCTGACGTGGCACTGACACGGCTTGAGAGTTGCCAGGAGCATCCATGGGAGATTTAATCTGCCCTAGGGAGCACCAGTGAACAGGAGCGCTGCAGACAAGGCGGGCAAACACAGTGTGGCACGTCCGCCACGGCGTGGCACGGCAGTTTGCGTGGCAGTTCGCGCAAGAAGGGCCCTGCAATCCACTTGCAGGTCCACGGCCCATTGGAGTGCCCTTAGTCTCTGACAAAATGGTGGGCACACGCCTCAAAGCCAAAACCAGTGCTCCTACAGAGAAAGCCCCTGTGATGGCTGATGCCTCCACCCAGACTGAACTGGTCATGAATGAGACCTCAGTACAGGTGGCGTGTTGCAGGGAGTGCCCAGACCCTTCTCCTGGTGAAAAGGCAAGCACCTGCACAAGGTGCGCACAGGATGTCAATCTATTACACCAGGTGACCGAGTTGCAGGAAACAGTTAAGAGGCTGTGTAGAAATAGTGGGGCCGAGATGGAAATAGGTGGTTTCATAACCACGTTGCTGTAGAGAACACCATTGAGAATGAGGCACCTTGGACCCTGGTGACTCACAAAAGCAGGACTCCAGTCTCCACCCTCCAGCATCACAACCAAAACCAAATATGAAGCCTTAACACCTATACACACCTACGAGCAAGGGCTGCAAGGAGCATCTGTACCAGCACACAGTGGATACCGTAAAAAGAAACGGCAAGTGCTCGCAGTGGATGACTCTCTGTTAAAAAGCACTGAGGTGCCCATCTGCTGACCTGACAGGGAGTCAAGAGAGGTNCAAAACCAAATATGAAGCCTTAACACCTATACACACCTACGAGCAAGGGCTGCAAGGA
>VZSC01015850.1:0-27084 GCA_013398225.1 Steatornis caripensis
GGCTGCTCCACGGAGACCCTCTGTGGGCTGCAGGGGCACAGCCTACCCTCACCGTGGGCTGCAGGGGTATATCTTGGCTGGCTGCCTCCTCCCCCTCCTTCCTCACTGACTCCAGGTATCTGCATAGGTGTTTCTCTAACATCCCACTTCTCTCTCCACTGCAGGTCTTTTTAGCAGTTTCTTTGTCCCATTAAATACGTTATCACAGAAGCACATCCACCATCGCTGATGGACCCGGCCTCAGCCCAAGGTGGGGCTGGCTTGGATCTGGGGAAGATTCCAGCAGCTTCTCACAGGAGCCGCCCGCCCATGTAACCCCTTTCCCTGCTACCAAAGCTCCACCTCACTGACTCAACACAGTGAGACCAGCCTCCAGACTGGGATCTCGCTGAGCCCAAAATCAGCTTGCTGTTTGGCCTCCAGGTGCTGGCATCTGCTGCTGGGTACAAACATGCCCTTTGGAGATGCAGTTTTCTATCCTTTCTGACAAGGGAAATAAATATTGGCACAAAATTGGGCAGAGAAAGGGAGAATAAGAAAACACAAAATGTGCAAGGGAAGAAGGGACCACCTAGGGCTGGCCAAAATCTTGCAAGACCGGTGCCATTCCTGCTCCTCTTTGACAGCGGGCACAAGAGACGCGTAAAGACCCAACTTGCTCCTTAGGTGCGTGCTGGGTCCCATGTATAAGGGAAGATGTTGTTGCTCAAGTAAAATGTCAGACTGCAGAATCAGACCTGAGACTAGTGTGGAGTGATGGCCACTCAGGCTGTACGAAGTGAGTAAAGTCTTCTGAGTATCTTTCTCTAAGCCTATAACTTGTACCTGATATCTTCCTGCCTGTTGATCATAGAGAAGACACAACGCCTTATTCACATAACAAACTCAGATAATCCAGAAAAACAGTTTTGAATAATTTACTTTTGTGTCTTAGGCTAACAATTTCCTTTTTGCATTCCTGCAATACAAACGAAGAGGAGAGAAGACCTTTGTAACAATGGCTGTAATAAATACTGTTTATTATACTGTCTTACTTTTTCCTCATGAAACAAACGTGTTTTGGGCTTCAGTTTTCTTCTTAGTCCCTCTGGTTTTCTTGCACGCACTAAGAACCCCTCCTCCTCCTTCCCATTCAGACAAGAAACCAGAAGGTCTGCATGAGGTCAAGTAGATTAGCTGAATGAATCAAGTTAGGAAATGAAGAATCATCGCTCTTCAAAGCAGGCTTGTGACAGAAGAAAAGCATTTCTCTTCATTATTTGATTTTTATAATCAAATACACTCAAACCACCAGTCTTGAAAAAAATCAATCACCTAGAATCAAGCTAAGTTTCTGCTGCTATTCTTTTAAATGTACTTGCATGCGCAGGATACATGTGGCTTTGAGTCTGTACTTAACTGTATCAGCCGTGGCGGTGGTTAGAGGCTGCAGAAACTCGTAGTGGTAACAAGCAGGTCTCTGGGGAATGGAGAGCTGGCACAGGTACTTGTGATACCTTCTGAAAGAGTGGTGCACCGGCACAGATCCCTCCGTTTGATCCGGAGGCTGCTGTCTCCATTCCTCTGAGGGACTCAGCTGATGCCTTCGCTGCCCCTGGGCATGAAACATAGATAAGTGATTAACTCTGGGATTCGTGCTGCCTCCCGTGCAAAAGTGAGGGAAGAGGCAGTAGCTCCCAGCCATCCTGATGCAGGAGCCACAGGATTCACCCAGCCTGGCTATTGCCCTTCTGCATAAACTGTAGCTGGAGAACTATCTTGACCCAAATAATTACAATTTAAAAATTTAAAAATAAAGTTTTAAATTGACAGGGCAAGATTGTCAGAAAACAGAATGCAAAATGTTAGAAAATTTGTTTTTATTCATACCCTAGGCAAAGATTTGCTTTCACCTTTCTCAGACGTATGACTCGTTACACAACTTTAATTTTTTGGTAAGTCAGAGATACTACTTGTACCAAGAAGCTTACAATTTAAATTGACAGGGCAGAAAATAATTAGAAAGTAGGGCCCTGAGAGATTAACTGGTAAGGACCTGCAGGTCTTTATTTAGCTGAAACCTGATGTCAAGAAGCTCTGTTCACTGCCTCATATTCAGCTACTGCATGCAAAAGGGAGCTTTGAGAAGGCTAGTGGAAAGAGACCTGGACTTTTGCTTGCCCAGGTATTACATGTTCAGATATTTTGCCGTTGTGAGTAAAATGTTTCTACTGTTGGATTTCAGTATAATTAGAGGTCTTTTTCTCATTTGCTAAAACCCTTGGCTTTGGATAATATTCTTGTTATCGGGAAGTTTGGGGTTTTGTGAGCCGTATCATCATACCACCACAGAATAAACCTGGTTTTGTGTTGTGAAATGCAGAACACATGGAGAATAAAACATGTTTATTTGAAACAATTCATGTTTAGTGAAACAATTTTAAAAATGTATATTCTTCAGCATGATATAAAGTTTTTTCAAATGTAAAAATGACGAACTGGATCAAGTAGCCCTGTTTCAAAAAGATCTGTTCATTTGCCCTCCTGCCCAGCAGAAAACCTGAACAGGGAAAGAAGCGTCCTCAAAACCAGAAGACAAACTGCAAAGAGTAAATCTGCAAAGCTTTGGACAGGAGAGAAAGGAAATTTGCAGTCCCCAGAAGAAGTGGGTTTGCAAGAACCGGTTACATGTGCAACCCTTATTCCTGGCATATAAACATTCAGAGATCCTGCACTGTGAGGGATGTTAGCTCAGTTATCATCTGTACAGCTCTTCTCTATGTACATAAATCAAAGCTGCTTTTGGTGTTCACAGCCTGGTGCTGAAGTTGGTTAATGAGGAAACCCATTGATCTGCAGCATTTTGTTTTAAGAGTTTAAAAGCAAAAGGGAACTCTGTGAACAAAGTGGTCACTCTCCTCTACTCTAACATGACAGCTTTCTCATCTTCTCTGCCCTGCTTACCATTATTCTGTTGCTCCTGGTACAGTGCACCCTGGAGATTGCAAACATGAAGTGGGCGAAGCTCCACCTTTGTTCACCCTGGTTGTGAACGCCTGCTTTCACCTTTCTGAGCATGTGACTAGTTAAGCAAAATTCATTATCTGATAAGTTTGCAATTTCTTATTATCTCCTGAAATTAAGATTTGATTTCTGTATTTCAACAGAAATTTGAAAATCTTGCCTGTGGGATTCTGACGAGCTGCAAACTGCTTACAGAAGAATCTTTCCGTAACCAGCAGTGATTCTCACTACACTGCAATTTCAATCATTTCCTTGGATCAATTGCTCATTTTGGTAAGACTTAAGAGAAGGGGCCTGACTCTGCCTGCCTCTGCACCAGCCTGGGAAGGGTGCAGTCCTCGCTGCTGCTGGTACTGCTGCACTGCTCTAGAGCTGCCTGTTGTGAAGGAATGAGCAGTACTGAAGAGAGGAGCTGCTGCTGATCAACAGTCTAAATATATATTCTTTATATTGGGGATTTCAACTGAAAAATTATTCATAACAAGAAAGAAAACATGAGAACTATTCACTTTATTAACCATTAGATCAATAATGATGATTTTTCACTGGAGTTACAGAAAATGTATTGAGATGTAAAACTGATTACTTCCATTTGATCACTTTTGCATTTTGTGTTTTTTACATTTACAAAACATGGAGGGTAAAATTCTCTACTGGAAGGTCACTGAAATGAAAGTGTTTTCCTAGTTTAAGTGTCAAATTTTATTTATGTTTTACATATATGAAATGAAGATAAAGTTGTGTTGATCTGTACTGTAAAAGAAAAAATTGACTACCAGATCTAATTCAGCTCTACCACTGTGAGAAGTGGAACAAGCAGCCTAAAAGTTCCTACTTATTTCTTTCACTGCAGTGTGTGCATACAAATGACAGGGCACAACAGACTAGTCAAAACCCACCAGATTAAATCTCTTGTTTCATATGTAGATTTTTATATGATACTTGGACTATAGATGGCTCGAAACTCTCATCCACAATCTGGAATAAGGGTGACTTCCCCTCCATCCCACAAAGCATCAACACTTTAGGAACACTGTCTAAGTGTAACTCCCAGTGACTTTGGGACAAGCAGGACAAGGCCGGGCAGAAGGCATTTCATCCAAACACCCTCTTCCCTGGTACTGACAACCTCTCTGTTATGACCTTAAGGAAGCCACTCTAACTTTCCCTACCTCTTAGAATTAGTCAAGAGTTTGTGCGCCCTGAATTGACAGTGCCTACCCCTGGTTGTCACTGGCAAACGGTTCACAGTGGTTCCTGAAGACCAGAAATGCAATGTGTTGGTATAGTACAGCCATCCTGTTTGATGTATTATTATTATTAGGTATTATTTCAACATGTATTATTAAATGTTCTTCATTGTGCCAATTGTATTATCAGTAATTTTCCCATCTGTCCTCATAGTCTTCATAGTTTCTTTTTGATTTGTTGCTAAATGATGGGAGTTGGGACATTTAATACCGACTTAGCACTTTGTCATTATCAAATCAATGATCTGTTTAAAAGTTTAATTATGCAACTTTTTAATGTGTGAGTCCACCCCTGAACGGACTCTCAGGCAGAGACCCTGAGCCCCTCTTTGTGTCCATCACTACTCTGGCACTTTCCCTTTCTCCAGGGCATCACCCTTTTGAAGTAATGTGCATCTTACTTGGTGGCTGGAAGATGAGGTTCCCCGGCACTGCAGGCACTCAACTAAAGGAGTAATTTTTTTAATGCTAAGAATTAATTTGGCAGTTGGACTAGATGATCATTGTAGGTCCCTTCCAACTGAATTAATAGTCTAGTCTATTCTATTCTACAGTTTAAAATTTTCCCTAGGCTGCATTAAGGACAAAGATTTTCCTCGATTTTTATTCATTTACTGCTGAAAGTTGATCTTGGGCCTCTGTTTTCATCTCATTCTGAGTAATTAAATTTCAGGGAGCAAAAGTTTTCCCTTTCTCAAGTCTTCTGTGCCAATACTCATGGGTGATTTAGTGCCAGTAGCATGAAGCTGCCAAACCACACAAAAAAGCTGTATCCTCTGAGGACCCTCAAGCAGTGAAGCTTTGGTCTCGGTGATGACAAGCGACATATTTCTTATTAAAGATAATATCTTGCCAGCTCCCATCCTCACTCCCTTTTTCTTTCTGCAGTCTCAGAGCTAGTGAAACCAGGCTTGTCTGTCAGCTAGTCAGTTGTTTGTTTTGGGGGGGGGGTTTGAGTCTGCTTAGCTGTATATCAGAAAGTTTCAGAGTGCAGTTACTATGCATCAGGGGAGCAGGTCAGTCAGTCCTCCAGGCTGTGGCCGCGCTGGTAAAAACTGTACCCAGACCTGGATGCAGATGCTGGACTGTGACTGCCTTTGTGGGTAAACTGCTGGAGCCTTCCCTAGCGTTTGGGACCATTCCCCAACAGGTGGTTTGGATGCAGCCATCCTGCTTTGAAGGCCTAGGCATGTTTAGTGAGGACTGCAGCTGAGCAGAACTCCTGCGTTGTAAAGCCTGCCCAGCAATAACTCCTGCTTTCCCATACCGGCATCAGGAAGTTGAATACCTGAGTTCAGTTTCTACCTCTTCCTGAATTGGAGGAGATACGTGTCCCCCTCCCCACTTCCAGCAGAGCGCCCTGCCCACCAGGCATGCATGCCAGCAGACACATTCCTTGCTTCTGAAGCAAATGCCCATGCACAGATCACAGCAGGAGAACCTAGCGAGATGGGGCTGACACCACACCATAGTGCTTCAGAGCACTAGGCTGATGGTGTAGAGAGCAGGGAGAGCAGAAGTCTGCTCCCCAAGCCCACCTTCCGGGGATGAAAACACACATAACAACCATGCTCTTTTGGGGCTGGAGCTTAGGCTGTCAGCATACAGTTTCTGGGGGTTAAGCAAAGTTAAATTATTAATTAAAAATTATTCAATTAAGCAAAGCATTATTCCCAGATCACAACAAATTTCTGGCAAAAGCTGACTTCCGGCTTGTGCACTTATCAATGCCTGGGCTAGGTGGTCAATTCATTTTCCAGATTACGCTGAAAATTGCATCCAGGTTCTGTCTAAAGCATCAAAGTGGATAGTCTGAACTTTGCCAGGAAGTAAATGGGAATTGTATGTGACTTGCTCAAAAAAACAAATGTGAAAATCATTGGCCGCAGAGAAGTCCAAACGGGACATTAAATGTCAACAAAGCAAACAGTCCTGGAACTCATCAAACCTCATTCTTATCCCATGCCAGTCTCTGCTTTCTTCCAAGATGAATATATTTGTAGTAAAACGTTGGGCTGCTCTTATGAAATGCTTCTTTGTTGTTTTTTTTTTAACTTAGGTTTGGGAAAGATTTGTTGACAGCTACTTCTACTCCATATTGTTGACATTTTGAAATAGAGGAATGTACTATTAATTTGGGTCATTTTTATTAGTTCAGCAGCTTACTTATGAATGATACTACTGAGACTATAAAACTGATCTGCACAAAAGACATTTGGGAATGAGCTAGTAAACTAAAATAGATCCTAACAAAACAATTTGAATAATGCAGAAATGTTTGTCAAAGCCAAAAGTCAGACCTTAATTTACACGCTGCAAACATTACTGTACATGTTTATGCAGGTGATTTATCGAGCAATACTAGGGAAATGTTGAAAAGACAATCACAAATAACACATTTTGCAGGTTTTTTTCCTCAAACATTACAATACAAAGAGGTAAAATACGTAGGATTTAAGCCAGACAGCAGGAACAGAGGTTAATTGTAATTTTCAATTAATATACGTGCCTGAGTCACAATGAACACTCAGAGACTTGATTATCGGATGGAAATCTTTTGATGACAATCTCCAGTGAAACAGAACAGTTGTTTTCTCCCTGTATGCCTCCCGACCTGATGGGAGTACACCAGCACAATGTACAGTTCCTTGTCAAAGGCTTTAGGGTACTTAAGTGCACCTCCAAGCCAGGAAAGAGAAACCCAGGGGCTAGTGAGGGTTCCAGGGGGAGAGGTAGGAGGGATGGCACTGTATGTCAGCTTTGCATTGCCCACTCCTGGGGGGCTCAGAGGGGTCTCAGGGGCCGTTTAAGAGCTCCTCAGGCTCCTTATGCCAGGAAGCGGCTCCGATGGGCAATAGGGCTGCCAGGATTTGTGTGTGCAGGGAAGTCTTGCCCATGTTCTCCCCCTTCCTAGAACACCTTCCTAAGGGCAGTTGCAAAAGAAACGTGATATGACAGCTGTCCTGATGGCCACACAACATGTGAAGAACCCCTCTAATATGAGAATTGTTTCAGGATGATATAAGCAGCCTCCAGACAATTTTGATTAGGGAATAGCCAGCCTTGGTTAGCCATGCTTGCCCAAGCCTGTGTATAGCCCTGAAAGCAGGACCACACCAGGCAGAAGAAAAGAAATAATGCGCCAGGTTCTTTTGATGTAATTTCTCATATTTAGTTCAAGAGGAATAGTACAGATCTTCAGATTCCCTGCATTCAGCCCCAGTAGCACCAGTAAGCAGGAATCCAGTGAGCAGGAGATTACACTGTAAACTTCTAAACAACCTAAAAGCATTGGAAAAAGTGCAAACAAAAATTCTGGTCAGTTCTGAGTTCTGTCCTGGTTGAGTTTCCTTAGAAATTTAAGCTTTGATACTGTCAACCTACCTATTTTTGGTGAAAACCTGGAAAAAACTGTGGAAGAAGCTACTTATTTTCCATTAAGGAAGGATGTTTTCAAAACACGAATGAAAAGAACACAGGAAAAAAAGAGCTAGTCTGTCACTAAGAATGAAGTCCAAACTGAACAGAGTTTCCTATAGTTCTTGGGACACTGAATTCTCATTTAAGAATCTAGCATGAGAAAAGCTTTATCTAATGAATGGAGAGGGAAAAGGGAGACCCAGATATATGCAGCACGGACCTCCATTCTAGCAGAAATTTTCAGCAACACCTAGAGAATTCAGGTACATACCTTGAGAATTTGTACATACCAAAGTGCCCTTCTAAATTTTACAGGGTATATAGAACTGTTTTCCCTATGTTATCGCTCCTTACCCTTTGGAGAGCAATGAAAAGCTATTTCTTTTCGCTGTGAAGAGTTACACTAGGGGTTGTAGGAAAATGTGGTAAGTCCAGCCTCTCTATCAGTCTTGCAGTTTGACAGATGTCTTGGGAGGAAAAAAATGATAATAATAAAAAATTGAAAAGTTAGATTTTCCCAAAACATTTCAATAAAAGGAGCCTATTTCCTACAAAAATATGCATCATGTAGTAAATGTTTAAGGAATCTTATGCTTTCTTATTTTAATTTTCGATGATCTGTATTGACTGTGGAAAGATACAGACCTTTATAGGTATCATCTACCTGTCTGCCAGCTGTCTACCGTGAAGCTGCATTAGACCTGTGCCTTGTTTTGATTTCCCTCCATAAAGGACACTTGGATGGCTTTTTAGAGGGTTGCTAATTAAGAAAAATAGCTTCATGCTTGCAATCTGGAGACTGGGAAAGTAAACAACCCAAATCCTAAGTGCCTTCCTTCTTAGCAGCTTTGTCATCCTGAAGGTGGTTCCCTAACCGGTTTGCAGGTGAGGAAGCTGGGACATCTTTTGTCTCTTCTGCAGTAAATGCGACTGCTCCTCTGTTTGCAAGGCCATTCACTGCTATCATTCTCTAGTGTTAAATTTAGTTATAATTATATTTTTTATGGGAATGGGACCATTACTCACTTAAGGGAACAGAGGGACTTCCACTGATGCCAGTGGGTGTTAGGTTGTCTCCGCACAGATCATAGTATGAAAAATTTGCTTTAGCCAATTTGTGCTGAAGTGATAGTACAACTCAAAGCCTACTGTCTTCATAACTAACTATTGGCAAAGTTTACTGGATATCAGCACTGACATTTTCATTAGTTCGGGAAACTCATTGTTTATGGCATGTCCCTTGCAATGATAATTACAAAATTACAACATAAATATAAAAATAATTTCAACTGATTGAATTTTCAAATGGCTAATGGGTCAGCTGGGAAACAATGTGAAATAGATTATGGTCTCATGGGACAAGGAAGGAACTCCACCATGTGTTGAGTACAGGAAATAATAAAATAGAGAAAAGGGCATTTGCGGGCTAGTAGGATTAGCAACAAACTGTAGAGGTTGTTGCAGTGGGTTGCTAGTTTGCATCCAGCTAGGACAGGCCTTAAGATGTGCTCTGAGGTCTTTCTGTGGGCTGAAACAATAAGAAAGTAATGGCTTTGTGCCAGTCTTAGTAAACAAGTTGCCACAACAAGGGGTCAGCTTGGAAAGAAATAACTGTGCCACCCTGGGCATTGTAGGAAGCTCTCAGCACTAGTCCCTGGCTGATGATGCACCATACTGTGGCCACCTTAAAACCTTTCTGTGGTATGTATATACATTGTGGGCAGGGACTTGACCTTGTGTAAGTATTGGTTCTTGTATTGGACCTTGTATTAGTTGCATTTAACATCTTCGTGTCCTGGGAAAACGGGGCCAGTTAGCAATACATTTGAAATAAGGAAATGCTCCAATCCGCTTGAGAATAGAGCAAGAACGCAAGAGGATGAAGGTCAGTGCTACAGGCAGAAAATTCTTAGCAATGTTGCACTTGGAAAACGCAAGTAAGGGAAGCGAAACAGGGTAGCAAAACCTAGAAACAATGAACATCTGTTTATATGTAAGTGTTCAAGCAGAAGCTGAGAATGCACTGGTAATACATATGTCAGATTGGACATGATGGCAGTGCCAAAATTAATCTTGAATTTGCCATGTGTTAGTGCTGCAAAGGCACAGCAATCTAGGGCTGTATTCCCGGGCAGGACAGCAGAAAACAGACCCCAGAAAGCGGAGACTGGGTGTGCACCCATTGCGTCCTATGCAGTGTGAAGAGGCATGAGTGACCCACTTCGCTCTCCGATCTAAAGCTAGACCCAGTACAGGAGCATTGATGTGGCTGAGATCCCTCTGCATTGGTACAGCTATAATCCATGGGGCTGTACTGTTTCAGGAGTTTAGCCAGTATCCTTGCCTCAAGAGGTGCAGAGCAAACCTCATGAAGTCTGCTCTTGTTTTCTATTCTGGTGTGGTGATACATTACAGTCGTAGTCCACAGAAACTCAAGCCAAGAGTGATTGTTTGTGTCTATGTAGTGCTAGGATGTGGCTGCTAATGATGTGATGCTAGGATGTGGATGGTAATAAAAATTAATTTAAAAGATAGAGGAGTAACAAAAACGACTGAAGACTGGGCTGTGGTTACGTAGTGTGGAGCAGATGAATCAGGGTTAAGGGACGATGGAGACAACGTGACGGCAAGCACTTGAGAAATTACAGCAATGAAAAGTCATGGTTTGTGTAGGATGACATTAGGATAGGGAAAATTTTGAGGAATATTCCCCAGAAGAGTTAGTGAGAATCTCATTATCTGAGTCAGAAAATCTTGAGAGAACANGATGGAGACAACGTTGACGGCAAGCACTTGAGAAATTACAGCAATGAAAAGTCATGGTTTGTGTAGGATGACATTAGGATAGGGAAAATTTTGAGGAATATTCCCCAGAAGAGTTAGTGAGAATCTCATTATCTGAGTCAGAAAATCTTGAGAGAACAAAGGGCTTCAAAATATTTCTGAGGGGAAAATGCTGTCCAGATGGAAAGATGTACCTGGAGACATGACATTTTTCTTCTGTTTCTAGATATGGCAACTATAACCTTCACAGCTGCAGGAAAACATATGGCACATTGTGTTCTTGTCTTTTGGAAATGAAGTGACGTAAGTTATAACAAAGGGACATCAGGATACTTTACTTTTGACAATGACGTGTTTAAGGTTGGTTAAATAACCGATGTACAAAAACCAGTGAACACTGATTAGAAAGGAGCCTGCAATCATGCAATAGATAAAAAAAAACCTTATTCAAATGGTTTTCACATGTGAATGTGAAATATGAATGTGTAATGTGAATAATTACACAATTCACCTGTGTAATCCACATGTGATAATTCACTGCAAACCTAACCATAGTTGTGATTAGGACGGGTGATCTATAAGGTATTTTTTTAGACTGCTAAAGCAATTGGTTACAACTGGATTGAAAGAAAACTTCAAACGAAGCTGTGAAAGAAAACCTCAAACAAGGCTGTGGAAGATGTTACTTGGGTAGTACACATAAGGGAATTTAAGATGAATAGACAGAGAAATTGCACTGTCATCTCCTCTGGTCTGAATTAATTTAAAACTAGTTACAAAAAACAATAGGACAACAACTAGGAATTGCAGCATGATATGCTATGAGTTAAGAAATTATGAATTTCAAATTTCCATGAAAGAAGATGAGGTGGCCATAAAAGATTTTATCTGCAGGATCAGGACCAGCAAGTCATGCTTTTCTAATCTTTCACTCTTTGCACATGATTCTGACATCCGACAAGCAACGCTGTGAATTTCTGACTGTCTTGTAGCTATCCTGGTCCACTTACTGGGTAGAACAGTGTCTGGGATTTGGAAAGCTTTGCATCAATTCCAGGTTCTGCGCGGGATTCCGTGTCAATCATTTCTATGAATTAAGGCAGTTTTTGAACAACTCAGTACCGTGGTTTCCATCTGTACCCTGGGCAGTACAACACGTCGTGGGCAGGCTCAGTTCAAGACTGAGCCCTCCATTTCAGTGTCCATCTGTGAGTGCCAGCAGGCATGTGCAGCTCTGTTCAGGTGACCAGAGGAGGTGCCTGGAGCTTTCTGAGATATTTTAGGGTACCTGAAACACTCACGTGAGCTTCANGTGTCCATCTGTGAGTGCCTGCAGGCATGTGCAGCTCTGTTCAGGTGACCAGAGGAGGTGCCTGGAGCTTTCTGAGATATTTTAGGGTACCTGAAACACTCACGTGAGCTTCAGAGGTATGGCAACAGAAAAAGTAGGGGGCCTGTGGGGTGTCCTAGGGCATCTCAAATGGCTCTAGACACTTTTGTTTAAGGACCTGAATCACAGCCTGGATCTTTGTTGACTGTAATGGAAATTTGGAAGTGCACACAAACACCTACACGCTGACTCCTTAATTTAGGTGTCTTGAACTGTAAACTGCCCAGTTCATCACACTTCTCCATGCCTTTGCAAAACCCGAAAACATTCAAAATCATGCGTTTACGTGAACTGTCCACCATGCTGCTTCTTCTGTGCCTGCCGCTATGGTACTGACCTCGCTTGGACGCTTTCCTTTGAGTGATCCTCCAAAGCATTGGGACAGTCTGAAGCACACAGCCACTTTGGTCAGAAATGTTAAATAACTTTTGACAGGCTAGCCCACAAAGCATAACCTGGTAGAGAAAATCCCCTTCTTCAGAGAGAGACAAATAGGTGCGCAGGGAGGAAGCAAATATTTGAAATGTTGAGGTTTGGGCTGGTTCCAGTCCTGGATAAAAGTCTGGACCGTTTCGTAGTGTTACCAGCCTGGTTTACACAGTGCTTGGTACTTGCCTCGGGGAAGTTGATATTAGATCCCTGCTAGCAGAGGGCACCTTAAATTTAATTCAGCTTTATTATTAACTAGTAGTAGTATAAGTGATATTTATCTAAGATAAGAGAGAAGCGGGAAGAGGAGAGCAGAGAGGCCAAATTAGATCTTAGCTATCATATTATTGTAGAATTCTAAATGGCAAAAATTAATGGTGATTCTAGTGTGCTTTCCCTGACAAGAGAGATGCAAAATCAGTTTATCTGAAGAAGTATACAGGACAGATAAGAAAATTTATTCAGGGCAAGTCCCAGGAGATATTTAATTACTCCTGGAATTAAAAATTGATATTGCAGGCTGCATGGCAAATTACTGAGACAGCTGGAGTGTGATGAGGTCTCCCAAAAAGTACTTTCTTAATTATGCCAGAAAAACTTGTTTAAATCAGCATACCAAGATGTCTGGTGGATATTAGGAAAACTTATTTGACTTTCTGTGACAAACACATGCAGCCAGTGAATCTGTTATTCCTAAAGACTGTCAACCAAAATCCAGCCCTGCTCCCTTCCAAGGCATGAGGGATGTCTCTGGTACTCTGTTCCATTTGCACGGCACTCTAGAAAGAATACAGAGCTAAACATTACATTCAAAAGCTCTGAAAAGACATGCTTTTTAGTGTTCACTGTAATCATTCCTCATTAACTTGAAATAGATTTATGGAAGCACCGGACANTGCAGCCAGTGAATCTGTTATTCCTAAAGACTGTCATAACCAAAATCCAGCCCTGCTCCCTTCCAAGGCATGAGGGATGTCTCTGGTACTCTGTTCCATTTGCACGGCACTCTAGAGAGAATACAGAGCTAAACATTACATTCAAAAGCTCTGAAAAGACATGCTTTTTAGTGTTCACTGTAATCATTCCTCATTAACTTGAAATAGATTTATGGAAGCACCGGACAAAGGAAACGTTTTGTGTGAGATGAAGTCACAAGATAAAATTAACCAAGGTAAAGACTTTGTTTCCTTGGTTTCCTATGTTCTTAAATTTGTAAGAAACTTGGAAAAGAATGGAATATGCAATGTGAAAAAAAATGATCCCTCATCATTCTGCAGAAATATATGAGAGAGAGTAAAATGGGGCTGCTGCTTTCACAGGGGATTTGAATAATTTGTTTCCTCACCCACTCAGCTTTTTTATGTTTCACTTTTAGCAAAAATGTTGAAAGGAACCAAGCATCTTTCTGTGTTTTGCATTTACACAGGCAAAATACCTGGAGAAAAAAAGACAAATTGTCAAAATCATATCAGGCAAGAGTGAAAGCCTACTGAAGACAGGATTTTGGATCATGGTTAAGAGATGCTTTCCAGCAGTTGTACTCATTGTTTCGTAACTGATTTTAACTTATTGATTGTAAATTCAAAATTTCCTAAAATAGCTTGAACTGCAGGTGAAAGCAGAAGAACTGCTTAAAACCTTTTGCTGTGGAGGTAGCACAGATTATTTAGGACCTTGTGTCATGTTCAGCATCATGCCCTTATTGAACTTCCCAAAAACTACATTTTTATTATGTAAAAACTGACTTTACAGACTGAGTGCTTTCTGAGGAGCCTAGGAGAGTATGTCTCTTCACTGAATTTCATTGTGCAGTCAAGTGTCTGTGCATGTCAGTGTGCAACAAGTGCAGTACTAGTACAAATCACCACGTGTTTTGTTTTTCTTTCCTTGTGCAACATTAAAGTCTTCTATGTAAATTCAAAGGCTATCTCACATTGCTGTTAAGTCTTTTACGAATCCACTGGAAAGAAAACCAAAAAGCCCCCCCTTCTGCTGATGGCTCATAAGTTACCAGTTTGGTCCAACGCAAAGCTAATACCAACCCTGCCATAGCTCAAACCCTGCTGACTTCACATTGGTGTGGAACAGGGAGCATTCAGGAGATCAGGTCATGCAGCTCCAAGATGGTCACACTGCCTGGAGGATGGTCACTCATAGAATTGTTACAGCTCATAAAAACATAACTTCACCCTAAAATTTGCTAGGTGGAAAAAAGACTTCTTGCTTGTTGCTAATATGGTGCCTTACATGAAGAAAAATAGGTATTTTGTAAACTCTACGGCACTGAAAACCTGGCAGCTGTGTTAAATCACAGTTCAGGATCTCACTGATCAGTCTAGTGTAGTGGACAGCACTTCTTCTTCTGTTGGATAGACTTGCTCAGGCAAGCGTTTTCCTCCAAAATCCCCAAACCTCTCTTGGCTGCATCCAAACCATCCACTTTGTCAGGGAACCTGCTAACAGCGCATCTGATGTGGGGTTTGTGACTGAACACAGGACCCGTTAGATTAGGAGCAGAGACTTTGCTGCTCAGGCTGGAGTTAAGTGTCCAGCTAATGCATTGTGTCCTTCCAATGTCGTCATGGGAGCTGCCCAGCACTGCTGCTGTGCGGGGATAAATGGGGTGATGAATCGGCCCACACACCTTGTCAAGCAGGAGGAGGAAGAGTGACAGAGAACAAGAGAAATGTTTTGTTCGCAATGATGCTACTATCCTGGGTTGCTCACTGAAGCTGCCAAGACAAGCGTACATGTTGAGAAAAGCATCTTTCTTCATCTTAGGAGCTTTGTGTCATTTCACAGAATCACAGAATGGTAGGCGTTGGAAAGGACCTGTGGAGATCATCCAGTCCAACCCCCCTGCTAAAGCAGGTGCCCCTAGAGCAGGTTGCACAGGAATGTGTCCAGGTGGGTTTTGAATATCTCCAGAGAAGGAGACTCCACAACCTCTCTGGGCAGCCTGTTCCAGTGCTCTGTCACCCTCACAGTAAAGAAGTTCCTCCTCATGTTCAGGTGGAACTTCCTGTGTTCCAGTTTGTGCCCATTGCCCCTTGTCCTGTCGCTGGGCACCACTGAGAAGAGTCTGACCCCGTCCTCTTGACATCCACCCTTTAGATATTTGTGAGCATTGATCAGATCTCCTCTCAGCCTTCTCTTTTCCAGGCTGAACAGACCCAGCTCTCTCAGCCTTTCCTCATAAGAGAGATGCTCCACTCCCCTAATCAACTTTGTGGCCCTCCGCTGGACTCTCTCCAGTAGTTCCCTGTCTCTCTTGAACTGGGGAGCCCAGAACTGGACACAGTACTCCAGATGCGGCCTCACCAGGGCAGAGTAGAGGGGGAGGATCACCTCCCTCGACCTGCTGGCCACACTCTTCTTAATGCACCCCAGGATGCCATTGGCCTTCCTGGCCGCAAGGGCACACTGCTGGCTCATGGTGAGCCTGTTGTCCACCAGCACTCCCAGGTCCTTCTCCGCAGAGCTGCTCTCCAGCAAGTCAACCCCCAGCCTGTACTGGCACATGGGGTTGTTCCTCCCCAGGTGCAAGACCCTACACTTGCCCTTGTTGAACTTCATCAGGTTCCTCTCCGCCCAACTCTCCAGCCTGTCCAGGTCACGTTGAATGGCAGCACGGCCTTCTGGTGAGTCCGCCACTTCCCCCAGCTTTGTATCATCAGCAAACTTGCTGAGGGTACGTTCTGTCCCTTCATCCAGGTCGTTAATGAACAGGACTGGACCTAGTACCAACCTCTGGGGAACACCACTTGCCAATAAGCAGGTTCAGTGGACAAGTTCCCTGCAGATTTTGAGAACACTGTTTTCCAAAGGGTGATGGGCAGTTTAGGATTTTCCAGTTCACCTTTCTTAAGAGAAATAACTAGGCCCAAGGGAGAGGCCAGCCTGTTAAACTGCATTCATTTCCACAATTCAGAGGGATTGCTATAAGCTATTTAACGCTAAAAGAGAAAGTTCACCAAAAAACTTGCGAGACAGCAGTGATTTTTCTTTCTGGCTTTTTTCTCAGTTACAAAAAGAGAAGCCCACAAGAAGCCATTAAATTCTCCTCCAGCATCAAAGCCAGCATACATGAAAGGATAATTGATTCTTCCATCTAAGTTACTTTGCGCTGGTGAGATTTTTTAGTTGTGTACTGCCTGGGTTGTTGGTGAAGGTTCCTGAAGCAACCTGTCCCATTTCCAGCCCATGATGGAATAATGCAGTTTCATGCATTTCAGAAAAAAATAATTTTAGAAATTTTTAGGTTTCATTCTTGAGTTTGTGCATGAATCTAGACTTGGAAAGAAATTGTATGGTCTATAATAAGAAGCTGTGGAAACATGATCAAAGAATTTGGCTGGAGGAAGAGACTAAAAAAGCTTGATTCGTCTTGGGCAGACGTTAACCTGGATTTGCTTTGGGAATTTAGCAACTGCGAAGTGTCAGTGACTGTTTAGAAAATGATTTTGATGATGTCTTCAACTACAGTTTCAGGGTCATTAAGAATGATGAATTATTAATCAATTGGCTAACCACCTCAGGATCATTTCTGACTTTTTCCACCTTTGCCAGGCCCTACTTTTACTCAGCATCAGGGAACATTGTGGAAATGGGTGTTTGATTTGTAGAAGAGACAGCAATAAGAATGTTAGGGAGAGGCAAAGTCAGATAAAATGAGTTGCTATTTTTTGCTCTGATGTTGACATTTAAACTTTTGACATTTCCTTTAATCTGTCTTTTCTGTGTCATGCATAGGTAGGACTGGAAAAGTAGAGCTTTTCTCAGGAATACTTTCCATGTGAAATTATAATTTTTTCTGCGAGCAAAGATGAAAACATGAAAAAGGGCTTTTTCTTTTCCCATACTTACAGACTTTCACTCTCTTTCAGCTTTTGTAGAGCTGAGAAATAGTAAGATAGTGTGAAGGAGAAAAATATATTTCATTTTTAAAAGTAACACCTTCCCTTTTACATGCTTGACAATGATTTCCAAACACAACACTTTCTTTCGAAAAGTAGCACTTCTAATTCTTTCCTACCATTTCACAGCTGGTAAGACTACAGGTGAAATCTGTGTGGAAAGTGCACACACTGCTAAATTCTGCAAAGAAAACCTTGGCAAAAACATTCCTGACATTTTTCTTTTCATTTTTTTCTCCCCATTTTTATAAGCTATACCTCTGTCTGACAAATAGCTTCTCCTTTACAAAAGGTTTTTGATACAGTTATGCTTGCAGCTGAAAAGTATGTTGGAAAAATGTTGGCTGTCTCTCATTGTGGGTGTGATAATGTTCCCCGAGGGCTCCTCTAAGAGGCTTATTGCTTATGAAGAATTCCTCTACCCTGCAGGAGAAGAATTAACCTCAGAAGACCAATAGCCACAGGAACAGAGAGTCAAATTATTGAACCAATAGAAAGCACTGAAAACCAAAAGCTAAGACTCAGGGTGAAATAAAGGATTTCATACATTGGCCCCCAGTGCATCATAGATATAATTTAGGTTCCAGCATTCAGGAGAGCAGTCCAGCTCCAAGTCCTAAGCCTGATTAGATCACAAGAAGGTTTGTTTTTTTTTTTAAATAAAATCTTTAAACAAATAAAGTTCTTCAGCTGGGTTTGCCCAAAGGTGCTTCTGCCTTGACTGGCCTGTTTTTATAGACATGTATCACCTGCCTAAAATGGCGTGTGGTTCCCAACCAGAGCTTTTCCATTCCTACATTGCCAAAGGGCCATATGGGGCCATGCATGGTGTTCCTGTGCATAATCACAGGATCGCCATCGTCTCTGAAGTTGGCAGGTGGTATCAACCACATGATTTTGGTCCTACTGCCTTGCTGGGAAGCTGAGAAGCATGGTAAATGCTGCTGCTTTGGGATGCCAGTAGCTGGCTGTTATCCTTCCAACTGGAGCAATGCTTCTCATGGAAATAAAAAGCACATCTCATCCCTGTGGAGCTGGGACTCTGCGTGGTGCATGTGGATGTATGAACATGCGGGCTGAGCTGTGCCCGCACCTGGACATGCCAGGGGTGCCCATGGCCTTCCTGAATATTATAACCCTCTACTAACCAAGGTAATAACATACATGTTTGTGTGTGCATGTCTAATTTAAGTTTCCTTATTGAAGCTAACATGCCATGATCAGATATGTGAAGATATCACCTACCAATGCTGCTTTAAACTTCCTGCACTTGTATATCGATAGAGCTTTTTGGCCATGGCAAAGTGGCTTGGCTGAATAAGTATGTTAGAAAAATATCTCCTTTTTTTCTATCCAGAAAAAGCAGAGCTGGAAAGTTAGTGTCATTCTTCTAGACTGGGTTTCACACAATCTTTTCAATATTCCATTTTAATATGCCCCTCTATCTGTGCATGAGTCTTGATTGTTCTCAAGTGAAATATTGTGAACCAAATCATGATGACAGAAAATTGACTATTCAATTAATGAGTTAGCACGTATCTGTAATGCTTGATTCCTACAAATGACAAAATTAACAACTTCATTTAACTATGTTGTTCTCAGTGGAAAAGAGCACACTTAAATGTTCCATGGTGCTATTTACACCTGCTTAATTACTTGTATTTACAAATTGTCTAAATTACCTTGCCATAGAGGAAGATGGGGACCACAGTCCAGGAATAAAATTACAACTTCAGACTTCAAATGTCAGTTTGACAGGCTGCCTTTGTCAGAGGTGATTCGGAGTCTTCACATGTTTTATATCTTCCTGTCTTGCACCCACAGACACCTCAGTTTAGATAAAAATTATAATTTTATGTCATGTCAGTAGAGCAAGAAGAAGTGTTGTTGTTGTTGTTATTATGTTTTTGGGGAGTGAGCTAAAGGCATGTTCTTTGGACTTGGCATATGTGTCCAATAGTAAAATCATTCTTGCCCATCCATTTCCAAACCCAATGCTGAGACCTGTAACCTGACCCACTTGTCAGGGCGAGTGCTCTTATTTAGGTAAGGACTTAATCTGAATATATTTTGGACCTTGATTTTGGGGTTCTTTATGACTCCTGCCCTTATAACAGGCCAAACCAAACTGTAGCCCTGTGCTGTTGAACACCGTGCTGGGTTCCAAACTTCACAGCTAGGTCTGTGATCCAGTGGCTCTGACAGGCAGCAGTGATCCACTTTCTGTACCAAGTACCAGGATTAGGTCCCATTTATTGCCTATGGAAATCAGGACTCATAGACTCATGGCCTTTGAAATCCAGGAAGTTTCTATTTGGTTTAGAGAGGGCAGCAGTTTTAAATTAGGTGCTTTGCATAACTTGCATTTGAAGCTCATGGAGTGTTTTATAAAAGGTTGAATTACTAGTCATATTTGGAAGAAGAACTAGCACCTGGGAAATTACTTCAGTGGGAAAAATGAAAAGCGTGTGTCAATACTGAAGGGATTTTTTCATGTGATATTCTGATTTTGGAATTGGGCTAGATGTATACAAGGGATTGCCCAAATACTAAAAATAAAAATAAAACATCGATATATATACAGGCTAAAAATAAAACATTGATATATATACATAGAAAGTAAAAGTATACTAATAAATATCTAGATGATTTGTTATCAAAAGTACCCCAAACCATCTGCTTCCTTCTTGTTTCTTTGGGTAATTCTCAACTGTTTCTTAATACCCTATTTGTAAAAGACCAGAGAACACTGGACTAACATGGTTCAATCATCTTGATGACAACCAGAGAAGTTCTTTAAAGTCAGAAGTAGAAGCATATCTGTCCTTTTATGCCCTTCTCTTAGAAATTGTGTATTAAAAACTACAGCTCTTCTTCATGGTTCATTAAGAGAAATTATATTCTGTAAATGTATTCCAAGACAAAATTGAAGTTCTCATATATATTAGAAATTTTATTGAGTCCTAGATGAGAATAATGTTTTATTGATTGAAATTCTCAAAGACATGGAGATAAATTTATTAGCTTCATTAAAAGAGTAAATTACTTTCGTAAAATGTTTTCTATTTATCAAAACAGAATGTGTATAAATGTAATGAAATCACATAAAAATGAAATTTAGAAATCACAATAAAAATCTTGTGCTTTATTAGATTTTTTTTCAAGAGTTCACAGATATCTTTTGCATAGGCTGCGAAGTATTCACTTTATTTCCACTGTGGTGAATGATCACAACTCTAACACCTTCTGTGCAAATTGAAAAAAATAGTAGAATAACCAACTCTGAGATGTATAAGTGAAATTTCTTCAGATGAAACAAACATGAAAAGCACAACTTTATTCTCTGAAAACAGATAACTAACAGATGGTAAGTTTATAAAATTACGAAGTTGATTAAAACTGGTGTATTACCCTGCAATCTCCACTGCCAGAGGTGGCTCCTCCTGCGCTGTACTCCTCCATCAGGACTGTTATCTGGGAGGCAGAAAATTCTTTGCTCAGAACAAGTTTCTGGGTGTGTGCTAAACAGTTAATAACAGCATTAGCAATGCTTAGAGCTCACGTAAGATGATGAAGCATTCTAAGCCTTTTCTGGCTCTTTGTTCATCCTTGCATCATCCCTTGCAGGGGTTAGGAGAGTGTTACTATCTTTATTTTTCAGCCAAGAAAATGAGGAAATGGGCTATTGAGGTGTAAGTGCAGGTAACTCCGGGGGAGGGAGGAGGTGCCAGCCTGGTGAGAGAGCCCCATCGCCACCCTGAGCAGTCTTGGCACCCCGTGTGAAGCTGCCCCGGTCAGGGTGGAAGCATTTAGCACTCAGGCAGTTTTGGCAGCTGGTGTCAGGTGTGAAGAGCCAAATCTTCACGGACATCTCTATCAATTCTTCTTCCTCTCTCTTATCTAGATCCTTATCCAGATCTTCTCTATATACAATGTTATTTTGGATTTATCTTGTAAGCAGAGTATCATGCTCCAAAAATTAATAAAGTGCTCTTACTCCAAGATAAGCGAGCCTCTTGCGTGTGTGCAATTTCTCTCTGGTTTTATTCCACGTTTCTTCCTTGTGCAAACAAACTTATATAGGTGCTTGCGAAAGGCATGTGACACGAGACTTAAGACTGGAGCACTGGTGCCACTTCTTTTTAATTTGTTTTCCACTGGAGCTTTTCTATTTTCTATAAAACAATTTATATTTCCTGGGCCAGCAAGGAATAATGGAGTAGGAAACTGACTTGATACCTATGATGTGGCACGTTGGGGTTGTACAAATTACAGTGTCAGCTCTTGGCCCCAAAGAAGCAAAACACTGCTCTCAATACTGCTGCTTTTTCTGCCTGGAAAGTTCTGCAGAACAAAGACAGGTCAAAAGCAGAGAAACCTTCCTTGAAGTATCCTGCGGTGAGGTAGCTGGAGCAGGGACATGAGTTTGAACCTGGAACTTTTACAACCCTGATGACTATCTTCACCTACATAGCTGCTGACAGATTTTGGTTATTGTTTTTTGGGTTTTTTTAAAATCTGATAAGAAGTTCTAGGCTGAATCCAAGCAATGGTCCCGATGAAAGTTTTGTCTCTTGACCTATTTGTCCCAACAATTTTGGCAAAGTGGCAATTCACAACAAAAAATGTTTCATCAAAAAGTCTCTGGTCAACTCAATTTTAAACCCGTGCACTGAAGTTTATGGCATTTGGGTTAGGATGCCCTACGGTACGTCATTTTCCTTCCATACTTACAGTTAATTGAGTGATGCTTTTAAAATAGTACAGCCCAGAAAAAAATCTTAAGTTACCTGTGCTTCATTACAGATTCCAGAAACTACCTGCTTTCAAATGGAATTATTTTTAGAGGCCCCCACTTAGATGACAGGTCACCAGGCTTGGCAGAGCAGTGAGCACCCACAAAGGACAGCCCTTAACAAGCAAGGTCACAGCAGAGGAGGTGATCGGCGGCTGGAAAGAGAAGGAGACTTAAAATGTCCTGATTCCATCTCCAAGACGGATACAGTCCCTGCCCAGGTTCACTGATATTTTTTACTGACAAGCCTTTAAAACTAATAAGCCTATGGGGATTAAAATAAGTCTAAAAGGATATAAAGAGTAGGTGACCTGCTCCGGCACACAAGGTAATCCCTGCAGAGGAGTCCCTGGCAGTGTTTGTGTTCAGGAAAGTACAGAACACAGTGAAGGCACAATGCAGCCTGGCAACACTAAGGTCAAGCCTGGTGCTGCTTCAGAAAGTCACATTAAAAAAGACCAGCGGAAGCATAAACTGCTACTGTTGTGGAAAACAACTGTGAAATTACATTATATGAGAGCCCTAGCTCTTTCTCCAGGCATGCTTTGGTGCTCACATTTCACCTTTTCCTCACTGAAAGCCAAACTGTGATCTACAATGATGCTCTGAGAAGGATTAGAGCAGACAGATTATCACCAGCCCCATTTACTGCCCCAAGCCATTAGCAGGAGAGGAGTCCCTGCAGATAGCTCTCTTCTGAGAAATATGTTGGGTTTCCAGCAGCAGCAGATGGACTGCACAAGCCACTGACATAGTTGATTTTTCTTACGTATAGGGAGGTCCTGATGTTTGGAAATTAGATAAAATAATTCCAAATTCTGTACAGAGATTGTAAGAGAGTGAAAAACATTTCTGATAAACATACAGAAATCCTGCAATGTATCTCAAGGGACTCTCTTCAAGTTTCTTTGATTTTCTAGTAGGAACACTGTTTTTATATTAGCATTAACTGAACACTAAGGTTTAGATAATAAAAGGAGTTTTCAAAAAAACCAAAGAAAATAGTTTGTGGAAAGAACTGGTGTGTTGGCCATCTAGGGATGCTGGGTGGCTTGTAGAAGTAGAAGGTGACAAGTAGTGGACCACGCCTCAGGTTGAGGGGAACATAGGGAAAGTTGTTCATTTTGCCACCCTAATCATTAAGAAATGTCTGCTGAGCACAAGAAAACATAAGGTCGATCTGTGGATTTTCTTTGTACGCAATAATACCGGGAATCATAGAATCATAGAATGGTAGGGGTTGGAAGGGACCTCTAGAGATCATCTAGTCCAACCCCCAAAACGACATTTAAGCAAACTATTTTACCTCCTGGCTGACTTCCAACAGAAACACTCTAATTAACAAAACTGGACATCCTTGTGTGTCAACTTCACAGTATATTTTTTCCTGACAAAGTGAGTTTCTGTATCTAATGACTTAAATTTCTTTTCTGCCATACAAACAAGGGCATTAGCCGTGTTTAAAAACAGTAGCTTAATTATATATTTTAAAAGTGCTAATTCTTATTTGGGTATTAAACCTTGCTGCTAGATGTGGTGTGATTGCTCACCTGCATCAAAAGCTTCCTGGGGAACCCCTCAGTTCTTCAAGGCCAGTTCTGGTGGTCTCATCTCTCTCAAACTGAGGGCCTTGCTGGGTAAGTAGCTTTGCTGTTCCTTGATGGGGCCTTCATTTTCATTTGGAATGCTCCTAGCTGATCTTCCACCTTTACTATTATCATCTTATACCAGGATTTTTATTTCTTCTGAAACTTATTTCTGGAAGGTCACGTCATTTTGAATNGTTTCTGTATCTAATGAATTAAATTTCTTTTCTGCCATACAAACAAGGGCATTAGCCGTGTTTAAAAACAGTAGCTTAATTATATATTTAAAAAGTGCTAATTCTTATTTGGGTATTAAACCTTGCTGCTAGATGTGGTGTGATTGCTCACCTGCATCAAAAGCTTCCTGGGGACCCCCTCAGTTCTTCAAGGCCAGTTCTGGTGGTCTCATCTCTCTCAAACTGAGGGCCTTGCTGGGTAAGTAGCTTTGCTGTTCCTTGATTGGGCCTTCATTTTCATTTGGAATGCTCCTAGCTGATCTTCCACCTTTACTATTATCATCTTATACCAGGATTTTTATTTCTTCTGAAACTTATTTCTGGAAGGTCACGTCATTTTGAATGGACATTCTTGCTGCTCACCCATTGAAACTGCATGGGAAATGTGTAAGCGGAGCTTGTTTTTTCTCCAGAGACCATATGATTTGGAAGCCAAGCTGCAGATGTGTAGCCAGTGAGACAACATACCTGTTCAGACATCTGTTTTATCCTTGGTTTGCCCTGAAACACATGAGAATTTCTCCTTTTGCAATTCTTTAAAGTGAAGCTCAGCCATTTCGCCTCTTGTGCTCCAGCTCTTGGATAACTAAGAAGGTTGTATCATGGATTCAAAGACCTGAGCCAGGCTTGAGGTGAAGATGTGTAGTGGGTGAATGGGAAGGGAAGGGGAAAGGGGAAGGGGAATGGGAAGGGGAAATAACCATCTCAAGTGCTTGTACAAAGAGTCTGAATGAATAAGAAAGACTCCATGTTTCGTGGTTTAGGCCCAGCTGGAGACACAGCTTTTACTACCTTTACAGTATTGTTTTTATACCGATGAATCCTCCTACATAGTAAATACACATGCTGTCTACACTGTGACGTACAAACAGCACGCTTGCAGGAATGAACTGCAGGTCTGGGCCAGATTAGAGTCACCACTTTCCAGTGCAAGTCTCTAACTTACACTTTTTTGAGAACTTGCATGTTTCTGACTCCCTAATGTTAACATGACATTTTAGTAATGGGTACCGTTTCGTTAGTCATGGGTATAATTGGCTGCAATTGGGGTTATCTGAAGACACAGAGAAAGCCTTACACCTAGGATAGTCTGAGGACAGTTTGGGTTGGAAGGGACCTTTTAAAGTCATCTCATCTAGTCCAACCCCCTCTGCAGGGAGCAAGGGTCCTTTCAGCTAGAGATCAGGTTGCTCAGAGCCCCGTCCGACCTGGCTTTGAATGTTTCCAGGGATGTGGCATCTACTACCTCTCTGGGCAACATGTGCCAGTGTCTCACCACCCTCATTGTAAAAAAATTCTTCCTTATATCTAGTTTAAATCTACCCTCTTTCAGTTTAAAACCATTACCTGTTGTCCTATTGCTACAAGCCCTGCCTGACAGACTTTTTAGTCTGTCCCCATCTTTCTTATAGGTCGCCCTCAGGTACTGGAAGGATGCTGTAAAGTCTCCCCAGAGCCTTCTCTTCTCCAGGCTGAACAACCCCAACTCTCTCAGCCTGCCCTCGCAGGAGAGATGCTCCAGCCTCCTGATCATCTTTGAGGCCTTCCTCTGGACTCACTCCAACAGATCCATGCCTTTCCTTTCCAGCTGAGAACCCCAGAGCTGGACGCAGTACTCCACGTGGGGCTCACGAGAGCAGAGTATAGGGGCAGAATCACCTCCCTCGACCTGCCGGTCACACTGCTTTTAATGCAGCCCAGGATAAAGTTGGCCTTCTGAGCTGCGAGCACACATTGCTGGCTCACGTCCAGCTTTTCATCCACCAGTACCCCTGTGTCCTTCACCTCATGGCTGCTCTCAATCCCTTCATCTCTAGCCTGTATTGATAATGGGGATTGCCCTGACCCATGTGTAGCACCTTGCACTTGGCCTTGTTGAACCTCATGAGGTTCACATGGGCCCACCTCACTAGCTCATAAAACATAAACTATGTGTTGCATTTGCAGAAAGGATGCTTAGAGAAGATGGAAATGGGACCAGTGTGATGAGCTCTGTGTTTGAGAGACACAGGCTCAGCGGGGCAGCCACTAACTAGTACTGATGAAGTACTGGCTTGGCAAAATGCTGATCTCTTTTGTTAGCAGTGGTAAAAACATTTCACTGCAGCAAAAACAGGGTTAAATCATCAAAGCCGCAGGATATTCCCAACTACTATCCTCCTGCAGGTTGGAGTACGTAAATTTAATGGAGCTGTAACAATTAACACTGATATGGCTGATACTAAGTTTAACACCAAACAAAAGATGTTTGATAGAAGACACAGCTTGAAGTAGTATTATATTATGATTTGGTTCCTCCTTTTTTGAAATCATTCTGTNTTGGAGTACGTAAATTTGATGGAGCTGTAACAATTAACACTGATATGGCTGATACTAAGTTTAACACCAAACAAAAGATGTTTGATAGAAGACACAGCTTGAAGTAGTATTATATTATGATTTGGTTCCTCCTTTTTTGAAATCATTCTGTTGATAGATTTGTACATGTCCTTTGATTTGCTGTGCTGTTACGTTTCCTATTTCCAAAACTAAGTGAGTTCTCCAGTTACTGCTCTAGTAAAGAAACAAGAGGAAGTTTTCCTCCTGTATGTGCTATTATGAAAATTATTTTTGTCCCAGAGAAGCTTCCAATGCATTCTCCTGCATTGTAATTATCATAATTATAGAGCAGTGACATTTACATAAAGCAGCAATTGCATGAGGAATACCTAACTATTCACCCCACCCACTGAAAAGGTTAGATGAAACAAAACTAAGTCATTCTGATGAAGTCATAACATAATTAAAATGGCCAGCAATTCATAGAATCATAGAATCATAGAATGGTAGGGGTTGGAAGGGACCTCTAGAGATCATCTAGTCCAACCCCCCTGCTAAAGCAGGTCAGCCTAGAGCAGGTTGCACAGGAATGCGTCCAGGCGGGTTTTGAATATCTCCAGAGAAGGAGACTCCACAACCTCTCTGGGCAGCCTGTTCCAGTGCTCTGTCACCCTCACAGTAAAGAAGTTCCTCCTCATGTTCAGCTGGAACTTCCTGTGTTCCAGTTTGTGCCCATTGCCCCTTGTCCTGTCGCTGGGCACCACTGAGAAGAGTCTGACCCCGTCCTCTTGACATCCACCCTTTAGATATTTGTGAGCATTGATCAGATCTCCTCTCAGCCTTCTCTTTTCCAGGCTGAACAGACCCAGCTCTCTCAGCCTTTCCTCATACGAGAGATGCTCCACTCCCCTAATCAACTTTGTGGCCCTCCGCTGGACTCTCTCCAGTAGTTCCCT
>VZSC01015850.1:29049-113326 GCA_013398225.1 Steatornis caripensis
CCAAGGGCAAGTCTTCATTTTTCCGTGCTTCCTCTCTTATCTCCAGAGTCTGGGAGTCCTGAGGGCCAGTCCTAGCAGTGAACACTGAAGCAAAGAAGGTATTCAGTAACTCTGCCTTCTCTGTGTCCAGTGTCACCAGGTCGCCTGCCTCGTTCAGCAGCGGGCCCACATTTTCCCTATTGTTACAGCACAATTGAGAACCTGAGGTTAATAAATGCAGGATTCCTGTGCCAAAAGAACTGGATGTACTTCACCATGCCTAGGTCCAGGTAAGTCACTGGG
Organism: Steatornis caripensis; assembly: GCA_013398225.1. Classification (NCBI taxonomy): domain Eukaryota; kingdom Metazoa; phylum Chordata; class Aves; order Caprimulgiformes; family Steatornithidae; genus Steatornis; species Steatornis caripensis. The sequence continues at coordinate 29,332 of VZSC01015850.1, forward strand.
ACACTGCAGAGATGGATTTGGCACGGAGGCTGCCCAGAGGACCTCCATCTTCACACCTCTTTCCATCCTGGAGGGAAGCAACACCACCCCAGACTTTCTAAACCCTCACCTGCATAAGCAGTAATTCTGTGAGTCCTCAGATACTCTCAGGTTCTCCATATTCTGATGGTGGAGGTTCAACTTGCTCTCAGCTGTGGTAAGGATCAATTCCCCAGTCAGCTCATGGCTTACTCTATCAGGTATCGGGTACACAGGCATGCAAACACTGCACTAATAACTCTATTCATAGCACTTTCATAGAAATGCACTTCTATTAACCATGTCATCAACATAATTACAGCTGCAGAGTCTTCTGCAAACATTGGAGGAATCTGGCAACAATTCACTTTATTTAGCCTATTCTTTTCTTCTTGATTTTTTTTTCCAGGATTGATTGGTTGTCAACCGCTTGCTGAACATCAGCTGGGTTTACTTTAGTGACCAAATAGTTTTTCAGTAATCCTTAAAACCCACCATGCTGTGAACTCATGTGGCTCTCCATAAGGTCTTCAGACTTTCAAGCTAAAAGAGAGGATCCTGCACCAAGGCCTCACCTGGACTTCACCAGATGCCTCTGGGATATCACTTGGTGGTTCTACAAAAAATAGAATTTTTCCCTAGAGAAAAAGGATAGAAATTATCCAATGGTGCTCTGTTTTCTGCCAAGTCACGTAGCCAGCCTGCTTCCTGCCATATTATTAAATAATTTATTTCTATGAGTAAAGGCAAGTGGCAGGAAGGGAAACCTTACCTCGGTTGCAGGAACAGAGTTGTGTAAGAGACTATTTCAGCAGGGTGGGGGAAATGTTTTTTTCATGCCCTAGGCATGGGTTACTGAAAAAATTGTTCAAAATCACACTCATTTAAGAAACATCAGCTTGCAAATTCTACACCGCCAGCTCAGGTCTGCCAGAGCTGTTAGCAATGCTCAGCTCTGCCCTGACTCTGCTCTGCCTCCCTCTAAGCTGTCCGCTGCCTCCTCGCTCTGTGCATCGGCTGTGGGCAAGTGGGCTGAGCACCAGCAATGCTCGGTGGTTGGACAAGGAAGGCTTTGGCACCCTGGTAAAGGCAGATGCTTGGGACTTGGATCTGCATCACACGAGGAGATTCCGTCTCCTTCAAATTTCCAGGCTCTTCAAACAGTCCTTCATTTGGGATTACAACTGCAAACTATATCAGTCCTCAGTCAGGCACAGGCAGAGAAAAATTCTCTTTTTCTTTTAAGATTACAGCAAGGTAATCTTTTATCTTCTACATTTAACATAGTAGAGGCTGTGGGTGAGAACATTTTTATAAAAGATGCCTTCCAGCACTGTGAACTCAGCTTCAGAGCTTGCTTGGCATTTGATGTCTGCGCATGATTTGCAACTTCAGATGTACTTAAAATTACTTCTATGATACTTAAAAAGACTGAAATTTAAAATAATTTTTACAGGAGTATTTTTTTCTCTACCAAGATATTGTCACTTGGCAGCTGAGCCGGTCACCTGGAGCACACCTACATGAGAAGATGCTCACAAACCGCTACTTTATCCCTTTTACCAAGCACATGGGCAGCGATGCGGCCATTCCCAGCCAAGCAAGTTCTTCCTTTTTCCAGATTCACATGATACAGAAATCATTTAGTTCATAGTCTGTTCTGAATATCCTAGGAGGTCAAATCATGAAATACTTGTGCGTATCTTGAAGGTGCTGATGTACTGCACTGATTTAGACTGGTCCGACCCTACTGAGGTCTTGGGAAATGAACCATTTTTGTCATTGGGAATTCATCTTGTCACCAAAGTATTATTTTGCTGACTTGTGATCTGCCAGCTAAGCAAAGAGAAATATTGTCCCTGCCAAACGGGTTCTCAGCTCACTACCTGTTCCCTGATTCTCTACACTGTGTGACTGGCATTTCAGTACAGGGGTGACTTTCACTCCTTTTGGGTGAGTTTCTACATTCCCTAATACCATGTGAGACAAAGACGGAGACAGTTTGGGGGCAGTTCACAATGACTGAGCCTACACATGGTCTTCCATACTGTCCTGGCAGGCTTTGTAGCTTCATGCACCCAAATCTCTATCAGGCTATGCCTTACTCCGTGTACCACATACTCTCAGCATCATGTCATGAAGCAGTCCACTTTCCCAGGTTATGATAACACCCTCATATTTTTTCAGGTTTTTGGAATGAAAAAATTGCAGAAAATTGCCTTAGTGTTTTAAGGCCCTCTGTCCAGAGGAGACCCAGGGTGGATGCTCTGCTATGTGGATTGGGGCATCCGCTGCATGAAAGGCGAGCCCTGAAGGCCAAAGATCGTTTCTTCAGCTGGTGTAGATAATGTAGATGTCCCATGGCTATTGAACCAGCTGCATTTATCATTAAAACGAGAAATGATAGATGCTGAAAGGACGACCTAGACAAAGCACAAGGAATTAAATATTGCTGATTGCTACTGTAATACTATTGATGGGTCAGGACCTCTGTAGGATCCTTTTAGTAATTTTAATATTAATAAATTATGTTTGACTTGATGCTGCAACTGAAATAAATGATAAACAGAAAATCATGTATTTCTTACCAAGCAGATAATTAAATGTGATGTGCAACATAAATAGTTATTTAATGATGTTGCTTCTTCCCTGGCTATTTAAAGCATTGTATCATTATCCAGAATATACTGACACGTGAGAGAGCAGGTCTACTCTGCAACCACTTATAGCAGGACTCTTTTTTAAAAACAAATATATTGTGTGGCTTAGTGACAGCAGAAGGCAGAGATTCAATGTCAAGTCATTTCAAATGGCCTGCAAGAACTGTCACACTCAATGAACAATTGTGTAAAATAAAGCTTGAAAACTTATTCTCAGTTTATTTTATTCATAAGCCTAACAAGGGGAAAAGAAACCCAAGAAGAGGGAATAGCAAGAGCTTGGACCAAAAGCACAGAACAGTGCAAACTCAAAATACTTAATTTTAACCTATAATTAAGTAGTTGTAGTTTAAAGATGTAGTTTAAAATTATACTATACACAGCATTGCTCTTTATAAAAGAGAAACTGGAAAGAAGCGGTTGCTGAATCACGCTGGCTTTGTTGGCTGCTCATAAATTCAGTTGGTTGCTGAATGCTACGAGGAGCTTTCCAGGCACCTTGGAACTGTGAAGGAGGATTGTTGCTGTTATTGCACAGCACAAGCAAAACACAGCACCAAAGAGACTTCAGACCTCTTGAGACTTTATCATCATTATCTGCAATTCCAGAACCTGGAGTTAGAGACTGTATGAGGTGGTTAGTCCTGAGCCTGGAAACAACTGTGTTGTATTACAAGTGCTTGCCCAGTTCTTATTCTTTACTCTTTATTTTGTTATGTATAATTTTCTGTACAGAACTTTGCCCTAGCATTGGTATATGGATGCTATTATGTCAGAATGCATTTTATATAGAAAATAGATTTCTAATCTCCACTGTTGCACAGAATAAAGCATGAAACTGTAGCTCTTACACTTCTAAACCCCAGGTGAACTCAGGAAGAATTTTGTTACCTTTTAAATCTTACAAATAATGCAGTCTCATGAAGTTTTAAAGCCAGATGCATGTGTTTTGTGCTTGAGGTAGTCAGTTCCTCATCTCTTAGGCCAGTTCCAGGCAATTCAGATTTTAAACTAAATTTTTTAAGAGATGTTTGCTCTGGAAATTGCATTGAGTGTGTGGTGTGTATGTCATTCCCATTCCCATTTATGAAGTGAGACTTGGCAGACCTCAAGACCTGGTCTACACAGAGGAAGGGTCACCCCATGGGGTGGTGGTGCTCTCAGTTTTGCTTTGGTACAGAAATAAGTCACGTGAATAATAAGCCCCATTTTCTATCTATCTGCACATGAAATGCTTGTGCTCTTGGGTCCATTGCACATTTTTGGCCAATTATTCAGAAAAACATAGTGAATGAATAGTTCCTAACTCTGGACGTGTTTGTTATTAAGAAGTTAGTACCCCTTAATCCTTGTATCCTTGTATCTCAGACATTTGGGACTCCGGCTGGGACTGTACTGAACAAGCAGGATGAGACTCCAAGCAGCTCACGCTGGTGCATCCACACTGTTATGGCCCTGGGTCTTCTCAGTAGTACTAATTACTGGAAATAATAACTACTTTCCTGCAATTTTTGTGCTCAAAAATGTCAGAAATAAGGTAATGCCTACACTGTGGCTCACCTGAGGAGTGTTTGCATGGCAGGAAACTCAGGTGCAGAGTTGCACACCCTGAGATGTGATACGACGGCATGCAATCTGCAAAGGACATAAAGATGGTGCTGGAGGACTTCACGAGGAGGGAAGTCTGGTCCGTATCATGCAGGAGGGACTGGGCTTTCCCAGGTGAAGACTGTGAGTGAGGGAGCTGGCACAGGTCAGGACCAGGCCAGGGAGTGGGTAACTCTGGGGCAGCAGGAGTCACCCATGGGGGCTTATGTCACTCCTTGGGCTCTTTTGCATAGAATCACAGAATCATTTAGGTTGGAAAAGACCTTTAAGATCATTGATTCCAAATGTAAACCTAACACTGTCAAGTCCACCGCTAAGCCATGTCCCTAAGTACCTCTAGGGATGGTGACTCAGCCACTTCCCTGGGCAGCCTGTTCCAATCCTTGACAACCCTTTCAGTGAATAAATGTTTCCTAACATCCAATCTAAGCCTCTCCCGGCACAACTTGAGGCCATTTCCTCTTGTCCTATGGCTTGTTAGTTGGGAGAAGAGACCAACATCCATGAAGGCTTACACGGTCTTATTGTGGCCTTTCGGTGTTGGTTGTAATTCCCCACTGTTACATCCTCTGTTCTGTGCCTCGTTCAGGAAGCCTCACCTTTCGATCCTTAACTAACATCTGGAATTGTTGCCCAGGCTTGCCAAATAACAGTCTCCATCCCAATGCGTTTACAGATACAGACGTATCTCTAAAGACCTGGCTTCTCTATTATATACAAGACACGTTGTGTCTTGAGTGGTTGCCTAGTCTGCTGAGACACTTAATGCGCACAAGCCGTGCTGCTGATGCAAGTATCTGTTCCCACAGCCGTTCTCATTGCTATTTGTGAAGCATCAAGTCAAGTTAGATCAGTTAAATTACACATACCCTGGTTTTTTGGCCTATAACTACCTCTAACTGCCCAAGCTTGTCCTTCCCAACTGGCAACTGTCTCAGTATTCAGCTTTGCACACAAGAGCTGTCAAATCACCTGCACAAATCTCTTTTTCCAAGGAATTTAACTGATACAAACATCTACTGCTGAAAGTATAGCAACTTCATGGCAACTTTTTTCCCCACATTGAGCTATCATCCAAGTGTATCTCTGTAATTCATGGTGTCAGATCCCTACTGTGATGTCCTGTCACTCCCTGTTCCAAAGGTGAAAGAGGCAGACATCACTAGCTTAGTACCAAACTCTCTTCTTCCTAACATGTTTTCTCAAAGAAACCCCCACAATTTATTGCCTCTGCTCAATACTAATGATGAACAGTGTAGAATTATGGCTGCATAGTACTGTTTCCAAAAGGAATTTAAGAACATTTTGTTGTCTTTACTGTGTAACTACTCACCAGTGATGATACAGTGATCATTTCGTCTGTTAGCAGAGTGCACCCATTTCTGGGAGATAATACAGGAGCTCACATTATGTACGACAAAGCAATTTGAGATAGGAAATAGACTATACCCAATTGAAACTATAAAGATATTTAGTCAGGAAGAATGTAATTACCTAAGATGGAATTTGGCCAGGAGACGAAAGCTAATCTTATTCTACTCAGTGGCTACTTAATCTCATAGCTTTATAGAGAGATATATAAAGAGATAGGAAACATTTATGAAAAATAGCATATTATTCCCACACCTCCCCACATGCACACAATTTACTCTTTGATATAAGGGCTTGGTTTTTTTTTTTTTTCTTTGCAAGGTTGCTTTTAAGATAAGAAAAGGAAACTTGCAAATACAGAATATGTAGTGGATACACCATCCCAGACTGCAGAGGCTGAAGAAAGAGCAAAACTCAGGGGACAGACAGTGCAGAACTGTGCTGCAGTCTGGTGAAGTTTGCAGCCGCTGAATCCTCTGCTAGGAAGAAGGTTACAGCTCTTCACCCTTTCCTCAAGCATCTTTCCACGCCTCCTGCCTCCTTGAATTTTCACAGACACTTTCCCAAGACAATTTTTTTTACCATCTTACAACTACTCACCTACGTACAAGTTACTGCTTGGCAGAAACAGACTTCTCTCACTGTGGATGTGGACAACCTTCTGTTAAGCAGGCGCTAGACCAGCTTTGCTCACACCAAACCTTCTTATATTTCCTCTGCAATTAAAACATTGCTTTTCACAGAGCTTTCCCAAATGATTTAGGACTTCTTTGAAGTTTTACTCCCCTCTACAGCATTGAGTGTCTCAGTTTCCTTATAGGTTGGGGTAAAAATATATAACTTGTTAAAACACAGTTTTACTTATTACCATTTCATTTTTAAAGTTTTGTTACAGTACAACTCCAAGTGAGTTTTCAGAAAAGAAGTTCCTTTTGTAATTGTCAAATAAATTTGCATGGGTCTACTCTCATATATAAGCAACTGTATTCATTTTATCGTTCTTGGCTTCACAGCAGCCAGAATTAGGGTGAAGAAAAGGACTCAACATCACGCAAAACCATTGCCAGCCACGGCTAATACCAGCTGTCTTCTACCTTTGCATGGAAAAGCAGAAGTACTGAGAGATACAGAGAGAACTCAAAATTTGAATAACAAATTAATTTTTCCCCAGATACTTATGGTTACAATAAGGAACAGTGAGAGAATATGCAAGTGTTATACAGCGTTACCTAAGGCAACTGAGTGACTAAGATGCTTATTGTTATTTTAGGTAATCAAAAGTAGCTGCAGTCTTAAAAGGGTGGCAGATCAACCCTATTTAGGCATACTTTTTAAAATGGGTGTTCATCAGCTGTTTTTTTGTAGGAGGAATCAATTAGTAGAACCAAATTATAGCACTGAATAGTACATCAGCAAAAATAGATGAACCGATCACAGCATCAGCAACTGTCATCTTTTCCCTGGAGAACCAAAGGCAGTTTTTAGCATCTTCATGGGCTGCAAGGGACATAAGAGAAAAGAGTGATAAATGTGTTTCTCTATACATCTTTTAGTCTTTTGACAGTAACACAGAACTGAAACCTGGTGGTAAATTGTACGTGCACCACTAGTTTTCTCACTGATAGCTGAGTATGGCTGTTCTAAGGTTTTCTGCAGTGCAGGAAGAAAATTGTCAAAGAGTCTTGATTGCACAGTAAGCTATATATTTATCATGCCAGTAATAAAAGCTTGGTTAATTAAGGTGAATTTCTGAGGGACACCAACTCTTTCAGTCAGAGACATGAATTTATGAAGATTGAAGCGATTTGTCAGAGCATCTCCCTGTGGGTTTCAGTCTGGCGGTAGGAGCCCGCTGCACTTCCACAATTATCTCCTCCTTGTCTGGAGCAGAAGAATGAGGAGAGTTTCCCAATGTTAGGCTTCATTGTAACGCAAGGTCAGTTTCAAAAGAGAGTAGGAAAACCTAACCTAGACCATCCCACTCACAGGACAAAATCGAATGCTTTTATTTTTCTCTACTCCTTTATGCAAGGCAGTTTAAAACCCTGAAGGTAATACAATTTCTTCACTTCACCTCTTTGTACTTTTGACTGTAATTTTCCAGAGTCTCCCCTAAAGCCAGCCTAAAATCACACTCCTGATGCCCCCTCCCCTCCTGAACTCCCACCAATAACACCCCAAAGCCTTCACAGGTTTGAGCACAGCACTGCCATGAGATCTTCCTTGTTTTCTTGTACTACAGCTACTGCATGGTACAGAGACTTTCACAAAGAGGGAAGAGTATGGCACACCAGGAGCAATCTCATACACCCAAACACTGACTGCTGTCCCAGGCAGTGGAGCACACAGCTATACCAGAAATTGCTCTCGACCTCCAATAAGCTTTGTGGGAGGACCACACCTGAAATGCCAGTTACTGGGCTTGGAGAAAGAACTATAGATGTGTAATGTCATAACATGCCTTCGTATCTACTTGTTATTTATTTTAACATAAGCATCTTTCCTGTGTTACGGAAGAAGTGGCAGGACAGGCGCTGTCCTCTAGGCATCTTACTGAACACGGCAAATGGAGTCAGAGTGAAGTTTCCTCTTCTGTACTGCTCAATATTTTTGAAGACTTACTGAGAGTAGGTGAACCAGTGAATGTAAAATTTAGATTTTAATTTGTTAATTAATCAAAGTATCAGCCTATGATTTAGCATGCCACGTGTTAAGGTATTAGTCTTTGATGTGCAAAGGTGCTGCTGAAGTGCAAACCCATTGCTGGGTAGACTTAGAAAGGCTTAAGTCTTGTTAGTAATACTTATAACATGAACCTGGCCTTTTTTGCTGAGAAAGTTTTGGTACTACAGGTTCACATGGGATATAACTTCCTTAGACAACTTTTGCAGTATGCAGTTTGGAAACAATTTATTGTACAGCTATCTGTGTTATAACATGGGAAAAGCAAACTTTTACTAGCTCTTGCTAGATACCTAAACATAATGGCTAATGAGACAGAGTGGAGGACAGTGGCGTGTCTGGTAAAATCATACTCTCATCTCAGGTCTCTGGATTTAGGGCAAACCTCCACAGATGATTATGAGGCAAGCTGCTGGGATGGTCACAGTAGAAATTTACCAGAAGTTAAGCTTGATATAAGTGTACCCCAGGTTACCTGTTCAGGAACATGTATCTGCACGGGCTCTTCCCCATGGTAATGTAAACTAGATTAACTTGGTTTTATTGAAGGACAAATAATCTCACATTTATCATGAGACAAGAACATAACAAGGACAACTACTGAAAAACATTGACTTGTCTGCCTGATTTTGTAGGTCCATCATATTCCCACTGGTCGACAGTAATCTGTTTTATTAAAGGCTGATGATAACAGGGCTAATGCAAAGATCCACTCTTATAAATGTTTATCTTGGTACTGAAAATGCTGTGATACCGGTACAGACAGCAAAACATAATGGAATATTTGTAATGTGTTTAACTAACTTGCTCAAACCAAATTGATAAAGCAAACTCGTGCCAGGAAGATGGCTTTGTTTTGATAAATTATCCACAGAAGCCTTGCTGTCCAAAGGCTGGATGATCAATCAAGGCTCTCTGCGTTTTTATGTCTGCTGTGCATAGATATATGCACAGTCACATATGAGCTACCTCGATAGCCAAAGTATGTTTGCTCTTTGACGTTACTGCTTTTCACACACTCTTTCCCCAAATCCTCCAAAACAATTTAGAAATAGAATTGTTCTAACACCAGTCATCTTCTTCATTACCAGCTTTGCGCTTTGTAATTAACTTACTATCAGCTCACATTAATACAAATGAGAGCCAGCTCTTTTCCCCATGCTCTGCTTAAAGAAAAATCTTACAGTTTACGAGACTCATCATTCCTCCTGGCAAGGGAGCTCCAGACGCAGGGAGCTCCGCTGGGATATGCGGAGGCCTGGGATGTGTAACCACTTGAAAGATGAAGTCAGAGCTGATGGGGGAGCGTAGAGGGGCATATTCACAGCACCTTATAAGTACCTAAGTTAAGCGGTATGACTACCACGGCATCTAAGTTCAAGAAATGGAGAGGATCTGCTCTAATGCTCCCAGCTCCCTGCAGATGCAATGGGAAGAAAGGGTTGCGATCCCTAAATCGAGCTGTTGCAGGCTCTGTGACAGACTGAGCTGTCTGTGCTCTCTTGATCTCAGCCACTGTAGTGGTCACAGAACCTCAGAAAGCCTCTTGCAGATGGAAAGGTGTCTGCATTCTGGCCAAAGTCTCCAAGAACAGATCTCAAGTTCTTTTTTCTGTTTGCTTAAATCCTATTTGTGAACCAGGAGCCTGTGCTTTGCTCGCATGAATGGACTGTGCTGATGTATTTATAACTCAGGGAAGAAAGTTTGAAGTGTCCATGCATGGAAGCTTGCATGAAGGTAACCCCACAAAATCTTGGAAAGTGACAGACAAATAACAGCCCAAACTGTCTTTTATTCTTGAAACAGAAGACGACTGTCAGGAGGAAAAGCTGATGCCTTGGAAACGCAAATGGCAAGCACACGCGGTGCTTCACTAATTGTCAACTGGTTCAACCTTTTCTGCCAATCTCCTAAATGGCAGTAACGTCTTTGTAACCGAGACACCGTAGGAAATACATTTCTGCATAACAAACAATTGGGAAAATTTATACAAATTTAATTATGAGTCTCCAGCTGAGTTCTTGTTTTTGACTACTGCTTTATGAAGCACAACACAATGCATATATAAATAGGATGTGGTAAAAAGCTATAGTCATTTAAAGCCTGCACCATTCACTTCTAAGTTCTTTTTACTATTGACTAAGTTCTGTGCTGTGATTTGTATTTGCAAGACTGACCCAGAAATACCAAATCATAGCATGTAAATCATAGTCTGCTTTACAGCTACTGTAGGGTTACATTTCTCATAAGAGTCTCCAAAGTGAAGAAATTACACGTATACTCTTATTAACATTGGTATATGTGCCTACAAAATTTGGAAATACAAATGCATATACAGTACATGCAAGGTACAAACAGGCTGAAAAATAACTACAGATAGTGTAAATCCTATTACGGATTCCCAGCTCCTTTGAATTATGTCCATGACCACCATCCTCGCACCTTCCCCTTCTACAGGCAGCGTCTTTGTAACAAGGAAATGGTACAAATCTCAGAAGAAGAGTAAAAACACAGTAACCTTGTGATTTCAATTATCTGAAATACATTACAACAAATTAATTGTGTGTGTTATCAGTGTTATGTTCTGGATGCTATGATTGCTTGCCCTGTAGTGAATGTTCTGCAGGAATGGGAAGAACTTTTCAAGAACAGAAACATTGGAGTTTTGAGCAGGTGAGAAGTTTTTCAGGAGATTTAACTTTTCCTAAACCAGGTAGACTATTTATGGTTTCAGCTGAGCTAGAAAGCTCACAACACAGATGACATGCTGGTTTTTCAGTCTCGTGGGGCAATGATGCGTGAATCTACGGCACAGAATCCCTCTATAGGGTGCTGCAGAGTCAGCCACTGCCCCATCCTCAACCAAGTGCTGCCAATCACAGATATTTACGTGTGACAGGTGAATTTGTTAAGCTTAGGAATTACATCTTACATTCCTAGTGTAATAAGCACTAAAATGACTAAAAGTAGCTCCCCTTCAGGAAGCTAATTTCTAACCAATAGATATTTTTCAGACTTGCTTTACTGTAACTTCCCCTGCAGGAAAAAATCTAACGACAAAAATAATGTATAAATTCTTACATGAAAAAACCCCTCACTACTGCTTTAAAGGAAAAGCAATGGCAAACAGACTGTGACTTCTCATTTCTAAAATATAAACATTTCTTGAACACAAGTAGGGATTTAAGGCTTGAGATTTAAGGCTGTTACCCCGCACCCATCTCGAGTGTTGTCACTATCCGGTGGAAATATCTCAGACTTGCTCTGAGTTAGTTATGATCAGAATCTCACCTATTATAGCTCCAACTTCTTTAAGTCCCGATTAGTTTTTCAGAAATTGTTTGAACTTCAGAAATGACTACTTGCAACCAGTGCATCCCTCAGTTTGCCCCGAGGCAATTCCAAAACGTGTTCATGTGGAAACTCAGCTGTGTTTTGTTAGCTTGTGTACAAGCAGGTACTGGAATATATCTTGCCCATGCAAGCCAAAGTACTTATGCATGTCCTGCAATTTGCAGGATTGGGTGCTTAAACTGCATTCTTTTCCATACTTGTCATCTAGAGAAAAACAGTACTGCAAACAAGCTGAGATTTTCCTGAGCATTTTACATCAAATCTAGGGAAGAGAGAAATACTAAAATAAGTAACCAATTGCATAGTTTTTTTGTAATTAGACTTTCATTGGTTTTTTTTTCCAAATCAAATATAGATTGTTACAAATCCATAACAATAACAATTTAAGTCTACTAGCATTCAGAAAAAAAAAAAGAGGAAGATGAAAAAGACCCACTACTCTTTGAGTACAGGTTACTGGAAACTGCTAATCTAACCCTTCCTTCCCACCTGCGGAGACAGGGCCCCCCGAACATCTCTGCACCTGAAGGGCTCAGCTGCAGGGACGACTCGGGTGGGCACATTTGTTGGCAGTGGGTGAAGTGTGGGATAACTCTGCTTCCAACAGCGATACATGGGGACAAACATTGGACTGGGAGTGTTTAGCAGCCTGCTTACAGCTCTTCTAATTTATGGAGGGCTCTCTGAGTGCTGAGGAGGTGTAAAGGGGAACAGGGTCATATTCTGCTACCATTTACAGGCTCCTCCTGACACTAGCTGATACTTCCCTGCTTTGCATCAGAAACCTCAGTTGGAAGGGCCATACTTCTTTGTATCCACTGGATTACAGTTTGAGGTAGTGTTTTGCCAGTTCTCTGTATGGGCCCCGCGGGTTTTTCAGTGTGCCAAGCAACTCGTGCTTGTTGAAGGGTAAATTTGGGAAGCAATTTAGTGCCCCTGCCAGCACTCAGATGCACTCGTCTCTCTGTGGGCAGGTGAAACCTCTAGACTTTCTCACAGCTACTTATGCCCTTAACATTTAAAACACCCTTAGGTTGTGGTTGTTTGGTTTTTTTTTAAAACGGTCCCTCAATGGAGAATTTCTCAAATAGGTTGGTGGCTCCTTGCCCAGACCACTTCATGGGGGTCCCGAGGCTCCGTTCAGGCTCCAGGGGTCAAACGCGGCACACTAGAGCTCTTGATCCACCATGGCAATGAAATACCACATTTAACATTAACATTAAAATCACTCATTCTGCATGCACATTTGAGGTTCTCCAGCCTTATGTGTATGTCTCGGGGGATTTGGGGAAATTAAGACAACAAAATGAATATAGGGAATGAAGGTCTAAAATGACTAAAAAAACTTCAAAATAAAACATCCAAAAACTTTATAGACAAGTTAATGAAAACCCAGTGTGTAACCACTGTACAGAAACCATCTTTCTGCTTTTCCTCCCCCTCAAGAAAAGGTTGGAGACAACTTCCTTACAGCTGTGGCAGAGACCTATAGCAATCCAGTTCCACGCATTGCGTTCTCTAAGCTCGTTCCTTAAATATCTTCACCAAATTTCCTAAAGATTGGTGGCATTCGTGCACTGCTCTCATGAAACTGTGCTCATCTATGGCAATAGAGTATTTGCTTTTATCTCTTTATACCTGAAGCTGTAATTACAAAAACATCATGAAATTTCCAGGTAAAGATATCTTTTTTGGGTGCAATTTCAAATAGCAAGCATGAAGCATAGATGAAGTTCTGATATAAAAGGAAATGACTGAGAAAGAACTACTGGCATTGAAGATTATTTTAAACCATACATTTAGTCAGATTAATTAGTCAGATTAGTTTCTACTGCAAATTTATGCAGCGCCTTGATCATTGAACTTCACTGATAATTACTTACTTGCATCCTCATAAAAAGAGATAAATGGGAGTCGATGAAAGACTCCAATTTGTTGTCCCTGCAGAAATAAAAACAAAATTATTGCTGTTAGATGGAATGGTCAGGCAGAGAATTTCTAGTTTCTTACTTTGAAAATAGACTTGCTATTAACTGAAAGGGATTATTTAATAAAAAATAAGAGGTAAAATGTTCTCTCATACTGAGATCAAACTACTCATTATTGCTTTGATATGCTTTCTTAATAAAATGAAAAAGACTAATTCTTTTTAGGATGACATTAAAGTAGGCTTTACAGAATGGGTAGAAGGGAAATCCTATAGGTAGGTAGGTAGGTTCCTTCCTTCCTTCCTTCCTTCCTTCCTTCCTTCCTTCCTTCCTTCCTTCCTTCCTCAATGGGAATATTTTATTGACTCCTCTGGCTTTAGGACTGGACCCTAGATCACCTGCAAAGAAATAAAAATCACCAAAGGACCTGTTTTTAAACTGACAGCCTCCAGATTGACGCAGTTGTCTCTGTGCTCTTCTTCTTAAATGTTGTCTTGTGGATTGTAAGCTTTCTGGCATGGGTAATATTGTTTGTTTACATGTGCAGTAGTTAATGCAATAGACATTCAACTCAGTTTGTCTCCAGGCATTTCCATGTTTCGTCTTTTATTTAATAATGTAGCTGGCCAGCCACACAGATTTAATGATCACAAGAGGGAAAGACTCCATTAGGTTTCTTTTCTAGACAACTCCATAGGAAAATAAGCTTCATTGTTTCTATTAATGACAGAATAAATGTTTTAAATTGACAAATTCCACTTCCTAATTCTCTGTACAAATCAGGATAAAGAAGTCATGTCTAAATTTCCAGTTACTTCTTACAATTTATATTGACTTCCTTCAGTACATGATGGATTACGCGGTTACCGCGATCTGTTTCAAAACACATTTCCGAATTCACGCAGCAGTTTCTGCTGCTGAAAGTACTGGGCCTTTTTAACTTCAACTAAGATTCAGCTGTCTGGAAAGCAAGTTTAGAGGTTTTGAGAGTTGTAACTGCATATTGGTTAATTTCCAAGGTGTAAGCTGGAAAACACAGTTTAACTAAAGTTCAGTTAAATTCAATGTTAATGAATCATGTATACTAGGGAAATAACTGATACCTAAGAATGTTATCTACAGAAGATAATTAAACTTCCACACGAACGAAGTAATTTTGTTCTCGACTGTTTCCAGCGCACGTGGAATAGTGCTGCTCATTCAAACTGGATTCTTCTGATTTGCAGGGGAGAATAATATTTACCTTTGCCTTCCTCCATCCATTTTAAGATAAATTTAAATTTACCTACCTTCACCTAGCTATTTGGCCATGCTCCCTTTATTTTCAATAGAGAGGGCAAGTCATCTTGGTTCTCTCCCATCTCTTAGGAGGGCTGAGATGCCTGGAGTTGCTCGTTAAGGGCCAGCCTACAGCTTTTAAAACATTTGAAGGGAAGGAGAAGAATCTCTGTTCTACTGCATGCTTCCCAGACACCCTCCACTTGCATAGCCTGCTGAATGTTGATTATGAATCTGTGGGAAATCATAGACTCAACACACATTTTGGGGAATGAGACAACATTTCTGTGCATTTCTTTGGAAAGTCGTTTACCGTTTGTGATGCAGGAGAGCCCAGGAGCTGTGACTGGCTGTGTCCGTGACACAAGGCATTACACAGATGCACGGGAAAAAATAGAAGCCTTTAGTCTTTCCTCCAGAGAATTACATTTCATGTTCAACAGCGCCAGCGGAACAAAACAAACAAAGCGGGAGGTGAGAGAGGCAGCTCCTATAGGCATGTTTTGCACAGCATATCGTATACCAATGTAACAAGCAGACTAGAAGTGGTAACTGCATTTGCCTCCAGCCAACTCATTCATTTTTGTTGTAGCCTGTGCTTCTGTGAGGCAAAACTAGTTTTTAAGGCTTGGCCATAAGCCTTTTATTTAGTCAGGTTTTCTTTTGTTTTCTTATTTGTCCATTTCTGCTTTTGGAGCTTTCGAACATGCTATCATGGTGTGTCTTTTCCCTGCGGTTCCAGACGAAAAAGAGAAAAAGTCCATTTTGAAATCTTTTTAATGGCTGAACTGAGCACAGCACATTTTCAGCACACACTGTTTCCCTGTTTCCCCTGAACTCGCCTGGTTTAAATTTTCAATTCCTCATTACTGCTGTTTGTGTGCAAAACCTCTAATTATGTTGCCCTAAATAATCACCCCCAAATGGAGAGTGTGACAAAAAAATTGCCATGCTGCCAAATATTTTGTAGACCTTGAATCCTCCTGGGAGGAAGACAGAACATGGAGCCAGGAAAAAAGAATATCTTCAAGTAATTTTTGGTAACAGGTTTTGTCAGTTTCTTTTTTTTTTCTTTTAACAATAATCCTCTGGATATAGTGGAGAAATGGAACATCTTGTTTGTCAATTAACGTACAGCGCTTTACAAAAGATGTTATGACATTTGCTTTGCTCTGCCTACATCAATATGACAGTTTTGTTAATAGTTCAATGCGTTTTTTTCCTCGTGTTTCTACCATGAGGACAGGATGGAGTCACCATTCTTTCTGGGGTATATACTTACCTTCTTCCCATGCAATATTTGTCTTGGGTCTTGTGATTTATTTCAAAATCTTTAGATTTCTGTTTGCTGCAGAGAGTCATAAATATGGATTTGTGTAGCCTAGTGTTTATTTAATGAATCCAGTGCTCATTACACCAGAAGTGAATTGTTAACTGGCTTTTCTGAAACTCTGTTTAAAATAAGAGCCTTAGTTAGCAACCGGCTTCAAGTCTCTTATTTTCAGGGTAGCTGAGAATTAATTGATAAGAGACAGATACTAGCCGATGCGCTCTGCACATCATACCAGCATGCATGCAGATACAAATATTCGATATCACTATGAATTTTTAGGTAGCAAGGAGCAGAAAATTTGCCCTTGAGATGACCTTCCCTGCTGCAAAGGAGCTTTCCAGAGGAGACAAACATCAGAAAAACTGAGATTTCTCCTCCTGTGAAAGGCTACGTGAGACAAATGCCTCGAACAGCAGGCAATGTGAGCATCGGTCCTCGTGGGACATGGAAACACTGTGCATTGCAGAGGAGACTGAGCATTTCGCCTAAGAAGTTTGGAAAAGAAATGACTGGGATGATTTGATTAGATAAACACAGTAGCAATTACCACTATTTAAAAATAACAATAATGATAATATTTGTAGGTTCCCGGGCACTAGAATGGGAAAACATTTGAATGCTGTTAAATTTACTCTTGGATGAAATCCTGCTGAATGGACCTCATCTCCCTTTTAGTAGAGTAAAACTGAAGCAATAATTCTGCAAAATAGTGAACTATCTGAGAGAGGTGGATTTAAGTCCATGTTTACTGTTCCGTAGCAGAGCTGAAAACACGTAACTTTTCCAGTAAGAAGAAAGGGAATTTATTAGCACAAGAAAAATGTGATTTGAGATAAATCTAAGACAAGGTGCCACGAAAACTGTGAAACCATACTTTAGGGATGAAATGTTGGTGCTAGGATCAAAAACCTCTTTCACTACTATTTTCTTTAACTGCAAGATATGCATTTGATGGTTGAATACTTTAATTTTGTGAGACTCACTGGATTGCTTTATTTTCCTCTTTTTATAGAAATCCCTGCACTCTGATCCCATTCCTGAGAAATTTTAAGTCTACTTGTCGTGGGGGAGAGTGGTTAAGGTTTAATGGTCGCTCAAAGAATCACAACCACAAATATGAGGGAAAGGTGATTTTTAATATAAGTTTGTAAAAAAGCACGACTTTACAGAATTCGATGGCAAGATTCACTCTATTACTTACTGTGTGAAGGGAATGTGAAAGGGAATTGGGTCAGAGNCGAGGTTCAGAGCGGACCCCCTGGCTTCCTAAACTCCTTCTCAGAGGAGTCTGGGTGCGGCTGGATCCACTCCTAGTCCCAGACTTGGTCAGTGGTTTGTCACTGAAGGAGGGTAGTGTTGGGATTGCAGTGAAAGAGATTTAACATGTAAGTATGGGTCTTATAACAATTAATAGCAGCAATAAATGGTATCTTAACACTGATAAAGTAAATCATAAACTAAATTGTGTGATTAGCAATACTTAGTCAATAATCAAGTTATAGCAACTCAGCTAATAATTTAAAGTTTCCTAACTTAAAAGATGTACGCACATACTCACAGACATACAGAGGTTAACCTCCGATTCAGGTGTTAAGTTCGATACCCAGTAGCCATCCAGAAATCACACAGGGTCAAGTAACGGTGAATTACTCAGTATTTCGATCTGTGAAAAGCCTCCGAGAAAAACCCAGACACAGTGACTTACTCTTTCCTTCGCTGGCGTCTGTCAGTGATGGATCCAAACTACTTTACGGAACCTTGCAAAAACCGCTTCGAGAGGTGTCCCAGCTCAGAGGGAGACACACGGTCACAGCCTGCTGTGGTCCCGGAGAGCTCAAAGGGTCTCGCTTTAGAACCATTATTTATAGAATCGCAAGATTATTGACTTTGGTCAATGTTATCATTTCATGGCCATAAGTCTTGTCAGATAATTAGTCTTGGCACCTCTCAGACGTGGGCTGCGACCCATGCAGGAGAAGATTTAGGTACGTTTCCTGGGTAACAGGAGTTCCGGGGATGGTCAGGGAGCGCCTGATCACTTCAACTCACTGTGATAGCATCAGGAGTTCCAGGTGCAGTTAGGGAGTGCCTAATTGTCCCAACTCGCTGTGCTCATCCCGGGACAGAGAGGTACCGTATTACTTCATATCTTGGCTCACTGCACCAACAGGCAGGGTCGTAGAGTGCCCAATTATCCCAGCTCTTTGTTCTTATATGCTGATGAATGATCTGACATTGCAATGCGGCTTGTTAGTAGGGGGAAGCGGGGCCTACACCGCAACACTACTACAGCACTGCAATGTTCATTGCTAAATGTGCCTTCGTGTACTCTTTCCCTAAGCCACTCCCAAACCTCGCAGTGAACACAGGCATCCCCAGACCCTCCTGCTGCAAAAGAAGTTGGTCTGATAAAGACCGTCCCCTCTATTTGGCCCAGGTAGGACCTGGCCTGTGAATTGCAAAGGATGCATGACAGTACGGGAGCTCAAAGGAGCCTGAGTTTCTCGTCATCACTGCATAAGGAAGGAAAGTTTGCCAGTTCCAGAATGGACTAAAGGGGCTGTTACAGGGTGCAGCCCCTGTGAGTTTGTACAAAGTGACAGGGAAGATAGATCCATGATGCTTTTCTAGTCCTGCCTGTGGGCAAGCAGAAGCTCTGAGCAACTGTGAGCCCCATACACCTGCTCTTTAATCCTTTTGTCAACATCACCCTTGTTTCCAACTAAGGTGAGCTGGAGAACACCATCAGAAAAAATACAAGCATAGATTTTTTTTTTTTTCTATATCCTCTCTGTCTTTGCGTGGAAGTTCAGCCAACAGAAGCTTGAATGAAAATGAGTCAACAACTGAAGAAGAGAGAAGAAAGAACAGTTCTCTGTGATTCCAGGGGAAAATTTCTGTCTGTGTTTACTTGAGTTTGGGAGAAATCACTCACCAAGAGATCGATTGGTGCCTGCAAATAATGTAGGAACAACGCAGATAAAGAAAATGCACATTTACAGCCAGGAGGTGATGGATAGTTAGAAACAAAATCCATTCCCAAATGAAATACCCTGACATTACTTAGTAGCAAATCTGGGTGTGGACTTTCAATGTGGTGCTTCCATCTCCGGTGGTGCAAATAGAACTCTGGATCTTCTGACCTGTACAGACACTTGCAGTTTGCCTAATTGAGAACAGAGCCATATAAAAGCCTTGGCATTTACATAATTAACTGGATGTATTAAGAAAAGATCTGGATTCACAATTCACTAACCCAGAGACTGTAAAATGCTGATGGTCCTGAAGGCAGGTTAGTGATTTCAAACTCTCTTTGAGAGGCAGAAGGTCCCTGTGGCACTGATTTCTTGATCCACTGAGGTGTCCACAGATGGTTCAACACCATTGCACTCCCCAGGAGGAGTTAATACCCTGCTCTTCTTCAGGAGAGCACTGAAAGCCACAGCCCTGGCTTCTCCTGGCTGACAATCACAGCTCCGTAAGCAGAGGCGTAATCAGACGTACTTGCTCAAAGACTGAAATGATCCCAGCCTGGGTTTTTTTCTATGTTAAATGTGTATTTAAATTAATGTTATTTAGGACAAACACTAGCTGAACTAATTTCATGCTCTCTCACAGGCTTTGTGGGGCACAGCATAGCACTCCATGCTATCTGCTGTGACTGTCTCCTCACCAGACCACTTAGCAGAAAGAAAATAATGCTAAAATCAAAGTCACCTTAGTGGAAATCGCAATTTTCTTGAGTCCTTTTCTCCAATGAGAAGCCAAACTTTTCATGTATTTGCGCATTGCTTTTCCACAGGCAGCCTTAGACTGTAAGGCTTATAAAGGAGACAACTGAATTTTTCCTTCTACGGCATAATGTTTGAGAAAGATGACACAACTATGCAGTATTGAAATGACCTCAAGAATAAAACTGCAATTTTTACATAAAGCATTAAATATAATTAGAGCATAATGATCTTTCCTGTCAGAAGGGACTGTTTTGCCTGACTTCTCTGTAGGAGGACAGGTAGCCTCAGTTCAAAATGACTCATGCCAAAACTCTTGAAGTCAATTCCACCCATCGTTTCCTTCATCAAGTGTAACACACAAACATGTAGCAGGTCACCTGGCCAACCTCTTAAGATTTTGCGGTCTTCGAAGTTTTTAAAACTTGAATTTGAATGTACCTCGTATTCCTTGGTCAAATACCGTTTTCAGAGGGACAGGACAATGGTATACCTATCCAAAAATCTGACGACAGGTTCATTCTATAAATTGGGCACAAATACTTCTGCATAACTCAGTAAAATAACAAGAAAGCAGAAAAGATTTGTACTGATTCTGTAGATGTTAGAACTGTGAACTTTATTACTGAACGTGAGACTACATTTGAGAGTTGAATCTTTAGCTTGCCCCTAAAGGCAGGCAATTGTAACTAAAATATTCTTTATATCCAGCCCCAGATGTATGTATTTCTTGGTTGATGCATGTGATAGACGTAATTTTTTATTCCTTCTTGTGGGTAGACTCTACAAGCATGCTTTGCTGTGTGCTGTCCCACAGCATCCTTTGCCTTTCTACACACATAGCAAAGCTTCAGCAAGCTTGGCTTGTTTTCAGAAATCATTCAATTAAAAGAGAGAATTCAGAACACCATATAATAAAGGCAAGCAAAATATAGCAGAAATAATTTCTGATNAATCTGATGACAAGTTCATTCTATAAATTGGGCACAAATACTTCTGCATAACTCAGTAAAATAACAAGAAAGCAGAAAAGATTTGTACTGATTCTGTAGATGTTAGAACTGTGAACTTTATTACTGAACGTGAGACTACATTTGAGAGTTGAATCTTTAGCTTGCCCCTAAAGGCAGGCAATTGTAACTAAAATATTCTTTATATCCAGCCCCAGATGTATGTATTTCTTGGTTGATGCATGTGATAGACGTAATTTTTTATTCCTTCTTGTGGGTAGACTCTACAAGCATGCTTTGCTGTGTGCTGTCCCACAGCATCCTTTGCCTTTCTACACACATAGCAAAGCTTCAGCAAGCTTGGCTTGTTTTCAGAAATCATTCAATTAAAAGAGAGAATTCAGAACACCATATAATAAAGGCAAGCAAAATATAGCAGAAATAATTTCTGATCTCAGGCAAGAGCTGAGAATGAAAATAAATAAAGACCAAATGCTGCTTACTGAACTTTGTTTGCAGTGTGCACAGATCAGGAAATAAAATCTTTTTGTTGCTTCTGTTATCATTCTTGCAAGCATAATACAAAGCATTGCAGATATGGTACAGGTCCATCTGCCAGCTGGAGGAGAAGAAAAGAAAAAGCAATTAAAAACATTATAAATTAGGTTTGTTGCTCTGGGCTGGAAAGATCCAGTTAAGCATGCCGTGATTCTGAACAGGGAAGAATAAGAGATGAGCCAAGAAAGAGTTTCTCTTGATATTATCACTTGACCTGTTTCTCCTGCCTTTCCCAATTGCCCCAGTCAAGGATATATCTGCAGTGAAACCACCTCTGGCTCTCAAAGCTAAAGTCAGGTACTCCGTCTATAAATCCACGCTCCTGAGGATGTTTGAATTAAATACTAGCCCGGAAAACTTACTCTTCCAGTCTAACCCTGTGATAGAAGAACACCCATCTGTGCACCTCAGTGAGGACACCCAGCCTTCATTTCCAGAGCAAGGAATTAGGTGGCCATTTCAACTTGCCCACCTCCTGCACCTATAACCTCCCTAACCCAAATTTGCTTGACATGTGAAACTGAAGAAGTAAAAGTAATTCTTGCACGATACAGGCAGTGAGAAATGCATACCTCCTCCAGGAAGAGGGTGTGCAAGTGACCTTGTGCATTTTGCACATTTGACACACGTCGTTTAATCAGCGTTGGCTTCGCATTTGGGGACAACACTGGCAAAGAACTGCTTTTGTTACGCGTCGTGCACTTTTGTTTTGGCATTTGCAGTATCCTTTCTTGGTGATTCTGCACAGTACTCCTCTGGTATGCACGTACCAGTAACAGGAAACAAGTGTCTGAGAAATGAATCTAGGCCACGTTACTCTTAAGTAAGCACATCAGGCAGCTGGTGCAGGTCCAGCCAGACACAGTTCGCATGAAACTAAGCCCTATCTTTATGTTTCACTGTAATCTGAAGGAAATGAACACAGAGCCCTAATGTTATGTCTGCTTTACAGCATCTGTCCTTGCAAACTGAAGATGTATAATAGACCATTTCTCTGTTTTTTTTCTGGTTCCTTTGCTCCCAGAGCTATCGTGGCCTGTTGGCCAGCATGCATCCATGAAGCCTATGTTCATAAACCTGCTACCCCTGTCTTGAAATCATTGCTGTGCCATGTCCAGGTCACCCCTGAGCCTGCACTAGATGTACTAAAGCCCTCGTTATTTTTGTAGACAGCATCCCTTGTTTTTCCATCCCCTTCACATCTCACACCTGCTTTATGTG
The DNA here is from genome assembly GCA_013398225.1 of Steatornis caripensis. Lineage (NCBI taxonomy): Eukaryota > Metazoa > Chordata > Aves > Caprimulgiformes > Steatornithidae > Steatornis > Steatornis caripensis. The sequence goes on from VZSC01015850.1 coordinate 52,024, forward strand.
CAGCCAAGCTGCCCTCTGCCAGCAGCTTGCACATGGTCAGCTGTTCTATGCCAAGGAAGCAGATTGGCTGCATCTGCCAGACTATCAGCAGGTACAGTCGTCACACTGACGGGTCGCAGCTTTGGACAGGAGCAAAATGATCGCTTGTTTGTGTTTAAATAGCTCTGGTCTCTGCTATACTGTCAGGCCACTGTGGTCTTGCTGGTGGTTTCACAGTTGGATTCCGAGATCTACCATGGTCTGCCTGCTAAGTCTTTCCTGTTTACACGCTTATGTACATCACAGAGGAGATGGCAGGGAGTTTACACATGCCAACAGTGGTGACCACACTGCAGCGTGGAGCTGCAGTAGCCTGGCGACCATCTCCATCGCCCATCAGCCACCCAAATCAGTGGAGAACATCATGGGCTGGGGACTGAGGATTCATCTGCCAGCACCCAACCGAGCAGCTGCAGGCTGGACACAGCCTTTGAGACAGATATTGCTGCAATCCCATGCAAAAAATGTGCCAGATTATCTCCGTTCATCAAGTGAGAGAATAGCAAAAATGCCCATTTTAATAAGGGCAGAATTAAACTTGAATACAGAAAAAATGAAACTAGTTGTCTGAACAGAATAAATTTTTTATAACTTTTGCAGTCATTTACAAACCATCCACAGCTAAATCGTGTTTGAGCGGAAGCTTTTTGTGGAAAACCGATCTTATCTTACTGCAAGCATTTTTCTCCTGTTCTGTGCAAAAATGTTTGGTTCAGTTTGTAGAAAGGTTAGAAATATAATCTTGTTGAGAAATGGTGGGATTCTTGAGACAGTCCAGGAATAAAAAATCCACAGAGAGATACGGTGGAAAAAGTGTTATTAGCTCTGCAGTAAAGGATCAATTTACTCTGGTTGGAAATGTTGCAGGAATTTGCTCTCTTCTTTTGTGTGACACTGGGGAAATCAGGATTGATTTTTAAATATAATGATATAAATTGGAAATAAGTTTCAAAGGTAAACTTAGAGGTAGATAATTAAAGAGTAATGTTATCCCTTTGTACTGATGAGTTAAATTAAAAGACATTGTAAAGGAGCAAAGCCTGGGTGAGTGCTCATAACGCCTCTCAATTTTTGTTTATTTCTGGCATTAGAAACGGGTGAGCCTTTCTCATAAAAGAGGCTTGCTCCTACTCTCTCCTTTACTGAGCTGCCTATTTTCTGGGAGCTTGGGGAAACCTATCTCACCTTTGTAGAACTAAAACATCTTACATGATGCAAACAGAATTTTGGCGGGATTTTGTTTCATGTTCTCTTTTGTAATTTTGCCTATTCATCCAGCTTGGAATTTAAAACCACCTTAAACACATCATTAAACAATTCAGTTTACTTATGGGATAGATGCCACTATTTCTCATTCAGCAAATTTGTGAACTGAGGTATATAGAAATTGTGTCAGATCACCACTGGCATGAATTTTCCCTTGTGTACTCTATGACTGAGTTCAGCCCAAGCAATACTGTGTAGCTGAGACAGGTGGTGCATCTAGTAAGCATGGAGTAACCTGCGATATCAATTCCTGAGTGAGAAAGGACCTGACCATTTCAGCCATTTCAGCAGTTTGTAATTTAGGATTTTCTAGTGGAGTTATCTGAACGGAAACAAAAGGCATGTCTTACAGCACAAACCCCTAAAAAAATAAGTTTTACAAATTAATGCTTCAGCTACTTCAGCATCCAGTCTTGAACCATATTTCACTTGGAAACAAGTGAGACTATATTTCTGAAGGATTATTTGTGCAGAAAAAACTAGACTAGTTAGGACAATGTGAGTATAAGAAAACTGTGCTAACTGATGCGATGATACAATTTTATCTTGAGACTGTGAATATATTTCTCCTTCTGTTATTTTATTAATTCTTGTTACATGTATGTTTAAAATGGTGTGCTGATTTGTCTCATTGAATTCAGCAGAATGAAGAGACAAAAAAAATTTCAGTTTTGTTGTTTTCCATTTGAATATTCCATTGGTTATTTGAGAGTTTGTTGTTTGAAGAGTTTGTTACAGTCCATCACTTCAAGTACCTAAATGTTTTGATTTTGCTGTGAATTATATTCCAAGAATGCTTCTATTCTGCTCAAATCTGTTAATTTTTAGAACTCATTACCTTTAAAATAGTCTCTCATTTGAACAAAAAATAAATGATTATACAGCAAATGAAAATCAGTTATTGAATATACATATATTCACATCCACATTGAAACGCTAAGTGTATTTGTTGTATTTGTATGTAAAGAAGTCAATTGTTTTAAAATACCTGTGAATACTGTGAGTAGCTACAGAACTTTTTCATTGTTTTTGTTTTTCATCTCAAATGATTATTTCAAACACCAGCTTCTTATCTCCTTAATCCTTTTCCAAAATCCAGTAACAGAAATAAAATTATGTTCTAAAATGATAGCAGAAATCAATGGCCAGAGATATTAGTGGATGTTTATTGACACAGATGGTACTATTTTCATATTGCCATAATGTTGGTGCAGATGCTCAACTGTCAGTGTTGGGCATTGAGTAGGTGGGTTTGGAAGCTCTAGCAGTCCAGAAGCAATTGCTATTGGCAGGCTCTGGAGTGACGATAGATCCATGCTGTTATTCATGACCTATAACTGCAACCCTACTCTCTAGTGCGTATACATACCATGCACAAAATCCCATCCCCACTTGTTATCTGAACATGATTCTTTGTACAAATGGGCTATGTGGGCCTCATTAGGGATTTCTATGGACTTACAGGAAGCCAAAAGTCCAGTGTCCTTTTCCCTACATATTCAATGTTTCTGAATGAAGAGGAAAAGAAACTTCATTTGAAAACTTGTTGTTCTATTTATGTATGGCCTAGTATCGAGAATTGAGTGTATACAAAATTTTATTAAGTTCTGACTGATGCTTTCCATGGCTGGTGAATCACTCTTGATCAGAGCTGGGTGTATTAAAGTGCTTGGTTTATTTAGGATGTGGATATAAATGGCAAAGCTCAGTTTATGAGCTTCATTATTTCTGAAGTGAGATTTCCTATACAGTTCATTAATCTACCTGATTTTTATTATCTCTTTCTCAACAACAGCTACTCATAATAGGTATTTTGGCACTGAGGTTTAATGGCATTTAAAAAGATGACAGACCCAGGCAGAGAAGTTACAAGTCGTACGTATTAAATTGTTCAGTCATGAGAAGATCATTCCATCCCAGAAATGGAATCTCTGCTTTTCTTTTTCCATTTAGGTTTCAGTTTTTGCTCTGGTAGTTTGAACATAATACTCTATATAAAATAATTTCCTTTTGCTTTCAGGAAAGATGATTTTTTTTTTCTGCTCGTCCACAAACTAGAAGAATGAGTGAGACAGCAACTAGAGGATCCTAAGCGCATTTACATTTTTTGAGCACTTCCAAAATCAATATAAATCAATTTGACAAAACAAAGTCCTCCAGCATTAATGCACCTAATCTTACATTACTCTATGGACGGCTGTTCCTTTACTTGTACAAGCCACTCTGCCTTCAGAAATGCATTGCGTCTCCATACTAGTATAAAATTTGAGTAGGTGGCCTTCCAATTCTGAGGCAAAACTAGGTCAAACTTCTTATTGGCAAGACTCTACTGACTTTCATGGTTCTTTGTCTCAGCAACCTGAGTCAGTACTTCAGATAAGACTTTCTTCTGTGGATTTATAAGAGAATATTTTATCTTTAAACTTCTTTTCAATATACTTTTCATTCACAAAAAGCTCTCTACATTTTAAGTGTATGCATATATTTAAACTGGCATTATTTTTCATAACGAACATGAAAATGTAATCTATATAGCCAGCTCAAGCTCGTTACTGTGCTATTTTAATAACTTTCATAACCATATTTGTGCCAAAATAAGTAAGCCTTTTTTCTTAACAACCTGCAATATGCTCTTGCTGCAGGCAGAGGAAGCACCATCTTTTCTGATGGTCTGAAGCTTTTCACCCTGTATATATGGTTGCAAAAGGATTAGGGACATAGTCCTGCAGATAACATAGATTTTCCGCTGCGTAAGGAGCAGTTTAAACATCATGCATGTGTTCTCTTCTTGGAAATGTCTCTCTGGTTTAGCACAGGTTTTTAAGCTCTGAAATGCAGGGCTTCTGCGATATATTCTTAACATAATTCTCGACTAGTGCCTGTGTGATTGGAGGTGCTCTCAGCGAAGGACTAACATGATCTTTGGAATAGATTAGTATGAATGGGAGAGCTTTGACAACAGAGATCGGACAGGCTTCTTTGGGATTTTTCATTCCACTTGCAGGAATTAGGAATTGTTGCTTGTGATCATTATTCCTTTTCTAGGGTGTTGCACCTCTTAATGTAAAAAACTATCTTCTTGCTAAGGGACAGGCTTTAAGAGGATTTAGTCTTGTACAGTAAGTAAGTAATATACTTTGCTTTTTTCCCAGGCGGCTTTACGGCTGTTTCTAGGCTCTTGTCATCTGGATATATCAATATGGACTGGCAAGTTGGCTTGTTTCATTGTGAATACAGACATATTTAAAGCAGTGAAGATAAAACATATTCATCTCTACAGTGGTTATCTCCTTTAGAAGCCCTAGAAAACTGCTACACAAAGGTAAGTAGAATCGTGGAATCAGCCACTTTGGGATGGACCTCAGGTACCTCCAGTCCAGCCTCCTGCTCCAAGCAGGGCCATCCATCTGTGAGATCAGACCAGGCTGCTCAGGGCTTTATCCAGTTGGGTCTTGAAACCTCCAAAGATGGAGACTGCACAAGCTCTCTGGGCAGCCTGATCCAGTGTCCGACTGTCCTCAGTTAAATTTCTTTCCTCATATGCATCTGGAATCTCTTCTTTCAATTTATGACTCCTGCTTCTCATTCCCCTGCTGTGCACTGTTGCGAAGAGCCTGGCTCTAGCTCCTCAATTACCCTGCAGGTAGGCAGGGTCAGGCTGCTGTGAGAACCCCCCTGAAGCTGTCCTGCATCCAGGCTGAACAAGCCCGGCTCTCTCATCTTTTGTTCGCGGAGCAAGTGCTCCAGCCCTGACCATCTTGGTGGCTGCTGGTGGACTTCTCCAAGTCTGTCAATGTCTTCATATACCAGGCCTAGACTTGTGCAGAAATAATTGCAGAAGCAAGGCCTTAGACTTGTGTTTGTCTCTTGCACACTTTTATACCATTTGTTCCTCTTGCCATTCACTGAGCTAGCCTCTCAGCACTGTTGAGAATGCAAAATCGATTGTCACTCCCTCAGACACAGTGCTCATTCAACTCTCTTCTTGGAATTTCATGAAGAACATTATACTTGTTTTTCTTACATTGTCTTCTTTTCAGTTTCTTTGCTTAACTCCATGGGTGGCAGACATTTTTCAGGATTAATGAATTCTTTAGTGATAACATCATTAGTCACTATCTGAAGATCCAATAAACCTTTAAATGAGTAATGTAAAAGTCAATAGATGCATGAAAAAAGGCTTTGAAAAACTGCTTCCTGTTTCTAGCAAGTCAATAAAGGCCCTCAGTGAGAGGCTGAACTTCTCAGTATGGTGGTGTAAGAGCAGCTGGAGGCTTTTCAAAACAGGACACAAGCACATATGCCAGGTAGCAATGTTTAAAGCTGCTTCCAGGCTCATCTGCAAAAGAGGTCCCTTTGTAAGGACCTCAGGGTGGCAAGATGCATGAAAAAGATAGTGGTTCTCTGTCTTTATTTCTAAATGGCATCTGAAAAGTTCTATCTGAGCTCTACTTTACCATTGCCATTGAAGGAGGAATTGCAGATGTCATCAAACTGGGAGAAGTAGTCACTGGAGGACAGGGCTGCTCTTCAGAAAGACCTCAACCACCTGGAGGAATGGGCTGGTGGGAACCTCATGGAGTCCAGCCAAGGCCTTTTGGTCATTCACAATCCCTTGTTTGTCTCCTTCAAAAAACGGGTGAATGAGATTCACCACTGTGGGAAGTAGTGGGCAATGGATGTATGAGTTGAAGCTTTTATCTCTATCTGTGTCTGAAGTGAGGAAGGTTCATTCATGACAGTCTCTTGTTCACAGATGACTACTAATACCCCAAACTCTCTGTGTAAGAGTTGAATTATCAGGGCAGCTTGTCAGGACTGCCCCTTCCACCACCACCACCACCCCCAACTTCTCCCCTAGAACTTTTGCTTTGATGCAATGTTTAGCTTCACTGGAATTGCCCAAAAGTAATTATGCATCAGGAAAGCTGAGACATCCCTGAAGTCCAGCTTGAAAGGGAATTTGTATTGGTGCAACTGGAACAGGAACTGAACAGGGGAGTGTCTCTCTTTGCAGAGCAGATCTCTCCTGGTGCCATCCAGCAGACTGGATTTGGCTAGGATGAACATGCTGGGCATGTGCTTTTGCTTAGGGAGAGGAGACAAAAGGCTTTTATGGCAGCTTATGTAGCCAAACAGCCATTTTCCATCTCCTTTGCTTGTGCAAGGCCAGGCACCAGGGGCAGGTACCAGCACATTTCCATGTCAGGGAAGGGGAGAGCCCGGATCCCCCTTCCACCAGCAGGACAGGGAGATACCAAAGCACTTTCAACACTCATTTGTGAAAATCCTGGCACACTATTGCTTTATATCAAAGATGGAGAAGTTACATTTTTCTTCAAGGGAAAGAAATAATGCTTATATTACCTCTTACTTAACATTTCTTCCATGCATTTCAGAGCACTTGGCGTGGATAGCTTTTTTTATAACTGATTAAATAAATAAACAGAGGTTCATCTACATTTGTTTCATAGGTATTGAAAAGCAAACTGTTACCAGCTGCTTAAGTGTAAGATCAGAAGCCAGAGGTCAGCTGTTATCCCACAGAGGTTTTAAAATTGAGATATTTAGTGCAGTGATTTATAATGTCATCCCTGACCTTGGATTACTTGGTAGCAATTAAACCAAGTGTTTAAATTCCTGAAGAGTTAAGAAATATGTTAGAATGGAAGAGAATTTTTTCACCATGTCCTATACAAAAATATTCTTTTGATTCATAAGCTGCAACCTTGATGCTGTTCCCTCGTTTTTTCTGCAGGTACCTGTCAGAAGCAATCAGAGGAAGACCAGTATATCGGTGAGAATAACAAAATGATTTATTTCTTTAAAAAATATTCACGTATTCAGTTTCATTGAGACTTTTCCCATAGGACTCACTAGAAAGAATTGCTGACTGGAAATTAAAGGGATAAGACATATAGTCATTAATTTTCAGAAACATTCAATATCTTTCTGTGCTGGTTTTTTTCCAATTAAGCGAGACAGTTCTGTGCTGGTTGTGGAAAAAGTAAAGTAATGACAAGTTAATTTTGAGGGAAACATGAATAGATTGAAGCTTGTTACTGAGTTGACTTCATAACTTCTTAGTTGTCAACCTCTAGATTGTAAATGGGTGGCACTGTGCAGATGGATCTTTTCAACACCATGCAGAAAGTAACTATTCATAGATAAATTTGCTTCATGTACATAAGCACAAAGGAGAAACATGTAAATGTGTTTTAGTTTATACATATACCCGACAGTAAATCTATTCATTAAAAGATTCTTCATTTACAGCTGTAGCAAACTTTTCTGAAAGTACTTAGATATATTTTTTATTAGTTATGCAAGGCTGACTGTGTTCATACATACATATGTGCATATACAGACATCATCTTACACGCTCGTGTATGCACCATCACTCTTCCCACAGATTTGTCTTTAGCAAATGTCTGGCAGTGCTAAAAGTACTAAAGGGACTTTCATCATATTGAATTAAAGTCATTCAAAGGAAATTGGAAAATGGAGCTTTGTGTGAAGACAGAACAGTATAAAAATGGAAAACATCTCTCTTCTTTAGTGTTTCTCTCTGTACTGCTTTTCATTCTTCGGCTCCCCATTACCCTTTTAAACCCTGAGCTACTCCCACCTACTCTGCTCCTTTGCTTTTATGCAAACTAGCAATACGTCCTTTCACGTCCCTGTCAAGGCTGGCTGAATGGCAATTGCTCGGTCTCTCTTCTCATTGTCCTCAATTGAAAAGGTGCAACTGTGCTGGCTTTTCACGACAGTCTGGTTTTGGATGGAATTTTTTAGGGTGATGAATCAGATTCATTTTGTTCTTCAGTCACTGCACTGCAGCTTTGATATTCCTGTTCTTCCCAGTAACACGTCAATGATGGTATCTTTTCTGCAATATAATACCATACCAGGCAGTCTGATGGAGGGATAAGTTCACGTCATTTTAGTACTCAACTACTACCAAGTGTTACTGCTGTTTTGACAGTAGTAAAATCTGTGTCTGTCACTCCACCTGTAATAAACGGGAGATGAAGTCACACCATTTCTATGCAGGGGCACAACGAGGACTAGAGAACTTGATGCTAAGCATACATGTGACACTAAACATCGTGGCACCAAACCATTACTTGAACTTCATCTGATTTATCTTATGATCAAAAATGAGCATGCAATAATGGAATAAGTGTTTGCAAATATTTTGCCACGGAATTTCAATGACAGATTTGTTTCACTAATAAACATGGGAGCGCATCTTGATAAGTTGTTAGTTGAGTTGTGTGGGTGGTTAGTCTTTTATTTGTATTCAGATGATTTGGTGAAATCACATGATTTAGTTATTTTGTCTGTAGTAAGAATACTGAACTCAGTCATCAGCTATATCAAGTGATCTTCACTCTTACTGAAATCATAGGACAATAACATCAGCATTATTACACAGAGTTTTGTTTGTTCAATTTGATATGCATGAGAAGCTGTCCAGAGAATAGCAGGCAAGACAATACTTTTGTTAAAATGTTAAAAAAAGGACTTTGCAGAGTAGAAGCAATCTTTAAGTACTGTAACAGTTTGGTGCTGAGTTACTTTATTAAAATACCATTCATACTTTATAATTCAGAAGTAAATAAGTAAACCTGGAAGCTCGAGCTTCTTGCAGTCTGTAAGAAAAAGGTGTTAACAATTTCTGAAAGGCTTTTTCTAGTCTCATCAGCTGGAAAGCATTAACCACGCTGTTCCCAGTCATTGTGGAAAGAGCCTTGAATCTGAGTTTCCAAAACAGGAGATGACAGCACAGTTTATAGTTCTGTCTCCTTTCAGCTGAGGAACCAAGGATCTGAAGCTGCAGACTCTTCAGTGTGGCATAATGAAAAGGGGAGCTGGGCTGAGGAATGATTGCTTTGCCAGGATTATGGGCTGCAGTTGAGGATGGAGGAGCTGCCTGAGTGTCGCTTGCATTTTGGAGAACGGTCACCATTCTGCTCCCATGGGTGTCTCTGTTCCAGTGCCAGAATGCATGGCCCATTTCTGACTTTCATCTATCTCAATTCCAACTGGCACAACTGGAACAAGTCATCTTTTGATCTGTGAGATCAGAAGCAGATGTTGCATGTTTTAACTTGATGATTTGGGGACAGGGTTTACAAGTCTGGCTCCAGCAGCCAGATCCAGGCACGCTCTGATCTAATGGGGAAGACTGAAAGGTCATGACAACATGCCCGTGTCACAGGCTGTGGGACCATATCTTTAGGCACCTTTATTTATATGTGATGGATCTTTTTTTAACCAAGCAGCAAGGGAGAAACTCATTCTATGACTCCTTTGTAAAAGAAAACTATTCACCTGTGGGTTTTTTGTCCAAGAAGACCATTCACCAGCATTCCCCGAGCCATGTCCTCTGTACCTCATCAGGTGACTTACTTACAAACTCAGGAAGCTGACAGGCAGACAGCAGACGTAAAGGTTAAGGTCAGGGCTAAGACACTCAAGTACTGATTAGTACACTATATGTGTGCTAACTGTTTCATTTCCCTCTAGAGTCAGTGGATATCTAGTCAATGGCAACACTGAAGGCGAGCATGCAACTGAAGTTGCATGGACCATGCTCAAGCAGACGTAAGGGCTGGGGTTCAGTTTCCCAAACATACACATCTAGTATCAGTCCAGGTGCTGTGAAGAACCTTTCTTGGCCTCCTGAAGGCACTTCAGAATGGTGCATGTGTCCCCTAGGGTGTATTTGCCATCTGTTGCAGATGTCTCAGACACCTTATACTGTCTGGACATGGTGCTGGACAACCTGCTCTAACTGACCTTTCTTGAGTAGAGGGATTGTACTAGATGGTTTCAAGTGGTCCCTTCCAACCTAAACAATACTGTTATTGCAGCTGGCAATAGATGCCAGCGCATTGGGCGCCTGAAAGTTGCTTGTTAAAATGCCTGTAGGCTTCAATGACGGTGCTGACTCCAGCTTGGTTAATTTGAGAATGCTTAGGAATCTAGTACCCCATGATATGCCTTGCATGTGCCTGGGACAGGCAGATAAAGAACAACGCTTATGGGAAATATGCACCCTTGCTGTGCCAGGCCAGGCGGGACACCCTCTTCATCTCAGGTACACTGGATACTAATGCTCAGGTGACTGACTTCTCAGTGGTTGTGCTTTTTGGACTATTATGTAGCCAAGAGTATAGATGGCAAAATCTGCCCATCCAAAATGAGTTGCTTCCGTGGTAAAATAATCCCTTACTATTATATTGTGCATCTACTTTGAGTGTGCTACAGTTCTGCATTTTATGCCTTTGCCTGGTACATTAACGAGCCCTCAGCTACCTGGAGCATCCTTGCTGTGCTGATACTTGATCAAACCATCTAAACAATTTATTGGGCAAACTAAAAAAAAAAAGTTTGGGTTTTTTTTTAATTTAAAGCAGATTTTTCAGACCTTAATTAATTCCTGCAGCCCTTACTATGACGGTTGAGCATCTAAAATGACGCATGGTGGTACACTTCCTTTCCACCCTGGTACTTAGTAACTACAGCATTGCAGCAGCCATCACACGCCACACGGTCCTGCTTGTCCTGCCCAGTAACCCATCTCAACTCTAATTGCATTTCATCACCCATGTTCTCATTCTGTAAGCATAAACAGTCTGCATGCAAACCTTGTATTTAAATGTGCTGAAATGGATGACGGTTAAATGAGACCAATTTACCACACATTTGTTTCTTGCTCTGCCTTTATCAGTTTTCACCAGAAAATAATTTACTTTGATTTGTGTTTGCATTTGTGTTGCAGTCTCTGCCAGCAACAGTGGTTTTTTTTTCCCAGCTCATCGGTAGACACTGATTAGCAAAACAGGGCAGTGAAAAGCCTTAAAGTGTTTTAGTAGCATTTTATAACCAAAAAGAAACCCCTAAAACCAAACAGGTTTGAGTTGCATTTCGTTCATCTTTGAGTTGCGTTAAGGGATGCTTCATTAAGTACCAAAGATTTGGAAGATCCCTCTCATGCCAGTGGACGTGGCCTACTGGGATGGTGTGTGTCTTTTGTTACCTGGGTCAGAACAAGTCAGATGAGCCGGCAACAGAATGCTGATCTTCCACTGAAGAAACTACCGTTTCCCATTAAATCATAGCAGTGCTGTTGTCTGAACAGGGGATAAAACAGTAGAATCGGTAGAGGCACGCAAATGAAGGATGAAAACAGCGGTTTTCATTTTAGTCTCTGTTTAAAAATGAAGCAGTACCCAGAGGCATCGTGTGTCTTGGATCAGTACAACAATGAATTAGGTTGAAATCTGGGGTTTTAGATTATTTTGTTGCACTCCACTTCTAATTGTCTTCCTGCTCAAAATCCAGTTTTTTAGTCTACAAAACATGCCAATTTGGATGAGCAAGCTAAGCAAGCAAATTTCAGAAGGGAGCATACCAGCAAATTATCTCCCTCTCCCCCACCTCTCTGTCATTGCTATAATCTCATTTACCATGGAACAGTAAGAAATGTAGAGGAATCCAGTTAGCTTGCTTTATTTCCCTTGATGGATGCGACAGAGCTGCTTGCAACCTATTGAGCTGCTCTAATCCACGTGGGGATTTCAGCAAACAGCCAGTTTACTTACAAATAGTTGCAGCTTCTTTAGTCACATTGAATCAGGCTTTATTACTTTCCCTCTAGAAGTCCTGAAAACTGAGAGCCGTGAACTTTCCAGGGTAGCGCATGTATTATCTGGCAGGCTTAGCCAGCAGAGCCAAATGCTACTGTTACACTCAGAGACAGCTGCAGCTCTCAGCCATGGACCCAAACATTGTCACACTGGGGCTATCTACAATCTTGTAATTAAAAAATTATTTCCCTCCAAAGAAACCTTTGGCGTCCCTTGGGTTTAGCTGAGGGAAGGATGTTGTTGTCTCCTATGCTGGCCTACTCACCTCTTAAAATGTCTCTTGTACTTGGAGCCTCATGTTATTTGGGCAATGGTAGTTTTCTATATAGGGAGTAGGAAGGGACAGACCTCTTTTGGGGGAACGTCAGACACAACACCCCTTTGCCACCCACCTGCTCACTGCAAACCAGTGCTTAGAGGACAGCTAGATGAGCGGAGGGAAGAGGCTTGGGTGCCTCACCTGGCCGCCCTTGGGTGGCTGAGACAAGAACCACTCCTGCAGCCCACATACACTCCCCCCAGCCAGCTCCTAGCTGCCCTTTGAGGACATTTATACTCTATTTACACTTTTTTTCCAACTCAAAAACATTTTGCAGTCGCTTTGTGCAGACAAGTCTCATCAGATATAGGAGCAGCTCACTTCGAGGCATCTTTGTTCACATGAGACCTGAACAACTCAACCTTGATGGTAAGAGCCCCGACGCAAGGTGGACAGCAACAGCTCCAGCGTGCAAGGATGAAATCCAGCTGGCAGCTTATGTTCACTCCTCCAGCCAAGGCAATATGAATGTGCCCTATGTGAGTCACAGCAGGGATGGTGTCGTACAGCAACTATTAATTTGCTTCTAAGGCAAATGGGTCCAAATGGTAAAGGCTTTTGCAAATGGAATTTACTGTTCCGATGCAAATATCTAACTGGGAAACAACAACCTCTCCAGCCTGAAAGCCCGTCTGGCAATTCGTTGACATTTGTGCTGCAGAGAGTTTACAGATTCCCCACGAGTTGGATAGGAGCTGTGTTTTGCAGCAACAATTGATTTATTACTGTGACAACAGTAGAAATAGAAGGACCTGCTGGCAGGCAAGGGTGTGATTTGTTCCTCTGCAAACAACCAAGAGGCGTCCAGCTGGCCAGTGGCCATTCCCAGGCAAAAGCCCAGGGGAGAATGCAGGTTTTATCTCCTCTCTGTTTGAGTTCTGCCCGCTAAATAGTGAAGGAATTAGGGGGTTTTTTATATCGCAGCAAAACACGTTTGTGTTTAGTAATGTTACTACAAAGTGAGTAAGTAAGGGGGATGCAATGGTCAGGCTGTCTTCTAGATGTTTCACTTCTTGAGCAATAGGACGGCACTTTATCTCTTATTCATGAACAGAAAATCATTCTCATTTATATTGCAGCAGCCTCTGTAGGGACCAATCAAGGTCCCATTGTGCTGATGCCTGATTGGTGGCTGTGAGCAGAAAATTGCTTGGATGCAGTTCAGAAACATCCGTTTTTTGCCATGTAAGGTTTAACATGAGCACATTCTGATCAGCAAAGCACGTAAGCTCAAATTTAAAGCAATCTCTCTCCAGCAAAATGTTTCAGAGTGTTTCAGTCCTCCCGAAACCAGGGGAATTTAAGTGTGTGCAAAAATACTCGGCTAAATCAGACAGGGCTGCTGCACCCGGACCTTGCGTCTTTTGAGCTTTCCACATATAAAAAAGAGTTTTCTTTTGATGCCTAGAGGGGGCTTGGGGCGTGGTTGGACAACATGTCCAAATGAAGCCTTGAGCCAGTGTGTTTTCTCTCTTAGGCATGTTCTAAGCCTGCCCCAGTGAACAGACACAGTGTAGAGCGCTGCACTAGTCATCTGGAAGAGTATCAGGGGTGTGAGCAGCAAGAAACAAAATATTGAAGTGTAATACACTGGAATTAAGCTATGAAAAATGAAGCTGAATGAAAAGAAAAATACGTCAGTGACCAGAGCTGTCCAATTATGGAGTAATCTTGATGGAACAAGGGAAGAAACCAAAATGGCATGTAGTATTTCATGGTGGTTAATCTGGTGTAGACTAAGACAGAAGGGTTAATTCTTCACTAGTTGATAATAGACAAGCTGAGACTTCAGGGATATGAAAAGTTAAAATCAATATATGATAATGAATACACAATTTATGTGAATGTTGCAAAGAATATTTATGGTGTATCATTGTTGCTGTAAAAATAATACCAAAAATCAACATTGACCAAGAGGTAGCTACAGCTGCTTCATATTCTGAGTGTTGTTTAATTGCCGTATCTTACTATGCTAGTAAGTCTGGAAAACACCGGCTTTGTAAGGCTGATAATAGTAATGCAGTGGAAACACTCTTTTGGATCAGTGGAGTGCATCGTAGTGATAAAGAATCTCCCCATAATGCTGTTATAGTAATTGAAGCAGCAGTTTGTCTCCTGCACAGCAAAGCAGGTTGAGGCTGCCAGAAGGTTTTCTAAAACTTGCCTTTGCAGTGCCAACCAATTTGCTGCCTTCATCCATCGATTGCTTGCCTGAGTTTCCACCACTCTGTGAACTCTAACACAGAATTTGTGAATTTGTGATTTCCATTGAAATCAGCAGAGTGATGTACTGAAAATAACCATTTTTGTAGGGATATACGATATAGCATTCAGCCTTGCTTTCCGTTTTGAGATTTTATTTTCAAAGAGAGTCCTCCACTCAGATTCCTTTCAAGATTTCCCTTCCTTTCTGCTTCTGTTGTATATCTTTAAGTGACCAGGATGATTTAGCAGTACTTGACTCTCAGTGTGTTAAAAAGATATACAAGATTCCCTTTACGTAGGAAGACAAAAAGCAGCTCTAAGACATTGGCAGCTTTCTCATCTACATAAGAAAGCAACAAGAAAGGAAACAATTACATGGTACAGCTTCTCCTGGAACTCTCAGACCTTTCCATCATCTTCATTTTCCTCTTAGCAATTTATGTGAGCCTGCCTTCTGCATTAGCCTGGCTCACGTGTCCGCATCGTTCCCCCCAACACTCCTAAGGCAGGCAAAGCTCCTAGGCTGAATTAGAGCCTAATATGGTTTATTGCAGGAAGGGAAAGCAGTTTCGGCTTTAGTGGGATATCTACAGCTGGAGCAAGTACATTTAATACACATTGCCCTGAGACGACTTTCACGCTAGTGCTATGTTGCTGAAACTTTTGGTGAAATTTGATTTACACCAGGCAGCGCAGAACTTATTCCTCACATCACTAAGGACCACCTGGCTCAAAGGGAAAGTATCTTGTGAAAGCTGGTGTGGAAGGGAATGCTGATATTAATGAATGGCCAGTCTAGGCAAAATGCAGTAATATTTGAATGAACAGCGAGCCAGATCCTCAGAAACCTGGCTGGGTAGCAAGAGTGTTCTCCTGTGCATGTTCCTGGTAACTGTCATACCCTGTGAGTAAGAAATAGTGCGGTTTGTCAGTGGATATAGGACTGATGGCTGTGGTGATATAGGCAGGAGGGAGGAAGCACTTCTGCCTGGCGTAATTCACAGGGGACGCCGCTCTATTTGTTTTAGCACATCTGACAATATAGTTCTGGCTGGAAGAGGGTTGTGGTGTTATTTTATGTCTTTCAATATGGTTAATTGTTCATCAATATCTTTAACACTTTTATGGACACTTGAATGCTCTGTTTCAACACATACCTACTTGTCACTCTTTCATCCACTCTCAGGTGAGTGTTCAGGGTAGTTATTAAAAAAAAGTCAGTATGGATTGAGAAAATACATGAGGCTGAAAGCAGCATAGTCTTGGTTTCTCCTCTTAAACATTTATATCAGGTAGATTCAAACAGCACATTAGGCGAAAAGAAAGCTGCCTAAAGGGTTACAGAAACAGCATCACTGTCAGCTTCAGCCACAAAAAGGAAGTTAGCAATGAGTGCCCTTAGCAGGCACAGATGGGCTGTGCTGCATGGTCCTTGGCCCTCATGTTTGGTAGGAGCTGGCTCTGCCTCCACATGTTCACATGCCCCTCTGACCCATGCACACACCAGAGAGAACATTTCAATTAACCCTGTGTGGCAGGTGCCATACCGTCAGCAAGGGGCAGCTCTCCTGCATGTGTGACAGCAGACAATAGCGGTATTCTAGAATTTCCCACAGTTTTGATTTTTTTTAAGTGTTTTCAAATCACATATATATGGCAGTCCAGCAATAAAAACCTAGCTGCAGATTGTTGTTTCTGCCTGAACCTGAAGCTCACTCCAAAGCCAAGGTGGCTGTGACACTCCAGCCGGAGCGTGGCATGAATTGACGTGTTATGTGCCTGTCTCTTCCCTGAGACTAATGCTGTGTGTCACTAACCACTGCAGCTGTCTCCCACACTTCTAAAAGCAATTTCCTCTCTATTAAGTTCTACCCTTTATGGTGTACAGGAAGCTAGAAACCGGCTTCATTTTACCTACAGTCTTAGCAGTTGCCACCAATCCACCCTCGGGTGGGTTATTAAATTAAGACTATTGAATCAGATTCTTCTGGCAGCTATTCGATGTCAAACCTGAACTAATCCCAAATGGCTGATGCTGATGTTAGTTAGGAACTAAAAGCGAATCCCTTCAAGTTTTAGCCCTGTACATTGCAGGCTGTATTAAAGATTCAAAGTTTTCTAGATGCAGCCGCAGATGGCTGCATAGAGAAGATGTCTTACGGGATAACTTCTCAAGAGGATAGTTTGACCTGCTCACTGCGCTCTGAAATTCCCTGCACAGTGAACTGAGGAGCTCCTTTATGAGAAGGGGACTGATGTCAAATAAAATTGCAGTAGCTCTGTTTTCTCTCCATAATTTTGCTCAATGGGTTTTCTAGAGTCCTGGGTTTTCTAGAGTCCTAGATTTTCTTTCCAGAACTCCCAGTTTCTTACAGGAAGGATGACCCATTTCCTTCATACACCAGGGAGTGTACGAGGAGCGTTTGAGTAGCAGGGGTAGCAGGAGAGATCCAGGGAGTTTGTGTGATTTCCTGCACCAGTAGATTTTTCGGCTGTTCCAGTCCCAATTCCCAGGTGAATGTATTAAGTACCAGGGGGAGGGGTCCCCCGAGAGACAGTTGTATTACAAAACTTCCCACATGCTGCAGACATTGGGGAATCTCGGTGCAGTGGCTGGTGCTGTTTCTGTCAGTCTGGAGACTGGCTCACTGGGAATGCCTTGCATTCATTACCTTAATTCCACAGACTCAGCCAAAGTTTCGACAAAGTGCTCGGAAAGAGCCAGACGTGGGGAAGTTGTTGGGGGGTTGCAGCCTGTGCCCACCTCACCCAGAGCGCAAGAATGAGACCTGCACCAAGCGTGGTGCAGCTTCCCCCTTGAAAAGACTTCAGGGCTTGTCCCAACTTTGTACCTGAGAACAACTTATGCGTAAAAGTGGGGGACCCCGACTCGGCCAGAGCCCTTCCTCCCTGCAAAGGGATTGCGCTAACGCCTCCCCTCACCCTCAAGTCTTCCAGCCACTTAAGTCCTTTTTTTTAGATCAACTTGTAATAAAGGAAAATAAGTTCTGCTGAGTAATGTAGATTATTTAAAAAATGTGAAAACAAACGTCCCCTAGCTCACTTCCGAGCTCACTCCATCCTTTAAGGGCCAGAGCCTTCCCTCCAGCCCTGATTTCAAAGTCAGTGGTTTATGGTAGTTTCTTGGTCTGCAAGAGGTATCTATCTCCTCTGGAGCCCCAAAAAGCCCCTTGCTCTCTACCATCAGGGTTGTGGCTGTGTAAGACATCCCTGCTCCTCCCCAGTCCTGCCGTGTGCTTCAGGTTGCCAGCCTGCGTGTCCCTCCATCGCTGCCCACACCTTCCTTTGCTCCTGCAGGGTTCCCACAGCATGGGCAAGGCAAACAGGTAGGAATTTGTCCTGCTCACCCACACATAACTTACAGCAACAAATCCAACAAACACAGTCCCTAGTGCAGCAAACAGCATGGAGCCGGACTTGGGACCTGCCTGGGCTGGAGTGTCACCAAGGTTGTCTCAAAGCTGACATAGCATAGGCAGAGCCCTGTGCTCAAAGGCATAACTCAGTGGAGAAATTACAAAATTATTTCTGATAAAAGAGGCTTATTTTTTTATTTAAGGTCATGTTAAATAAATTGCAAAGCACAGCAGTGAGGATTTAGTACTTGCGGTGCCAACCGTATTACTTAGCATTTATATAGTGCTTTCCTCATTCAGGAAAGCGTTTTTGCTAACTTAATTCATTCTCAGCCACCCTCTGCAAGTCATGAGGGAAGTCAGGAACATTTAATATCCCCGCTGATAGATAAGGCATACAGCTGGGACTGGCACAGCTCTGTTACTTTTCTTCTTCTCCCACATTCAGCATCCTACCTCAGTTGATTTTTGATGGCTGCAGCCCATACTTGTGTCCTGGAAGTGCCCAGCAGAGCAAGGGGAAGGATCCTGCCCCTTCAGTGAGAGCTGCTTGTGATTCCTGGCTGGGCAACCAGCAGGAGCAGAGTTGAGACTGGTGGTAGGCAAGGAACATGCATGGGTTTATAGAGCAGGTCTGGAGGCCAAGAGCTGGGATGTGGAGGGAAGGATGGGGGTGAAGGGATGCTGAAGGGATGCTTGGGCTGAGGAGGGCACTTAGATGGGCTCTTGACCTTGGGCAGAAGAGAATTTTGGACAAAAGCTGATGGAAGGATTCTAGCACAGAGAGGTTTAGAAGTTGCTTTGAATTATCTTACTTGATGGGAGTGTTTAAGGCAGGACATGGTAACAGGGTTGGGGAAGAGGACAGTAGGTCTGACATGGGGCTGGGACAGGGGGATACAAGGCAGGTGTCCCTGGAAAAAAAAAACTAGGGTGTGAGGGGTAGTGCTGGGAAAGGGTTTCAGCCTGGGGGAACCAGGAGTTGACTTCCATGTCAGGAGACCTGCAGAGCATGCAGCATTCCAGGGGAGCGACTGCCCATCCCTGCACACCTGCTCAGCCCCTACGCACAACCACTGCTGCTCCCTGCTCCCAGCAGGACAGGGCTCTTCCCACCAGTGGACACATACCCCTTTGCCAGGGGACAGGGGCAAACAAAGCGCCAGCAGAGAGCACAGAGCCCGCCCCACAGCTCTGTGCCACTCCAGTCTCTGCTCCTGTGGGGTGGATGCCTCAGCCTCATCACTTGCCCACGTCCCAGAAAAGAGTCTCAAGAACCTGCATGGGGGTCTCGGGCACAAGGTGCCCAGGGCGAGTTTTGGCTCGTGCTGCTGCATTTCAGGCAGTAGAGGGATGGCTCGGCACAAAAGGGGACAAATAAGGACAACTACTCTAGCCCTTTAATCATTTGGGACTCTACTTTTAACAAATGTAAATACATCTGCACGCCAGTTCTCCCCTCCCCTCTAAGCTGGTGTAACTCCTAGTTGCAATGGACTTCTCTGGTAGAGACCAGACCCATATGTTGCAGTCATTATGTGAGCCAAATCAATGCTCGCGTAGATGGCACTTGCTTTTGGAAAGGATAATAGTTTCACACTAGTGTTGACTAATATGCTGATTAATGAATAAGATACTGATCAGTGCCTACTACCTCTGTACATGAACATTTACAAGACCATACAGTTATTGTAGGTGTGGGATATGTTTTGCTTGTTTTTTTTTAAAATAACCTAGTAATATGTTCATTCAGATCGATATTTTTACCATAAAGGAATCAGAGATTATACTACTTTTGTTGAAACTTTCTCTGCACTTACTTTCGAAGAGTTAAAGTCTCTTATTTAGAATAAACTTATCTTGCTTTAATAGTGAGTGAAAAATACTCTGGGTTAGTTAACTTACAGTTTTAAAAATTACTTTGTTATAAATCCTTCTGAAAGATTCCTGCATATATGAATTATTATGTTGTAATTAAAAGCTGGAACAAGTATTTATTTCATTTGCTCCTTAAAATACATTGATTCTGTTCTACATCCCTGCCCAAGAAAATAGCTTCGGGTCCCATTGAAAATTATATTTTTTTCTGGAAAAAAGAACAGATAGCTATCTAAAAAGTTGACCCCAAATTACATTTTACAAAACCAAAACTACTCATTGACTGTAATATTCTGCACATGGTATATGCAGATACTTTCAGTATCTCTAGGCTGAAACTGCTCATAACATTTTGCTGTAAACCTGAATGTAATACGAGTTTAATTTTAAACTGCTCCTTTAATTTTTTAAGGAGCAGTTCTGCAAGCTGCAAAGGCATTGAAGACAGCCTGGGAGACACAATCTGTGCGATGCTGCTCTTTATTGTCACAGGTACAGAGTTCTGATGTGGCAATGCTGCACATTCAGGTCATCGAACATTTACTGATCAGAAAGGACTTTTCAGTCTCTAAAACGGTTACAAACGTTTTTTCGTGGAACGCACTCATTATAAGCAGTCTGATCTCAACAGAGTCCTACTATTTTATTTCGGGTAATAACAGCAAATTCTTACCAACGGCTGATGGAGATACCATGGGGTTAATTTATATTCACGTTGGAAAAGCAAAGCAGCGCTCCCTCCCAACTCTGACAGATCCCGCGAGTCTTTTCAATAGTTGATTGTCAGGTTGTCCCGATCTACAGCTTAGCGCTGACAACAACTCACAGTTTACTTGCAGCTTTGAAGCCTGGTCCTATAGTGTTTCTCTTCTGACAGGAGATGAATAAAGGTGTCACTGTGGGAGACTTTTAGCCGGCTGCTATAAAAAGGACCCTCCTTGCCTTCACTCGCAAGATCCTCTAGTTCACTTTTGAAGCTTGCGGCTTTCCCCTCGGCTGAGTTTAGTTCCATCAGCTCCAATTCGTGCTTGGCAGCTGTTTCTAAAACTCTCTGTTTGTTGTAATACCTGACAAAGTTGTTAATGATGGGATGGATGGGAAGGGCGATTGCTATCACCCCGCAAAGAAAACTGATGGCAGCATTCAGTTTTCCTAGTGTTGTTTTAGGGTATATGTCTCCATATCCCACTGTGGTCATGGTAATGATTGCCCACCAAAATGACTGAGGGATGCTTTTAAATAAAGTTTCGGGGTGACTTTGCTCCATGGTATAACCCAGGGCAGAAAAGACAAAGATTCCAACAGCTAAGTACATGAGAAGCAGCCCGAGCTCCTTAAAGCTGCGTTTCAGGGCGTATGTTAGAGTCTGGAGCCCCGAGGAATGCCGTGCAAGCTTGAAAATCCTCGCGATCCTCATGATGCGCAGCGCCTGGACAGCCTGCTGGACATTGCTCAGCTCCATGAGTGTGGCTCCCAAGTGGGTCAAGGTCAGGCTGACATAGAAAGGAAGTATTGCTAGCACATCAACGATGTTCATGAAGGACAGGGCAAAGTGGAGTTTGTTGGGAGAGGAGATTAGCCTCAGCACATACTCCATGGTAAACCAGCCTATACAAGCTGTCTCAATGCTGTCCAGAGTCGGGTGCTCCATACGGTTCCCCTCTGCATCTTCAACCTGCAGTTCTGGGATGGTCCCCACACACATCGCGATGGATGATATCAAAATAAACAGAAAGGACAGAACGGCAATCACTCGAGCTGGGTAGGACGATTCTGGCTTCTCCAGAAATTTCCAGATGTACTTTTTACACCTTTTCCAGCGACCTTCCGAGGCATCCACTCCCAAGTCATCCAGAATCAGTTGCACCCTTCGGGCTATTTCTTCCAGTTCCTCCTTTTTTTCACTTAGGTGAGTCTTGCAGCAGTCATCCAAAAATTTAAGGTCCACTTTCCAAAATTCCATTTCATTCTTGAAACATATGGGGCATATTCCTTTCTTCATGTGAATTTCCCCAAAGTAGTACACATCAATAATGCATTTGAAAGCATCTGGATCTCTGTCAAAGTAAAACTCTCTCTTTCCAGGATCATAGTCATCACAGAGGGAGAATATGCGATCGTATCCCCCCGATAAACAGTTGATCAGCTCTGCCAGCCGTGTTTCTGGGTATTGATTCAGGTTATCTCCGTAGAACACCTGCCTTACCCCACCAACATTGACCACAATCTCCGTTTCTTCATTTTTTTCTGATCCATAAGTGTCCACATCTGGAAACCTAGAGTCACCTGCCATTTTAATTGTATTGGATTTTATTTGATTTTTAGCCTGATGTTTGGCTTCAAAGCTTTGTCGTTTTAATTTCTCATGAAAGCAAATCAGCACCAAGTCAGCTCTACTACAAATGTTACCAAACTGACTCGGAGCCGTGGCGGAAAAGGTTACAGAAATAAACCTGCAGTCAGGAAAGCCTCGTGAGGTATGCAACAAGCTGCAGCGAAAAGACAAGTCATCGGGCTGCTGTGCCTGCAAGCAGGGTGTTAGAAAGCTCCAGCAGATTTGAAAGAGAAGAAACCGTTTAATAAAACTCACCCTTCTGCTCAGTGCTCGACAGTCTTTTCGGGTCCCATTCTCTCTCTAAAAGTGATATTTGTTCACAGATTGGAAGTCACGGCAGAGAAATAAATCCTGTGCTCTGGTTAATTCAAGTGCAGTGAGTGACAGTTCTCAGACAATCAGCAGGGTGAGCCCACAGAAAAGTGTTGCGGTTTCTCTCTTCGATTCCACAGATTTCCCTAGAAAGCTGCTTTTGAATTTTCTTTCTCTTTCTGTTTTCTTTTTACCCTAAGATCTTCCAGAGTTTATCTGCCCACTCTTGCACATCGTCCGTCGGTGCAAGCGTGCAGAGGAGAAACTTGTGCTTGTTTTCCCTTTGCTGTTTCCCAACACAATAGGGAGCCCGGGCTGCGAGGAGTCCTTTCCAAACTCTACCCTCTTCTGGTGAAATCCAGCAAAGCACCAGCCACACAGAACACAGCTCAGCTATTTATATGCCTGCCTCCATTTAAAATAATGTGCTTCCATACCACCGTGCACTTTAACGAGTTTTAAAAAAATTTTTTAAGTCATATACAAAACATAATCATGTATGAAGTCATTCAGGGCTGGGGAAAGACATCAAATCAATTTCTTCTGATGGCAGAAGCCAGAGAAAAAAATGCTGTGTTTTGGAATAAATGTACGACATAAATCTTGCTCTCAGCGGGAGTGGAGCAAGTCTAGAGTAATCTTGTGTCAGGACATTGAGTTACTGTGGATTTGTGCTGGTGTCATTGAGAACCAAGAAGAGACCGTAAAGTTTTTGTTGCAGCTGCAGAGAAAATCTTTCCCTGCGCTCCGAGCAGGTTTCCCGAAGATCTGTGTCCTCAGTTTTAACCATGTTTTCTCAGTCTGTGGTCAACTGACCCTGATGAGTAGTTTACAACATCTATCATGATTTCTTAGTGAATGCTGCTTACCAGTAGTAGCGCTTCGTACTTCATCCAGCCCTTAACAAGTAGGAGTAGAACAACAAGCATTTCCTTTTAACTTTGTTTTCTCCAGATCCCAGGACTTGATGGACATTTGTTGCCCAGACCGTTTCATGAAGATAGGCCTATCATTATGCTCTTAGATGCTTAAATCTGGATATACAGTTCATTTTAATGGGTCCTGAGGGCTCTCTGATCCAGCAAAACCCACAGTTAATTAGTTAACTGTTTCTGGCCACAGCAGGATGATCTACACCAGCAGGTTTGGATCTTTTCCAACTTACTAGCCTCTGAAAACCTTCTAAGTGAAGGGGGATACCAAGGGGCAAATCCAACTGATCGTTTCCTCCTTACGCTTATGTCCATCCTGGGAGAAAGGTGAGAGCTGTGATGTGGCCACTGTCCTCGTGCCTGTGTCACCCAGCAAGGGGGACCCTGTTGAACACACTGTGCTCCATTTCCAATCCCTTGCTGGAAATTTATGGCGATTAGTCAGATGTTATGCACCAGACCTCACCTTGACCTGGAGCACTCACATAGCCTCGAGTGTCTTGTCAACACTTCTTGGAGATAGCTCCTGATGCTTAGAGGAGCACAAGCCATGAGTTAAAATCACTGATCCAGCCACTTCTGTGACCTCCCCATGACCTTCCTTCTCCCTGAGCTCTTGCATGATTGAGGACAGTAAAAATATGAGAGGGAAGAAGTGAATTCTTAATAGAGTTGTAAGAAACCCTTGAAACAGCAGAACACAATCCCTTCTCTCTTGTCTGTCACACACATCCATGCACCAATTTATAATGCAAAAAAAGTAGCCAAGGGGAAGTGAGTCCTTGTCACACTGTTATAGTTGCCCAGTAAATGTACCACCCAGTCACCCAGTGCCGCAGTGAGGAACAAGCCGTGCACAAACCATAGCTCCATAAACTTCTTCAACTGACTGTGTTGTGTCCCTTATATCCATGCTGCAGAGTAGCATGGAGGGCTAGGAACAATAACTGCAGGGGTTGGTCACCTTGTTCAAGTGACAGTCCTGGAAAAAGGGTAATACCTATTAGTCTACACCTGAGTCACACTGTTCATCTCTGGAGGTCAGTGTCACCTTCATGAGTCCTTGAGGGCACCACATAGTGTGGGTGTAATACAAGATGCCCTTTGAATTTCTTTTCCAGGAACATATGAATTTACTGAGACTTGCAAGCTTCTTGGGACAAGAGAAATACCTTGGATATCTGCAAAAAAATGAGATTTTGTGCGTTCAGCAATAAATATTTATCCACCTGGGACTTCCTGGCCCTCTTACATGAATGGTTTAGCTTGATTTTGGTACAATAAATTTTAAGATGCGATAGTAGTTACATGCTTGCACAGGAGAAAACACAGATGGGATTACTGACTACCAGTTCTTGCAAAACAAAACTGAGATCTGGGAAAGTTACGTTTAAAATATTGTCAGGCTGCACCAGTGTAGGGAAACAAGTTCTTTAGGTTTAAATCCTCAGATTTAACCATCTCAGATGCCTATTATCTTTGATCACTGATTCATTCCAGCGACCTTTTGGTTTTTCTCCAGGGAACGATAAGACATCAATGTATGGTCCAGCATGACCGATACAGAAAGTACCACCTTCGTTTCCAAAAAGTCTCTTCTCCCCCTCCTGTAATTTTACAGAACAAACACCTATGAAACAGGCACACACGGTTAGTACGCACATTGTTCAGTTTGAAAGGTGAAATTAGCTCCTCTCGAATGATAAATCTCAGCACATTCTCGAAAGGTTGGGTAGAAACTATTTTTGAAATACCAGATCGGTCCTTATAAAGTCTTCACTTAGTGTGGCTGCTAAAATCCTCGTGCTTTATTCTCCCTCGTCTTGCACCTTTTCAGAGTTCTTTACACCTTGCCGTGTGCCTGTCAAATGTTAGCGATCTGGTAGCATTCTAAATCCACTTTGACAAATGTAAATGATCCAAAGAAGAGTCAGGGAAAATCACAATGAATTAAAACCTTGGTTTTGTATCTGAAAAGAGCGAGACAGGCTTACTTGACGGAAGTTTTTTTATCAGACGTATCGCAGAGCACCAAACAACAGGAGCATAATGAGTAATTTGCAGCAAATAATTTATTTCACTAATTTAATTCATTTTTCATCCATGAGAAGAGAGCTTCTCTGATCTAAAAATTTCTTTCGATAATTGTTGCCCTGTAATTCATTTATGAGTAATTTGCTGCAATTACTAGGGCTTCTAAATTCAACTTCCGTTGATTTATCTGGACTGGTCAAAGAGCTGAAGTGCTCTGGGTCTGCTGGAAGCCACGTGTGCGACAAACGAATTCCTACAGACTGAATAAGAAACAGGGAGGGGATTTCTTTCTGTGTTGGTGCTTTGGCTCAGAGAACAGCTCCTGGATTTGAGCTGACAGATGTGTTAAGTTTCGGCTGTGGTTCAGACCAGCTCCTTCAGGGAGGAGGAGGAGGCTTAGCTGGACCCCAGGCCCTGCAGCCCAAGGGAAGGACTCCTGGCTTGCAAGGCACCCACCCACCAAGACCAACACCAGCCCCAGCACGGATGCCTGGGATCTCCCAGGAGAGCTTGGACTCCCTCAGGGCTTGGTCCACAATGCTTAAATGGAGCTCAAATATGGCTCCCCGGTGGCACCAGGCCCCGAATAAGGGATGCAGGTGGCACAGAGCCTGAAGGACCTGCAGTGGCAGCAATGCTGAGAGGATGCTGGAGCTGCAGGTTTCGCTCCCCCATTCTCCACTTTTTGGGAGAGGACCTTCACCACTGGGGAGCTTTGTGCCAGTCTGGGAAGTGAGACTGCTCCTCTGTGAGGTGTAGTCTGGCTCATACCACACTCCTGAAGGCCAGCCAGCACCTCTGCCCCTCTGGCTGACGTACCCAGCTGCTCCCCCACAGAGCTACAGGCAGTAGCGGTGCATGAAGGGGCGTGAATGGGTTAGCAGCCAACCCTGTGGAGATAAGATCCAACTTCATGTGGAGAGGGGTGTCTAATGCAGAGGCAGGAGCCAGGCAGCCACTCTGCAGGCAGTCTGTGTGGAGCCAGACCCTGCGCTGAGCACGGCTGTTGGCCTCTCTCTCCTCCTGGGCTCTACAAAGTTGTTAGCACAAGCTCAAGAAAGTTTAGGGCCCTGACTATGACTGTCTGAGCGAGAAACATACTATATCTGGCACAGATCCAGCCCACACTGACCAGCTGACATGGACATTTCCCAGCCACCATGCGGCCATCAAGAACCATTCCCAACAGGCAGTTTGCAGGCAGCCACCTGTGTTGGAGTCTAAAATTACTTCCCAGACTAGATAGAGACCAGTTGCCAGTTGGCCTCAGTGCCCAGAAGAATCATCCTTGGGCATATGTAGAACTGGTCTCGGCCATAGCTAGTTGTGCTGAGTCCCCTGCTGCCACTGGGCATCTGCTTTTTAGGTACTATGCTTTCTATCTTGGATACTGTTGTGGTGCTCTCAGAGGCTACAAAACTAACAGGAGGCTTGGAGGGGTGGTGGTTCCTACTCAGTATAGCCCCCTCACACACTTGTCCTTCTGCTACGTCATGTTTGATTTTTAAACGACACTCACAAGGCTGGAACTGTGAGGGATCTAGCAAGAGATGTCAGCATCTAACACACAACCTATTTTCAGCTAGATGCAGACTACGGAGAGCCACTGAAGACAAGAACATATGAAAATGTACAATAGAAAAGTCAATCAGAGATCTAAAGGAGGATTGAGAATGGAAATATCTTTTCCTCCTCCTTTCCTTGGGGTATTGTGGGGATAAAGTTTGCAGCCAGCTGCATCAAAACTACTTTAGACAGCTGGTAGCACAAGGTTCTGTGTGGAGAAAACACCATAGAATTATTCTGAGCCAATCACAGGAAATCTGGAAGAAAGAGAAGGAATGAATGATGGTGTTGTGGGTTTCAGAAAGAGCAGGTCATCCAGAGCAGCTACTCTGATTACTTTACCACATACAGCTTCAGTAAGAGGAGCAGAAAAGGCTTTGCTATAAGAATTCCTTAGGGTTTCCAAATCTAAGGTGGCTTCTAGTGGTTAGTGAGACAACCTCACAACCCCACTGGAAGTTCCAGCATAGTCTCCTTGGCAAATTAATCCAGCTACTGCAATGTGTTGGTTTATCGTCTGTAGCTCAATATCGCAAACCTATTTTCAAATCATATCTTTTTGTATCATTGTAACTTGCTCTGCAATAAAGCCGGCTGCTTTGGCACTCTGCAAGAAAACATGGGATTGCGTTCCCATGGGCGCTGTTGGTCACAGCACGGGTGCGAGGCCGCTCCTGTAGCACCAGCGCCAGCCCCATGCATTTCCTCAATGCATCTGAAGGGCAGCAGCGCGTGACTTGCTTTCACGGACTGTAGCACCAGGGTGTGTGGGGGAGAGGTGTGTTGTGGGCACCCACTGCCAACAGGAAACCTTCCTGGTGCACATAGTAGCAGCTCATTGTCTCAGCACTGACGTATGTCTCGTGTGTTTAGCCATGAGCTAATGGAGGGAGTTTGAGCCACAGCATGAAACATGTCCATCGCCTACAGCTGTTATTCCTGGCAATGGGTGAGTCTTTCAAATCCATTGATGTGGAAAAAAAAGATGCAAACTGAGTGAAACAACATCTCTACATTTTTTAAATACATCTGCATGATTTGTAAGATGTTTTCTCAATACATTAGACTTCTTTCAGACTGATATGTCAGAAGCAAGAGGTTATGAAATGTCTGAACTGAGATGGGTATGCGGACTGTACCAGATAACTTCATCTTGAGAATCTGGTTTTACACGTCCCTGTCTCTGGCATATTTGCGTATTTCCCCATGACTATTATTTCAGATCAAACACGTACTTTTCTGGTTTATTTTCCCCTCTCTCAGTTACTTTGGTAATTTTTTCAAGTTCAAGATTTATACATAGTCAATTTAGTTTAGCAGAACTTATAATTAGTTCCTTATTAAGAGATTGGTAATAGCTTGCTGTAAATTTTAATTGGCCTTGCTTTCCATTTTACATTAATGAGTCTATTTTCCCATACAATTAAACCTGCCTTAAGTGACCACTCAGGGGACCAGTCAAATCATAGAATCACAGAATGGTAGGGGTTGGAAGGGAATGTAAATGGCTTTAAATAAATAAGATGTAGCTTCCACTGCAAGCAGCTAACAGCTGGGTTCAAATTAAGCGTATCAGTGAGTCACGAATACGATGGGAGTTGGAGATGCTGTAAAAGTTCTAAGGGCCTTGTCTTGTTTTCAGAGTCACCGTGTTCTGAGGAGGGACTAGAAGTCTGCTTCCTGCTCTTAAACTCTGTCTTCAAAAGCTTTCAGTTATTATTTCTCCTTTGAATGCTGTTGCATACACAGAAAAGAGAAAAACTGGGTAACAGTACTTCTTACAGTTGCAGAGACGATGACTTAAAAGTTAAGAATTGCACAGCTAAGGTTTTGCTGTCATTGAGTATGGCAGCGGTCAAAAAATTGCTTGTGCACCTGTAATCAGGGGTTGTCTCATAATGAATACACAGCATTCCCAGAGCAGCCTCGCCAGGTCAAGTGAGGGAGTCCTGGACATTGGCAAAGAGATGTAAATCATACTAGGGCAAATGCAAAAGGGCTCTTTGTGGTGGCACTGGTGAAGTAACTTGGCTGGCCCTTCCCAAAGGTGAACATTCCCATTGCTACGGAATTGTATCGTTACCAGTAATTGGCTCAAAGGAAAGAGCAAGACCGTGCCAGCAGATATGAGATGGAAGTGGCAATGGGCAGACTATTTGTCAAGTTTTGGCAGCCAAGACATGAAGCCGGTTTCTACAACTGCTTGTGGAAAGAGTTCTGTTTTAATGTGTTTGCTTTAAAAAAATCCAACACCGCAGCCCACTACTGTGTTTGCAATTGGAATAGTGATTAATAATACTCTGCACAAGCTATTGTTCCTTATTGTTTGAAAAGAGAGCACGTGTAGCAGTTTACGTGTACCGTTTCACAGTAGAAGAGATTTTTTTATCAACTAATATTTTTATTGTGGGCAATCAAAATAAGGAATATAATCAAATAATTCCCAGTAAACATGGTCAAAAACACTCCTATACATGTGCTCAAAGAAGAGGAAAACAATATGAAATATTTTATAGTGTGGAAAGGTTGTAAAGGAAATCATTTGGAAAAAAAACACAGAAAACATTTCATCAGTGTGCTGAAACAGTAATAAAAAAATAAAATACTTTCATTGATCCTAGAAAACATTGCAACACTGAAGAAAATACAGGCTTTAATGGAGCCTGCAATTCTCCGAGGCTCTTGTAAGTATAGTTATAATTTTCCTTCTTTCAATAAGTGGTACAGGACAAAGGGGAGGAAGGTGTGTAGGCAGTAACAGAGGCAGAGTTCAGATCTTCACGAATATGAAATTACCCATGCCGTACCTATGGAGCAGCCACGTGGACATTTTACTTCATTAAATCCTGCAGGACTGAGGGTTGTGGCATGATGCCCTGGAGCACTTTGCTGACGTCTGTCTGCTGTGGCCTGGTGGCTCTTCGGGCTTACTCCCTCCATCTCCTGCAGAGGGGTGATGGTCGCAGTCTTGGCTGTGGCCAGGAAATCAGTTAGAGACTAGAGGACATGGTGTTCCCTGGCCAGCATCCTGCTTGCATAGCCAGCATTGCGTGGAAGTGTTAAGGCATGAAAATTTGGGGTGATGAAAGTCATTTTTTAACAGTGAACCTTTGCATTGTAGATAAGGCAAAGAGGAAAATCAAACTCGTTTTCCACAGTGTCCTAATCACTGCTTTGCGAAGTGATGAGGGCCATGTTCTTCCTTTCACTGCCTTTGGAAAAGAAGTCCAAACCGCTGTGTGACCATACCTCGAAAATCTGATTTCAGTATCTCCATTTTTTCCTGTGTTCTTTAGCTTTGCTTAGCAAAAATGTTTGCTGAATTCAAGTGGAATCTACAAAGAGTTTTAAGTCAATCAAAACTCTATTTTCTGGAGGACAAATGATGTGTCAGAAGTAATTTCCTGGCCCTACTCTGGATCTGCTGTCTCCATTGGGCAAGTTATTTACCTTCTTGCTACTTTTCTTAAGCTGTCTGGCAACACATTGTATTTCTCAACAGTTTACGAATGAGTCAAATCGGAAAACACTTTTAATTTGGCAATCAGATTACAAATAAGCTTTTACATTATCTGAACAGCTCTAAAGCCAACCCACATGTTTCTAAGTGATGTCTAGACAGTGAGTGAGTCAAGCCTTTTATCCATTCTGTTTTATACAATAATCGGTTCTGCTCAGTTAAGATTTCATTTTACTTTACCAAACTGAATGTCTTCCATTACTATGTGCTGTTTAATTTAACATTGTATTGACATTTTGCACACTAACTCAGTTTGCTCAGAGTACAGTCATAAACCCATTCGAACAACGCGATACATGCAATACAGATTCATTGTACGTACTAGTAGTGTCCTCAAAGGCGAGATTATGGAATCTATGATATCTCATTCAGCAAAAAATAAAAAGGCTGAGAAGATGAAAGGAAGTTCAGTGATGAATGGGAAATGCCGCTACTGAGGTCTTTCTGTATTACCATTCCGTGGCATTTTCAATTGTTCTGTCCCAATGAGTAACAAGGACTTCATCACTTTTGCTAAGTTTCACTGCAAATTGCTGCTGTGATTAACACAGGTTAATCTCGGGACAGGCAGGGCGTCCCTGGTTCTGGCGATGGGAGGATTTCAATCATCTTCTGTAGTTACACGGACTTCTCTTGGGTGACCTTGAGAAAGGAGTCCCTGTCTGTACCAGCAACGATGTTAAAACTTCCCTTAATGGAAAGCATCTCCCATGTGCTCTAGACCGAATTTTGACTGCTCAGCTCTCTCTAATCTTTTCTTTAGGCTTCTGTGCGCAATTAGTGAGACTGTGCAGTTACAGAATCACCAGAAAGAGAAAACACCCCTCTGGTCAGGATATCCCCAGTCACATTTTGCCGCAAATCACTGGGACACGTGCCGTGAATGAGCATAAAAACTCAGATCCTGACAGAAAGTTTGCAATGATACGAAAGATCAGGGTCAAAACCGTTGTCTCCTGCTCTTCAAGCCTAAAGTCTTGCCCAACCATGTTAAATACTCTAGTATTTAGCCTGTCTTATTAAAACTAGCTAGTCTTAACAAAAATAGCTCAAATCTCTAATCAATTTCTCCAGTTTTTCTTTAGTTTGCAGCCAGCATGGATACTAACATACAGTCAGAAGCACTTTGCAAATGTCCCCATAAATGTGACCAGAATACAGAATTATCAGTTCTTATGCATCCAAATGGTAGGAGAATTAATTACCTATATCTGCAAATGGGCTTTGGAGCTTATGGATGAAGTTTTAGAAGCAGTTGGCAATGTCTCATCGTAGAGGGTTTGCCTTTGGCTTATTTGAGAACAGAGCTGGATACGGTAACATTAGTACCACAAACATTCTAAATAATCTATTAATAATTAATACATGGCTAGATTCTTCCCTCGGATTGGTCTTAAACTGGTAGTGTACTGAAGGCAAAATCAGGTACTATGTTTTATACATTTTGCATTAAATTCCTAATGTATGAGCATGAAGAAATAAATGAACATGTCACATAGCTGGGGAACTATGACCCTGCTTCCCAGCTTCATGGTCTGCTTGCGATTTCTGTTTCAGAGCTTGCAACAAACCATTTACTGATTGACCATTTACTGTTTGTTCTTCATATGTTGCTTGAAGTCTACTTTTTCCTTGACAGGATTGATTAATATTAATTAATTTTAACTAGGCCTGTATAGAATACAGAATATTTTCTAGGAATTTTTGGTATTCTGACATTTCACTGAGATACAGGAGGAAGAAAAAAGTAATCCATATTTTAAAATTTTCCTTGTAACAGCATGTCAAACAAATCTAAATGTAGGGCATCTAAATCTTTAGTTTAGCAACCTTGAAATTTTACATTGTGAAAATGTTTATACACTGTATACTAAATATAACATTCTAATGCTGTGTTACAGATACAACGCTGTAGGTGCAATACAAGGCCAAAATAAAAAGAATTGAAATGACAAACCACACTTAAACATTTTAGCTACAGAGATAAATGTATTTTGACACTATGAAAACAGTTTCTTTCAACATGAGGTTATATCTCAATTAAGTGGTTTTTTTGCAAATTTTGGCAACTTTCAGTTTAACTGAACGGCATTTATCTGACATCAATCTCTTCTGTCAAAAAAATTATCAGTTCTATTTCCAGTGTACAACACCAGTAATTCTAACACTCACAAGATTCTTCATGTTTCTTTGCCAGGCCCTTTCTTAGAAATTAGAAATGACAGATAGGCTTTGTGAGAGAAAAGGAAACTTTCTGTACAGACAGCCCAAGGGCAAGAGAAAAAGTCAACATCCTCCGCACGGATTTGTACTAGCTATTGCCATTGTTTTCTTTGTAGCCCCTCTCATCTTATTAAGCCTGAATCCTCTTCAATTTCTCTCCATGCGTACATTTTTCAAAGGGAAAGAATGTCCTTAATAAAACCTTTAGAGGCCCAGGGGTGTAATGGAAGTGCTCTTTACATTAATCAAATGGTAACAAAGCCAATCCATTCACCGTGCACAGACTCAGATCTCCAAAGAAGCTGAAAATCCATAAAAACTTGTTTTGTCTAAGTATATGAATGTAACAAAAAATATAATTAGGATCTGACAAAAAAATCTTTCACTGGTCCAACCACAACTAGATTCAAACTGCAACACTGCTATATCTGTACGAATATTTACAGTATGCAAATAATAAGTTTGGCCAGAACAAAAATTAAGATAGTTAGCACATGACACCTCTCTGTACGTTAAAACATCTTGTATGTTAATTTATTTTTTATTGGAACATCTGAATTTCATCTTCTGGAAAATTATTTCTTCCACAGCACCATAGCAGAATGGTTCACCATGCCTGCATATCAGTTTAATAAAATGTATCAGGTTTGGAGCATATTTAAAACTGTCTCTGTATTCATTCCTCAATATACATTTTGACTATTAGCAATTTGAATACTGCTGTTAATTCCTCAAGTTTTTTTGGTTTTCAGATCTGACTGTGAAGAAGTTGGCACTTGCTGGTTTTTAGACTAAAATCTAACATTCCATCAAAATGGGTGATTTTTCAGAAACTTATAAAACATGTAATTGTTGCACACAGATAGCAGAAAATTTTGTTCTTTAACTGAGTCCTTACTTAAGTTAATAATGATCCCACTGTATTTCACAAGAATTCTCTCTTGGTTTACTCGCTGATGGTGGTACGCTTGTTTCCAAAGGATGCCAAAACTTCCAAATCAGCATTTGGAAAGCAGGTAAACATTCTGCAGACTGTGCGTGCAGAATATAAACACAAATGGGTCCTGACGGCAATTCACCTTAACTTGCTGCATATTTCAAATAACTAAGAAAGTGATATTCCCTTGTCTGTTTACCATAAACTCATTACAAAGACTTCTCTCAACATAATTTAAATACAGGAAATTATTGCAGTCATTTCGCTGTTTTTCCTCCTCACAAATTGCTTGCAAGCTGATCCTGGTTTTCCTCAAGTATATTCAATATCTATTTCTACTTATTATTTCTTGGTATTATAATTATGCATGCGGATACCATTGAATGGGTTGGTTTTAATGTAGTTGGGAAATTATTCCAGCAAAGAGCAAGAAGCAGCCAGGAACGAAGAGCAATCAAGAGCAGAGGCAGGACGTTCAGACACTAATATCTTTTATCCACATGGTTACCTGTAATATTTTTTGCATGAGCAACAACCATTTCTTCATCTTGCAAACAAAAGCCATAGAAGTGTGTGTCTGCAAGTAGTAAAGGAAAGGGGAGATGTATGGATGATTCCAGCGTCTCCTTGAAGTCAAGCAGATTTGGATGAATAAATATCCTTAAGCCCAGCAGTGACACTACACATTTTAGAGTTGTTGAGTCATTAGAAACCCCAGGTCATGAGGATGAATGTGAAAACATCCATCCAAAGTTGCCCCTGGGACACCACAATACCCCTGAGGACGCAGCCTGCCTCACACTCGTCGCTGGGCTTGTGATCCCATTCTGCAGGGTCCAGCTCTGCAAGGACTCATGTTTTACCGCTGTTCCTCATTTAAAAGGGATGTCTCATGTCACTACGGTGGGGAGAGATTGGCAGCAGGGTGTATATTCTGTGGCACAGCAATGCTGTGTCTCGGATTGCTACATCTGCTCTGTACACTCGTGGAACAAGTCAGCCGCTGCCCGGAAAGGAAACAGAAACCACTGGTTTCCTCTTGCAAGCAGGAAGGATGGAGGCAGAAAGGAGGCTCAGCCCAGTATTGTGCAGGTCCTTAGACAGCACCTAGAGTCCAAACCAGGTCCGC
Source organism: Steatornis caripensis (assembly GCA_013398225.1). Lineage (NCBI taxonomy): Eukaryota > Metazoa > Chordata > Aves > Caprimulgiformes > Steatornithidae > Steatornis > Steatornis caripensis. The sequence goes on from VZSC01015850.1 coordinate 86,754, forward strand.
AGCTGCGCTCACCATCACGGTCTCCATCCATCACGCAGGTGAGCGTCTACTTTCTCCCCAGCCTTCCCCGGAGGCACTCAGCAAAAGTCACTGCAGCTGCCTGAGGAAGGAAAAATCACCAAAATAAACACTGCTCCCACACATGTCTCATCTATCTTCCCACGCACGGTGGGCATGAGGGAAAGGATTTTTCTTTTGTTGCATTTGGAAAGTTGTTATTTTTTAAAGTGTGAGGCTTGATATTTACTGTCAGCTGGGGGATGTTTCAGTTGAACAAAATAGTTTCTTCATTGAGGGTCTATAAATAACCTTATTGATTAAGTGAAAAGCAAAAAGTGTAAGTTTTATCCTCCCCAAAATATGTACACTTTTTACCATCAAGTGAACAACTTTATTCTATCTGGAATTAGCAGTGCATTTCCTGTTCCGTATGTGGTCTCTGGTGTAGAAAAACAGAAAATAAAAGTTAGGTAAACTAGAAGAGATTTATTTTTCCAGATAAAGCTTGAAAAGATTTTCTCCCCTAAGAATATAAATCCATTTATTTGGTAATTGCTTTATTTATTTTTCTCAGGTTATATGTTTTAATCTTAGTAGTATCTTGGAAGGAAATCTGGTGGTGCACAGACATTAGCATAATAACGTCACTTTATTTCCTAAATCCTCTCTGAAAATTCTGATGATATAGTCTCAACATTTCTACAGCACTACAAATTCCCTGTGCACACCACAGGGTTTCATACACCAACTCCTTGCTAGAAAAAAGAGATTGAGTGCCCAGTGCTTAGGGCCATCAGAAAGGTGATGTTAGGTGAGGCAATGAATGGTAAAGATCTTTTAAAAAAAAAAAAAATCAATAGACTTATTGTTGCTAAATAAAACTTGCTGTTGTGGCCAGTGCCTCTCTCATTCATTTAATTTCTTTATCAGATCATAAAAGTTGATGACATTTCTTTTATCTTGCCTTGGAACGTGGCGCATGCTGTAAGAGGGAAAACGTTGACTGTCCTTTGCAATTGTTCATGGCACAGCAGCTTTGAGTGTCCTGCTGCTGCTGACACGTCTCTCTATCCTTCTGCAGGGACTCAAAATCCTGCCAAAGTAGGAATTGAGTAGTGAAAATATTTCCCTTTTCCTGTTTCATGGTCTCTAGTTCGGGACCCCTCAACCTCCTTCCCCTTGTCAAATGGACTTCTATTTATTTAGAGCTGAGAGAAGCAGCTTTAAAGAAGCAGCTTCTGGTTAACTGCAGCTGAATAAGAATCCAGTTAACCAGCTGACTACACTACATATTTTTACCGCTATCCAGTTAGGAATTTTCTAGCCACATTGATACATCACCACCACTCCAAGGTTGAGCAGAGATACTCCAACATAATTATCAGCGTGACTTCACCTTCTCATACAGCAAATGTTCTTTCATACTGATACAATTGCAGAAGGGGAGCAGCAGTGTCATTGGTAGTACCAAGATTTCATCTTGGAAAACGCTGCTTGATGACCAGTTTTTAAACCTGTCTGTAATAAAGAAAAACTAATGCGATGACAACTTAGTTTTTGACATGAATTGGGATTTGCTCCTAAGTGCAGCTCCTTTGGTCTCAAACTGAGCACTTGGGTAGAGCATCTGCCAGCTCACCATCCCCACCACATCGCTTGCTCAGTCAAGCATGGTAACAGGTACTTAAAGGAACACATGGGTTAAATACGCTGAGTTTTTCTGGCCCACTCATGGGAGAATCTCCTCTTGGTACTCACCTAGCTCTTGTTTCCGGTGGACTCACATAGCAGCGGATATACCAGTTCTGTTCTCAGGCTTGCTCACACTGCCCTCCTACATGCCAAGGACATGATTTAGGCAGACCTTCACCTCTGGCTTCCACATTCTGCTCCATTTTGTGTGAAGGTGCCAAATTTGCATGAGTTGGTTTGAGGACCAAGCATTGCAAGTGCAAAAAACAAAGTCTCCAAAGACACTTGTTCAAGCTCATGATGGGGGCAGAGGATGGAAGGAACAAGAAGAATGAAGAGCTGTCTGCAGCATGGCCATGCCGTTAGCATACAAAAAAGCACCCATTCATTCTGTCTCATCTGCCAGCCACAGCTTTACTGTCTCTGGAGGCCAGAGGAGGGGATCAATAGACATTTACTGACAAATGAGATTCTCTTTTAATCCACCAATATCTGTGTTTTGGCAGCAGAAGGTCTTTATACTGGTCTGTAATCACAAAGTATGAGAAAGTCAGCTAGCCCTTTACAGGACCAATGGTTTAAATAGCAGAAATACTGCTTGCTGCATATCAGACTTCCAGTTTCCACTGGCAAAGTCCACCCTGGTGACTTAGACACAACTGTCATGTTGAGGCTAAAGGAAATTTATTCTGCAGGTAGGCTTGTAAACACAGGTAACATCATTTATTAGCACAAATTACATGCCTGAAGAAAACAAATCAGCTTTCAAGGACATAAACTGCCTTCTAAACCTAGTAGCCAATGCATGATGAATTGTGTGTTTGTAAATACCACCTGGGGCCTGGATGTTGAAATTACTGTACAGAAATACCAGCTAGGTTTAGTAAGTTTGTGGTTAAGCAGTATCCAAAAGCAAATGGTTTAACATGAATTCATGTCTATGCTGTGTCTATTTGGTTCTGTTTAGGGGCAGGTACACAACAAATTTGCATCAATCCTACATCAGGAAGAAACTGCCAATAACTAGAACAAAACCTTAGCCCAAGAGAGCTGTTGGTTATGTGTGTCCAAAGGATCTGGCTATGTTCATGATAAAGAAATGAGTTTCCGAGCAAGAATGAGCAGAAAAAACACACAACTATCTCAAGTCTTTAAACCAGTCCCTTAACGAATGCATCTATGTCATCTCTTCTGTACTCTAAAGACTTTGATTCCAACCAAAATGGCAAACAAACAGTCAATTCAGATTCATAGTCAAGATATGGACAACAAAGTTTGATGAAACCTTTGAGATGCTCGCCCAAACTGCTAAATCTCTTTCATTCAGGCATCTCTTACACCTGTGTTTTGTGCCTCTGGGTTTATAGGGCATCAGTCACTGTGATAGTGGGGGCTGGCTGAAAACCAAAGACAAGGAGTGTTTGAAAGAGGTGCTCCCATTAAAATGAAAAGTTGGGTTTTTTGTCCTCCCATCTGGCTCTGGAATTCTTAGCAGACCGCCTCAGCTGCAACACTTGTGCTTTACCTGCTGGGAGTCAGTTACATTACAGATTCTTTTCTTTTTGATAGGCTTTTTGGGTTCCCAGGCATATTGCCATTTTCTGTTACTTACACACAAATGCCTCTATAAAAACCTTATTCTCCAATCTTAACACTCCTTCAGGCTCTATGAGAACTTTCATTCCAAATTTCTAATTTTAGTAAAGGTACTACACAAAAGCTGTTGAATTATTCAGAACTATATGTAACTGGTATAAATTCTCTAGGCTCTGTCTAGTTTAATTAAAGGTAAATCCCAGCAGGCATTGTAATTACAATGAGACAGTAAATAGGAAGAGTTAAACAATCTGTAAATGGAAGATTAAAAAAAAAACCAACACAACCTTCTGTAGATAACTGTTCCCCTACATTTATATCAAAGCATTCACTGTCAGGTTACCTAAATTCTTGCTGTTCGTTTAGAACAACCTATGCCATTACATGCAGGACCAATCTTTACGATGATATAGCAGGAGTAGATGGTTAATTCATTGCTAACTTGATAGAGTAAGAAATTCAGTGAGTTATTTTTTGTCTGGTGCCTGATCTCATTGTATCATAAAAAAGCTGGAAGCATCTGCCTTAGGAAGGCTGTGTTGCAACTTGGAAAGATAAACGTGCCACAGGATTATACGAATGACCCTACCGGATCCAAGACGCAGGTAGACATCTGAATTTAGGATGCTTTGTCTCAGGCTGAATCCCACCACTTTTGTCAGTGTCAAGAGGGACTGCATGACTTTCCTGTGCAATTGGCCAGGCACTGGGGGGAATATTTACATCCCAAAGCATGGAAGGCAGCAAACCGCGAGAGGTACAGCTGACCGTGAAGAACAGCTACAAGTGTTTCCATCAGAAAACTCACTGAACAAATAAAACTCCTAACAACTGCCATAAGCAGATATTAGAAGCAAGATCTCTTAAAATAATACAAAGCAAATGTTATCTAGAGTATGCTGACTGAAATGAAATATCCATTCATGAGCACTTCTGATCCCATTTCCTGGGATGTTTGCATGTATAATGGCTTATTCACTCAGCTCCTGTGCAAACTTAGATCAACTCAAAGAGTTGTCTTTTTCCAGTGTCATTCATGCAGTTGTCAATAGTATGGCAGAACTGAAAGAGTGCTCAGGCCATGGGTAGAAGAGCCAGGCTACCGTCACAAAATGAAACCCATTTGGATCAAGGCAGCACCTTCTCACACTGCCTTGAGAAGATGATATAGAGGTCTCATGATCTCAAAGTAGCCTGGAAAAGCAATATTTGTACCGTGTCTCTGCTGGCAGGATGAGTGGAGGGATTCTCTGTTGGCTTATGTCTATACCAAAGAACAGTGGCCTTCTTTTCTAACGCAGATGTCACACTGGGATGTTAAGATGGGTGGAGCTCTGCCAACTCTTGACCGACCATCTCTCACTTGTATTGAGTTTCAGGCAGAACAATTTGGTTCACTTGCCCACACACAGCACCTGGAGCCATTTTAGATGCTCTGTTCCATCCTGCTTGATTTCCAGGTGCCGGCAAGGCACAGATCTCTCAATGGCCTGGTGTTATCTTAGTCAACCTCATGCCAATACCTCAGGTGTCCTTGGGTTCCTCTGTGCTGGCAGCAGAAGCAGCCCCCAGTTTAGAAATGTTACGTAATCTCATAAGAGTACAAAACCCCTACTGAGTAGCTTAAGCAATCTTTTCTAAAGCTGCAGTTCCAAATGCTTTATATTAGAAGCATTAAAGAACATTCAGGCTAACCCATTGTTGAAAGTCAAGGAGCTAAAATACAAATAGATTTGCCCAAAATACTTATTAGATGATCTCAAATTCATAAAACATCTATGAAAGGAATTAATTTATAAGCAGTTTACAAGCAGAGTGAGGCATTCATTTCCTGATGCTTTGGAAAGAAGAGTATTTAGAAAGAAGAATGTAGAAGAGAAACAGAAATGCTAGTCATGTGTCAATGGTTTGTGGAAAAAATAATCAGGTGGTGTATTTCCTTCTTTAAAAGATGCTATTGCTCTATAAGGTACAAAATTTCATATGGTCTGGTAGTGAACACTACTGCTAAGATCTACAGACTTGTAATGGAGACAATTCCCCACACACTGAAATTTTATATGTGTGTTTGTGATAACTAAGTGATAACGGATGTAAGGAAGATTTGGAATACACTGAATAACTGAAATGAATGCAGAGTGGATTGTTGCTGCCCACTGACAATCAAGTTATAGTTTAAGTGACCAGGCACGGATGAAGGGCAGAACTGGAACTCAAGAATCCCCCCTCCATCCAGGGGAAATGTAGCCATCATTTTGGAGCAATATTTTACAATAAAAAAATACATTTTTCATAGTCTTCTTTTTCCCCACCTGAAGAATTAAGTGAATGACACCTTCTTCATCTCAGCTGATGCCTTGGAATGTATCAGAGATAGGGTAAAATTGCTGTGGTTATCTATTAGAGACTGGTTTTTGTGGTTTCCAGTTAGTAAGAGCTGAAAAAGCTATGCTTTAAGAAGTGTGTTTTTTGGAGAGTTAATGTTTCCTTTTGAAAGTCTACAGATCTGCACTAATAACTTTTTTTATCAGAAGTAGTGCGACAAGTCAGTCTTATTGGCCAGAGCTATGAATATATTACTAGCATTAAAATCCTGGCTATCTATTATCACCCATACCAGTACTAGAACAACATGTGAACGCACATCCATTTGCATAGGAGCGACCTTTAACTGTATGGTGTTGCACCATTGTGTTGGACACAAACATGACATTCAGTGTTTTCAAATACATGTATTTAAAAGTAGATATCGAAAATCCTTTTCTAGACAGATAGAGTAATGATCCAATTCTGAGTGGTCTGCCATCAACGGTTCCTACTCTAATTAGGAGATCAGACCCCTTTTACCAGACTGCCAAAATACAAAGTTGAATGTTCAGTTTCACCTACTTGCATATCAAGACTTTGACTTCTGCAAGTATGATTTTTTTCTATGCTTTACCTCTTTTTGTAACTTTATGTGAGTATTAAGAGGTAGAAGGAACATAAAGGTGCAAAGCTCATGTTTAAAGAGCTAGATTACTACCTTGTCTATCCTGATAGCTTCTTAAAACCACATATAAACACTTCCCCATCCAATTTTCCTATTTGCATTAGTATATTTATGTTTAAACATAAGTATTTGCATTTGTAAATACGCATGTTCTCTCATCTTGTAGAAGTGCTGGAAATGCTCCCATAAATTGCAGAGGAATACAGTATGTGGGTGGCAATTTTCTCCAAACATTTTATCAGGCAATTTTCAGACAGCTTGGATTACGGATTTTCTTACCTAGCTAAAGAAAAACAATAGCGCTAGTAAAGCTATTAAAAGATAATAGTTGATACCTACAGAGCTAGAGAGGGCTGGGAATGTGGGGAAAAAATGGTGCTGGTTTAGGCAACTGAGCCTACTCCTGTAATGTGTTGAGCTACCCCAACTCTTCTTTCAGTAGCGGAAAGAGCTCGGAGCCTTGCAGCCCAGACTGGCTGCTGTAAATGAGCAGTTATTGGTACCTGGTCACTAAGACATGGTTGACTGCAATAAGTTAACTGGCTGGGTTAACAGTCTCAGAAACCTAGGCTTTATCTATTCAAGGAAAGTAAGGGAGATCTGTTGGGTGCGGACAGGTTGGAGATGGCTCTCCTCACAGATCCACGTCCGTGCAAGGCTGGGTATGGAGCAACTCAGCTGTCTGCATGGCCTGAGGCCAGCCCGGCTGTGTTTCCCTGAGCATTGAGCAGCTTTTGCATGAGCTGGTACCTCAGTTTGTGGTTTTCCATGCCATTATCCTGACACATTGATCTACTTCTGGTAATTGAAATACAGATAAAAATGGTTCACCCATGACCATAAAGGAAAGTAGTGATGATCATACAAGAAAGTCATGAGAAGAACTAGACCCTGATCCCTCAGCCTTCTGGCTTAACCAAGAGGTGGCCCTATTTCTAACACGATTTTGTTATTATTCATTACTGTACATATAGTAGATACCTGGTTATCAGATGTATTAGTGAAGAGTGAAGAAATTACAAATTTTCCAGTAAAGCTGGTATGAACGAAACTGTAACTGTTGTTGTTTTATGATAAATGAATTACTGAACAGGTAAAGATAGTTTCCTGTGTTTGATTATTAAAACAATGAACACTTCAGGTCTGAGGAATTGAGGGCATGGAGTGAAAACGATTGTGAATAGAACTGGATCAAGAGGGAAAGAAAAAAGCCCTGCTGTATTTTTCAGCTAATAAAGCCATTATACACTTCAGCCTAGAAACAGTTTGTCCATAGCTTCTCAAATTCTGCAGTTAAAACTAGGAGCTTAGTGCACTTTCTTGCATAAGGGCATCTAGTGTTCTTCAAGATGACCAACGGTACTGCTCTTGGTTGAGTCCAGAAGGACCTAGGTCTTGGGTCTCTGTCACACCTACCAGCTCAGGTCTCAGACATCCTCAGGTACCTCGACGGGCACTAGATATCAATGTCTGGCAACAGAGTGCAGCCATAAGACTGGACCTGATGGATCTTTCCTCCAGCTCTACTACAAATTTCCTCTGGGACTTGGGTTGAACTCTTAAGGTAATTCATATAAAGACACTGAATTTCCCATTAACTTCTGTGGGAACATTGATTCTTACAGAAGAAGAGGTGCCTATGATGGTATTCATCCAGTCTAATTTAGATACCTTATCTGCGCCTGCACTTTAGGTGTCTAGTGAATCAGTCCTCCAGAAATCCAGGCAGGAAGGATCTTCCTTTGAAGACATCTCACCACTGACTGTATAGGAAATATCAGATCTTTTTTTAGGATAGCTGGTTTGCTTTGGTATTTAAAATGTAGCACATTAGATGTCTGCAGTTAGATAGACTGAATTTCATAGTTTAGGTATGTGGATGCAAACCGTATAACTCAAGTTTTAAAAAACAAGAGGCACAGACTTCGTGGTTAACTTGCATATGCATTTCTGAGCAGGCTGTACATAGCTGTGGAAGCTGTATGTCCACATGTCCATTTGTGAAAACGTAGCCTTCAGGCTGTGCAGATAGATACCCAGATTACAGGAAAAAGGGCAGATTTATGGCATACCATTGAAGCTGTTGCCATTAAGTTACACAATCTGCTTAACTGATATGATAATATTCACGTGATCTAATTGCAAGGTAAGCCAATGTTTAGGAAACACGGGCAACTTAAGATGGAAAGTGAGCTATTAACTGCAAAATATTATCGTAATTTAAAAGCACTGTCTGTGTTCATCAAAATAATGATTTTTTTTTCCTCTATCATCCTAATTCAGAAAAATCAGATATGCTTCTGTGTCCGATGGAAGCAACATGAAATTTTCAGTGTGCAAAATGATCTGTTCATGAGCAAACAGTAGACTAAGAGAGTGGGGCAGAAACGATTCAATGAGTTGGACAAAATAGCAAATACATCCGAGAAAACCATGATCATATTCCCAGAACACAAAGAAATAATATGGAATTCAACAAATAAATTTCCCAGTATGAACTGGTCTCCTAGCTCTACTTGAATGTTGAAAAAATAATAAAGTCTGACCAATACTACCTCACCGAAATGTTCTCCAACACTACACTAAACACAGATGCAAAATTTGGACATTTTATTCTCCATTCTCCTAGTAAAAGTGGTGGTTCAGCCTGTGCAAATACACTACTCTTCAAAATTTGTGAGATTCATCTCACCTAACTTTAGACATTTGCAATCTCAACAGCTACATCTGAGTCCATTGCCTTTGGCCCACTTTGTACTCAAAGGAGAGCAATAGGCAATCTAGGGTGCAATTCAACTGTCCTATTTAGGAGGCCTAATTTTAGGTTGAGATGAATCACATTCCAGAAGTGTCTGCATCTCTCCATCAACTAGAAACGGAGCTCAGATGTGAAATTTCTGCATCTTATTTTTTCTCAGTGAACACCGCTTTAGAAACTCTGAATCTTAATGCTCACAGACTTGATTTTATGCTGTGTAAAAAGGGAGAAAAAAGAAGTTAAAAAAAAGAAAAGAAAGAAGTCTTTAAGGAGGCTGGAACAACTTCAGAAGACTGAAGGCAACTTTGAACCTGTCTGGATCAGAAAGTAAGCTGGCATTTAGCATCACACTGACAGAGAAGGGAACTCCACCTGAAGAGCCCTTGGAGGGGATTAGTTTATGCAAAGGCTTCTCAGTCACCAGGTAAGGTCCCCCCTTCACCACGCCATTGCTCTCTGAGCTCCCAGCACTGCCAGGAGCAATTTCAGCTTCTTTCTGCATCAGCATCAGTGACAGGCGTGTTTCAGATGAGGCATCAGCTGAACAGGAGAACAAAGGGCATAAACAATCAAAGCCCTTCAGGAGCTCCCTTTACAAGTTTCCCATAAATCTTTTTATGTTCTTCAGTCTAATTGCATTGGCCCAATTCTTGCCGTCGAGTTGCTCCTGCCTTAAACAGATGTAAATGTGAGGAGAACTGAGCCTGGTCTGCTCAAGAGTTTTCATGGATGAGTTTTGCATTGCATATGGCAAAAACCCCTGCGTTTTTCCCTTCTTCAGGTACACACTACAGAGGAAAATTCTCACTAGAAGAAAAGGGCTGACCATGCTCCTACAGCTGCTGCACATTGTGCTCACCTCTGTGCGTGGAAGGTCGGGGAGACAGATTATGCTCCATAGCTGGTTCTGAGGGAGAACTAAGCACAGCAGAAGTGCTGAGCATATGGTCTCCGGTGGCCAAAACCAGCTGAAATGGCAACAGATCCTAATCAAATCCTTTCCTGGGTGGGAATGTGGCTAAAAAGTAGATTACTGTCTACGAGGGAAAAAGTGAAAACCCAGAAATTGCATAATTAAGAGTATTCTTAGGCTACAAGTAAGGAGCACTGGTGTCCTGTTGCTGGGTGATTTGTTTCTAAGTGGCAGCTCTGCTCCTGTCTTTACCAGACTATGTCCTCTTTATGAGAAATGGGCAAATATGATTGAGTTTTACAAACCGAGATGTGTATGTACGTTGGGTGTCAGTGCTGTAGTTCTAGCTTTGCTGCCTGTAGATCTTGAATGCATGGCCTGAGGTGAAAAATGGATAGTTGAACCCCACCAAAGCCAGAGAAGCTGAGTGTCTCCCAGTAGTAAGCCCAGCTCAAGGAACAGCAAAGAAACACATGATCGTCTCAGCAACAAAAAAGTTGTCCTTCTGCTTTTCATTAGTCTTTGGCCAAAGCATACAAAACTCAGTTCTTCTGATTCATAAAGTACAAGTATAGATGACAAATGGCATACCACCCATATTCTTCACATCTTATTTTCTAAATGGTCTATTCTCTTTCATGACACCCAATTACAGTTTCCTGTTACCCTTTGAATTGCTGTAAAACTGAATAGTCTCCATATGTTCAGAGCAGCTTGCAATTAGCATACCCTGAACTTAGAAACTGCAGTCTATTAAAAATATGGACATATTACAGCATAGCATCTGGAAAACCTGCATATGTTTGTCACACACAGTGGGCTTCAGATGCCAGGGTCAAAAGGAGACTCCTAGCTACCCCAGACAAGAGCCTATGTGTGCCACTACTCAGCTGCATAACTTCAGAGAATTTTTATACTTTCTTGGAAAATATTATACTACTTCACACTTACCTTTTATGCTGTTTTCATATGGAAAAGATAAAGAAAAAATAAATAAAATGAACAACAAAAAAGCTAAGTTTTCTATGTTCTGACCACTCAGTTGGATTTCTCAATTAGGCTTATAGCCACAGCACTAATAAAATGATGAAGATATGAATATGAAAGTTTTAATCCAAACTCAGATGTATTTTACTATGCCAGTTGTCTCATTTTCTGAAGTTTCCATCAAACCAAGGGCCTGCTGGAGAGCCATTTCTGCTTGAATGCATTCTTCTTCTGTCCCTTTAAAAGTGCAAGGAGTAATGCTTCCACAGGAATCTGAAGTAGAGATTAAGACTGAGTTTATGTCTCTTCCAAAAATAAAAAGTCCTGAAATGGACTGTATAGTTTTACTCTTTGTATAGCTGTCAGGGCAAAGACAGCTCTCCATTTGATCCAGATTCCCATTTGAACAAATATGTTGCACTAGCTGAGGGCTGTTTTCCATTTTAATAGCAAATATTCTGTTGATAACAACCTTGTACATGAAACAGGAGCTTTTTGATATATGTTATATTAATCAAAGTAATTGAAGCACAAAAATTACTGCTAGCAAGTAGGTACAGGGCAATAGATCCTAGCAGATTTGAAGTGCTTTTTGGAAGTGGCACTACTGAAGTACAAAAATTTAAATTATTCATATTGCTGTGTACAAGACTTAAAAGCAATGTTAGGTAACACAACAAATTCAGCTCAGTGCCTTCACTTGGCTATCTGAGGAATGAATTTGTCCCAAAAGCCGAGATTCAGCTCCGCACTTAGACACCTCTATCCTAAGAGCAGGTGTTCATATGTAGGGCAGGTGGCTAAACGCTGTAGTTAGTAGAGATTTAGGATAGTTGGATCATGCCCATGGGCCAAGAAGGTACAGAAACTGAGCTAAGAAAGATCTCCTTTCTGCATATAGCTGTTGAGGCCAGGAGGGCATCTCAGGGCTCAAACAGCTCTTGAAACCTATGTATAAGCAAACAATCGAGTTTCTTAGCCAAAGGAGTCACTGACACTTGGCTGAGCAGATGGACATGACCACCTTAGGATGAGACTAGTCACCCTCTAGACTCCTTTGAAGGCTTTGAGTAGATTCCCGTTGATTACAGTGAGATGTTAAACACTTAGCACATAGGAAGATACCTACATTAAAGGTGCCTACATGTATGTATTTGAAGTCAATTAAGTCAGTCCAGAGATGCGTATTTTTCCCTCTAAATACAAAGAAAGCTTACCTCATTAGCTTAAACTGGATACCTGATACGTGAACAGCCAATATGGTGAGTTGACCTTCACACCGCCAGCTTGCCATACACTTTCCAGTTTAACATAACTATCCTTTATATCAGGGACATTTCATGTAGAAATGAGAAATAACAACATTGTTATGCTGTTCTCTAGGTAAAATATAGTGGAAATATTGTCTCCTACCAGGTACCAGAGCAAGCTCAGCTCAAAAATTCAGAAGTTGGTTCAACCCTTGTGTATGCGCTGGTACCAGGAGTCTGAATTTTTGGGTTAGAGATAAAAGTGGGAAAAATGTGTCCAAATACTATGAATATATTTGTTAGTAGAGAGTCGATTTATCTCGATGCTAAAAACTTGATGTAGTGCTGAAGAAAGTTTGTTTTCTCAGAGGGTTTGGCAGCTGCAATTAGTTGGACCTCAATGACTCTGCAATCTGCTGTTTACAAACAAGCAGTCTGAGTGGCAGCATGCATTCTCCATATCCCATATCCTGGTAAAATCATTCCAGTCTTTCTTCTCAATCTTCAGCAATACTTCTCTCATGCTTCAGCTGCGCTTTTTCCACATCATAAATATTTTGACAACATTCTTTAGAGTATCTCAATCTCAAATCCAGACGGATTCATCTGTCATTTACAGGCATGTTTGGCTTGTTTGCTTATAATGGGTAGATTGTGTGCTTCAGTAACAGGTGTCATTAGAAAATACCACTATGATCAGAAAGCAGAGAGAGGACAAAGAAGGAACACGAAAGACAGGAGGAAAGTAAATAATGTAAAGAGAGCTATGGAAATCTCTTCACCCTTTCTTAGAAAAATGAAGTCAGAAGTGATGAAATTGAGAGGCAGAAAATTGAAAACTAGAGCTGTTTTTTCCTGCAGTGTGTAATTGCCAGAAGATGCTCCTCACGTGATTTTCCATGTTGTTCTCTGTTATTTGTCTGATCTTTAATGCAGAGGTGGTTCCCTATCCTTTTGGAAAGTGGATTGCGTTCTTCAGGTACCCATTGCAAAAGATAATGAAGAAAAAATGGGTTAGTTTGGCTTAGATTTCCATATGTTTAGTAAAATACTACGTGTGGTTCAGGAAAAGAATCAGCAATAATGAGTAAGAAGATGCTTCATCAGCAAACAGGAGAAAAAGCAGTAAGGCTATCTCTGCAAGTGTCTAGCGCTGACTGGTGTGAGAGATGGTTTATACTATTGTAAATAATACCTATGGTTTTTCTTCTTATTCCTGTTCACTGGCAGCACAGCCAGCAGCATGCCAAAGAAAGGAGATTAAAACCCACTTAGAAAGGATTCTCTGGAGTCTGCAGCCATCCACTTCACTAAGGAATAACTCATCTGAGAGTACAAAATATTCCTGCTCCTTGCAGCATTACTGCAGATACTAATGAGTTACAGGTCTTTGCTATCTGTTTTCCAGCAGGGGGTTGCGGGTTTTTCTGGGCTCGCTCAAAATGTAACAGAAGGCTAGATTTTGTGCTCACTTCTTTAGGGAAGTAAGTAAAAGCAAAGTGCTCCTTCCCCTGTATTTTCTGCACCAGCGATCAAGCTCCTGGGCAGTGAAACACAAAAATTTGCAAGGTTTCCCCTTGCTTATTCATTCTGAGAATGGGAAAGAGGGTGCAATACAGAACAGACACACCACTGGATCCATGCTTTGACTCCTCGCCCTAAGACATGCATCAGTAAAAGCCAGATTTATTTGCTGTGCACTATGTTTATTCCCTCTGCCTCCTGTACCAACGAGGAATTAAGATTTCATGCATCAAAGTGAATGACAACAGCTCTGGTGCCGTAGACCTGGTGTTTTCCTCCTGCTCTGTGCTATGCCTAAAGTCTGAATCTATCTCATCGCGATGGGTTTGCCATTACCAGATATGCTGAACACGCACTGGCTCCACCTTCTGCCCACTTTTAGGAGCAATGTTTAAGCAATGGCAATATTAAGAAGAAAAAATTTATCCAAATACTTTAAGGGCTACATATACGTACATGTGAATCAGTGATGCTGGGTGTCATGTGCTGTCCATAAATTTTTACCCCAATTGGAAAATGATTGATTGCACTAACCCAGTTGTGGAATTGCATTAATATTGCCAAGCAAAAAAAAAAAAAAAAAACCAGATATATTCAGGAAATTGTAACAGTGAGACTTTTGAAACTGGAATAAATGAAACCAAAGGAATTTACAAAATTTTTGAGAGAGGGACAAGCCTGTGAGTTGACCCGACTTACCTAAATTTTAGACATACATTTCCATTCACATATAGATGCAAATTTAGAGCAAATTACTTTTGAGTATAAAATGTTTTTCTACCTCTAGTATGATGATGGGACAGATAATGACAGATTCATGCTCATGAGGTGGGAAGGCAACAAGGGGTGATGAAACTGAGCATGCAGAGATATACTTGTATACGTTATACTTGTGATTAATGCACAATACTAAAATATGGAGTCATATTTTATACCACATTCTGAATGAAAACAATGCTGATTGATAGCAAAAAAAAAACCAACCCAACCATAACTTTACTAAAAGACACGAACACCATATCCTGAGAAATTAAGGAAGACATGAGAAAAAAAAAATTAAAAATGTCTTGACTTCTTCTCATTTCCTTATTCTATATGATTAACCTAGTCACAAATCAGCTTTAACCCTCTGCTAACACAGATCAGAGCCAATGACTAACATGTATCGGATGCATCGTACATACGTGTTACATAGAGTATAACTGAACGCACACTGTTACATAACCCAGAGAAAAAATTGTCTTCTTTAGCAGTGATGCTAAGAAAGGCTTCTGCAAGCAAACTAAGACTATCAAAATTATCTACCTCATAGCAATCAATATTTCTATATTTAGATCTCTGAATCAATTTCATTTGTGCATTTGTTTAGGAAATCAATACAGAGAATGATACATTTTGACTCATAACAAGAAGTTCAGTGCTGGAGAGAGTAGCCTAATATTTAGGATACAAAAATACATGAATTAATCTGAAAATGTGAATGAAATCTGTGGAACTAGTGTTCTACGAACCTGAGCTCTTCTCTTTTTAAATGAGTCAAACAGCAACAGTGCAGTTTCCCGTAGTCACCATAATATTATTATTATGATTTGTTTCTCTGATGCTGAAGATGTATTTCAGCTGCACAGGCCACAACAAAGGCATAGATCTGCTCCAGAAAACTTGCAACGTCTGACACAGAGAGGTGAGGAAGACATGATTGCCCAGAATTAACAAATGAGGAAGACGGCTTGACTTTCATTATATCACTTACTGGGTTGAAAACATAATTCACTGATTGGACCCTTCCTGATCTCAGCGTGTGGGACCAGAGTGTGGGTCTCCACAGCAGTCTTCTCTACTGTCATGTCAGTATCAGTCTGTTGGAAAACGAAGGGAGATGGCGAGCCAGCATTGGTGAAAGAACTGTACAGAGATAGGGCTAAAATTTAGTGACCACCCCTCCCAGCCTAGAGGGAAGCTCTCATGTCCATGTTTCTTCTCCAGGTTTCTGAGTTCCCACCACCCATATCTCTCCAACAGTGGTAAAGCTGAGCAGCTGAGACCTGCTGTGGATCTGCGCCCAGCAGCACCGCACTGTCCTGCCCTCCACACCTCAGTGCAATCCTGCTCATCTGTGCGCCCTGGGGAAGGAGAATTTCCCACAACAGAGTTTTGCTCAATGCATTCCTGAAGGGAATGATCCCTCCAAAGGCACAAAGGAAACATTTACTGCTGGCATTGTGAAATGTAGCTAGGGAATATAATAGGGTGTACCACAAACTACCAAAANCCCATACCTCTCCAACAGTGGTAAAGCTGAGCAGCTGAGACCTGCTGTGGATCTGCGCCCAGCAGCACCGCACTGTCCTGCCCTCCACACCTCAGTGCACTCCTGGCTCATCTGTGCGCCCTGGGGAAGGAGAATTTCCCACAACAGAGTTTTGCTCAATGCATTCCTGAAGGGAATGATCCCTCCAAAGGCACAAAGGAAACATTTACTGCTGGCATTGTGAAATGTAGCTAGGGAATATAATAGGGTGTACCACAAACTACCAAAACTGATTTAAGCATTAGGGATTTTTTAATGTATTTTGGACACTAGGACTCATATTTTGAACTCTTCTCTGAAATGAGTTGGCCTAGAAATTTCTTTTTTTCTCCCTCTCTCTCTTTTTCATATAAAAGCAAACGTCTCTCACAGTCCCCTAGCTCCTGAAACCACGATTGAAAAATGCCACTTCCGAGGGTCACGTAAAAAGCAGTAGCCATGTCAAAGCATCTCTGGAGAGCTATTGATCTGTCCTAAACCAAATGTCCTAGGTAGATTGATGAGATTTTCTCCTAAAGGAATCTCCACTTACTCTACAGAGAACTCAGTAGCTACCTGGGCTAGACCGCTATGTTTAGAAGGGCAAAGTTGGGTTGGAGGAATCCCACCTCCAATTTCACTAGGAAATATAAAAAATTCTCAGAGCTTACGCAAATGGTGAGATCAGGTAAATGCTACACCCTTGTGCAATATGAAGACTTTTGCTTAAAACCAAAAACATTGCTTAAATCTTCGCACCTGCCCACTGCCAGCAGAGAAATAGTCAGTCTCGAGAGCGCCATTACCACCACTATTGTCTTTAACGGGAGTGCGTGCCAGGTCGGGAGGAACACAGCGCACAACAGCGGTTATTCAGCTTTCTCTTTTTCTAAATATGTGTAAAATAAGACGTTCATTTCACAAGCCTATGCTGTGCCCTAATAAATACTATGTGATTTGAAATTTTAGCACACACACGCAAAGGTTGGTTGAAGGAGACAGTCACATGTGGGGCTTGATTATAGTGTTTCATCACTCAGCCGAACATCTAATGTTTAGCGCAGTAGCTGGAGTGCTTCTTTTCATGTCATAACAAAGGTTGCCCTCAGATAGTAATTACAGCCTTCCTAATAAAAGGAAAGGCGGTTTGGAACTGCCTGAAAAGTTCAGAAGAGAGAGACGAAGTTTGGAGAAAGAGTTTGCCATCACTTTGCGCGTGGCAGGTAGTTTGCTGCCTGAGCTGCCGTGCAGCAAAGCCGTGGATTTGCCTTGGAAACATTTTCTTAAAGCTGGAGACATTAAAAAAAACCCATCACTATCTGGGGAAAAAGAAAGTCTCCATGATTACAAGAGATCACAGCAAAGTTAATGTCTCTGTAAAAATTGTACAAAGCCAGTTTTGAGAATCATTATACGATCTTTTAAAAGCACAGAAAGGCGTAGTGAAACGGAGAAGCAGAGCAGAGCACATTCAGCAGAGCGTTTTCAGAGCAAAGCTGCCCCTGCTGAGTTCGGTGGTTAAGCATTCACAGGAGCAATATGTGCCAATATGGCTTACATTTCCTAGTAACATTTCAGAATGTATTTTATCAGGGCTCTCATGAACTGCTGATGGTGTGTGTCTCTGCTTTTGTACTTACAGCACAGCAATCATGTTGATCAAAACAATTTGTGGGGTTTTTTAATGCAGCTTAGGGCACTAAATCAGAGATCTGCGCCTCTCCCTTCTGTCTTTGAAAATTCCGGTGAGTTTTATTTCTGATGTTTTGGATTTCTCTTTTTCTGTTCTGACTTTCAAAACTATTTATCAGTGGTCAGCAACCTCGTTACAAGTTGCAATATATAGATCTGCTAGTTTTACCTTTGTAGCTTTACAGGGATTCTTTCATTTTTAAACCAACAGTGGAATTAACAGTTAATTTTACAATCTGATTCACAGCTGGAGAGGATTGTCCGTGTATAATTTTTATTTTCAGTACATTCATAAGTACAGTTTTTCGTATTTCCCTTAGCTGGGTAATAACTTACCCTGTTTTTTGCTGCCCATCTCCTTTCCCCATAGACATTAAGTGACTAAATAAATAGGCTTTTCCAGCCTCTGTGTACTGTGCCGGCTCCTTTCTACTTCCATGGTTTTGCATCCGCCTTTTTCTGGATTGCAGCTGTGTCTTTAAATTAGAGTGTCAGATTTTGACATATTTCTATACGAATAAACAGGATTTTCATTTTCTGTGGTGTCTCGGCAGTGACACTATGCCATGGCAGGTACTACTTGATCCTAAAATTGGATCTTCCTGGCGTTTTCAAAAACATGTCTTCCCTCATGCACAGCCTCCATGTCTCTTGCTAAATAAAACTGTGTAGTTCTGCACTAAACTGGTTAGCCCTTACAATTTGATGCTACATCTCATGCTTAAATAACCATTACTTTATTAATATATGTGGTCACAGAGATATTTTGACACCCTTCAGGAAATCTGATGGTTGGTTGCTCTTTGCTGTGGAGGCTGAAATATTGACTCTTCTGTACTTTGGTAGCAGATGAAAGGTAATTTCAGATGCCTTTAACCAGTCGAGAATATACCATGGGAAACATCCACAGGGAAGGAATGAGGGGAGGAATATAGGCTGCCCTGTCAGAAACAGCATAAGATTAAGCCCGCTAGTGAGCAATGCACAACATTTTTGTTGTACATGCTTGAACCAACAACAGCTCTTGTGTGTCTCCTCACCCACGCTGACGGCGCGTGTTCCCAGCTGCCAGACTGGGAGGGAGGGAGAGGAGAACAGCCGATACATTGAATTCGTGCCGTCTGAGACAACAAGGATAAGCAGGAAATGCAGAACTTGCCTCCCAACTTCGCAGCACCCTGGTTTCAGGGTTATCAGTATTATGGTTTGGGAAGTTCTGGTCTTCAGATATGCACACATGCATGTATGTATGTATGTGCATCTGTGTGTGTAAAGTCNTGCCAGACTGGGAGGGAGGGAGGGGAGCACAGCCGATACATTGAATTCGTGCCGTCTGAGACAACAAGGATAAGCAGGAAATGCAGAACTTGCCTCCCAACTTCGCAGCACCCTGGTTTCAGGGTTATCAGTATTATGGTTTGGGAAGTTCTGGTCTTCAGATATGCACACATGCATGTATGTATGTATGTGCATCTGTGTGTGTAAAGTCCTGAGCCACTCAGCTCAGCTGGCGATTGCTGGGCAGTTTGGGGCTAGGGCAGAAGCTCATCCCCACCACCACCATTGAGTTCTTGCAGTCTCCAGGCACGTGGTGGCAAGTTTCTGAGGAAGAAAATGAGAACAGACTATGCAGCAGGTTACCGCTTGCTGCCTATAACATTACGGATGTATAGTCTAGCAGAGGCTTTGGTTTTGCTGCACTGTGGTGAGCGGTATTCATGTTTAGGCACAGCCCCTTGCCTTCGGTTATTTGTACAGATCGTTTCTGGGCTTCAAGCAGCTCACTGAAGTGGTACCCTCTGTGCCTTGCTTTGTTTCTGATCCTAATGGCTGCCCCTGCCAGCACCTCATTGGCAGAAAAACAGCTGTCTGCTTGGTAGAGGTGGCCCATACCTGCCCAGGTGACACAGGCTCACATGGTACAGCCACAGCCCACTGTGCACTCCCTACCAGACCACAGGCATCATCCAAAGCACTGCTCTGCTGCTCTGCGGTACATTGCATTATTACCAAGGTTTTATTTTATATTATTCCAAGTGCTTCCCAGAGATCAATCATGTTTCTTGGTAATTCTTGACACTTACATGCATGCATACATTCACATGTACTGGGCCTTGAGATGCTGCTGGGGGCATTTCTTCACAGATACTTCTCCTCCATCTCTGCAGATCTTCTGTCCCACAATGTTCCTGATGAAGGCACGTGGTCATATGACAGGCTACTTGCTTTCCTGCTGCTGGGCCGTTTCTTCTTGCCTGTGCATCAATGGGCCCCCAGGCCCTCAGGCGGTGCAGAGTGTTGCTCAGGCTGGAGGAGGCACCTAGCAGTCACTTACACCTGGAGTGACTCTATCTGTCTCATGACAAGGTGGAGTGTGCTTATTTTATATGGAGATGGGCTGACATGATGCGGTGTCTGCAGTAGTTGGTGACATAATTTGATGACTTGAGGAAATCCCTCCGCTTGTGTGTTCCCACCTTAACGTAGAATCTGACTAATCCATAAGCATTTGCTGGCTTAGGAAGTCCTCTCCCTGACCATCACATGAAGGTCTGGACATCAGAAGCTTTGCTGGCTTAGAGACATCTTTGTAGCAATTAAACCAATCACCTCCAACACCGTTTATGAGCAATACATTGTTTCTGGGGACAGAATAGATAGATCTGAGCAGAGAGAAGAGGAGGCGATTATTTTACTGCTGTCCTTGTGCCTGATGAAATATCTCACGTGCAAGAGGTTATTCACCAGTGCTGTGTATTTAGTCCTACCTGGAATGACAATCATGCAAACAAGATCATAAATAAGCCCTCTGTTTTTGTAGCAAGGTCACATTGATGGGGCTTTGCCATCTCTGATAAATTCAGCAGCTGTTGGAAGGGCTTTGCTGGGGAGCCGTGCAAACTTGCTTCCGGCAGTGGGTGAGAAACCCTGCTCTGCAGGAGAGGGGCATGAGAGATTCAGGATTTGCTGTGGTTTCATCCCACAGGTTTCGCTCAGTCCCCTAGAGTGCTTCTCAGACATTCAGGCTCAGATTCATCCTCCCTGGCAGCAGGTGCTAAGCCCAAGTACCTCAGTGAGGAGCATAGTCACCTCTGGTGCCTCTGTGGTCAGTGGAAGGTGGTGGGTGCCCTGGAGACGGCACAGATCTGAGTGACTTGAGGCACCTCCTGGCGCTGCTGTTCCCTGCCTGCCCATCTGGAAGGGGTCCCTCCAAGGACAGTTAGCTCAGCAAGGGGAGATGAACGTGGGATGGTAATCCTACCTGTCTATTCATGCCAGAGATCATCTCACCACCATACTGAAAGGGCTTGTGAAATAAATCTGAGTTCATCATGGATAAGGGTATTATGTAAGGAGCATTACAGAGGCACATTTCTACAAGCCCAGTATCTGGTTTTTATACTCCTTACGCACTACATAATTCACGTCTGGAGTGACATTTGTGCTTATGGCAAGGCCTTATTAACACAAATCTTAATTTGTCCACATATGGGTGGACATATTTGTGCCAGCCAACCTGGCACTCCCCAGCTCTGAGCCGCCAGGGACGTGGCATTAGTGCCCCCCATTAACAGAGACAAACCGAGAGCTGCTGGGAGCATCCAGTCCCTGCCCATCTGTCCAAAGCCAGTTTTCTCAGCAGTTGCTTCCTTGTCATTTCTTCGTCTTCTACAATAATTTTACAATGGCACAGAAATAATCTCTTCTGATGCTTGGAAAGGTATATGGAAATGTTTCTTTTAAAATCTGCAGGCTTCAGAGCATACTATCGCTATTAACATTTCCTACTATCTTTGACCGAAGCTATTTCTGAAGCATGTAACACAGCAGATACGTGGTGCACATGTGACAGGGATATGTGTGAAAAATTTGGCAGAGACAAGGTGGGTCAGGTTTGTTTTATAGACCATGAAAGAGAGGTCTGAACTCACACTGTGCCCGTCAATCTTGTTGATTCGCCATCGCAGAGTCAGTCCTGGAGGCTGTCCAAGCCCAAGCGGCAACTCTCAGGAAGGACATAAAATTGGCGAGTGCCGGATGATAAATATTTTAAGCTCCCATTGCCTGTCCCAGTGCCAGCGCAACATCCCCATGTGAGGGCGGCCACCGCGGTTGTTTGGGGCTGGGGAGCAGTGCAGCTGCTGCATCCCATCCAAGTGGAGAGCTGTGAAGAGAAAACACGGAAAGTGCTAAAAGCCACAAACCAGGCTGTTGTTGCCATGATGATCCAAAAGCATCACAGTAAAAATCAGAGCCTTTTCCATCTGGGAAGAGGATCTTGATTTTTGTGAATGTATTAAGTTCTGGGTGCTGGTTACTGACAGCAGAAAGGAAACTTCTCCAAGGAATAATCATGGGAAGCAATTCTTGAGGTAGAAAGGGGCTGACACTCACCACGGAAATTGTTTTCTACCAACAGGTCCTCCCTTTCACAACAAGGAGCTCGTCAAAAGTTTGTGGCCATTAGGAGGAGAAACAGCTCATGGAGTCCAGTGTTTCTTTGTCTCGTGCTTGCATTTAAGAAACACGTAAGCTCCTCTTCCCTAGACACAGCAGGGACTGTACAGTGACTGCCTGCTCCTCCTTTTAAGCGCTCTTCAACCAGTGCTCGGTCTGAAAAGCACACCAGGATTTTTCTGAAGGGCTTTATCCCCGACAGCCCATGTTAAGGTCAGGAGCAGCTTTGCTGTCTCCTCTGGCCTGTTCTGCCTCTCCCATCCTAACACATGCACATCACGGAACCAGCACCCTGCCTGCCCATTGCTTTGTGTTGGCAGTACAACAAAGCACAACTTTGGTTGCCAGTTACCAGACCCTCAAGGTTGCGGCGGGATCTACCACAGTGTAACTGTTCCTTGCAGCCCTCTAAAATAGAGAAGCGTGGGCACACGATTTACAGTAATTTATAAACAGCATACACCACATCAGGAGAGGACCAGGAGGATGTCGTACACATAATATAAACTGCAAAGCTTCGGTAAGTGGAAGAAAGAGATCCTTTAGAGAATTCATTTATCCTCTCTCCTGCAGACTGTGTGGTACACGTACAATTGCCGCTGCTGACCAGCCTTACATTTTAAATTCAGGTATGTGTTAGCAGCAATGCACTTTACAATTAAAATAGTGGGTTCGGACCCACCATGTGAGTCCATTATAAAACAGCAAAGGGGTTATATAAACCTTGGTTTGCTCTGGCAATAATTGCTGTGTTTCTACCAACCCGTCTTACCCTAATTTTTTCTCTTATTCCTGTGGAATAAGCACACAAACCATAATGTCAGCCTATGCTTCCCACTTCTTACACAGCTGGGTTTTTTTATATATCTAAGCCAGTGATCTCAGGAAATTTCAGTGTTCTTTGAAAAACAGTGAATCTACAGATAAGAAGGGATTTTTCTCAGCCTGCTGCAATTATAACTGGATTTTTTTGGCAAATAACTTGGAAAAATACTTTCAGTCAGTGTGAGGATCACCCACTTTCATCAACCTGACATTTCTGCACGACAGAGTGAAGAGCTGGGAAATGCACCATCGTTGGGCACCATGAACAGCCCACCTACAGCATCAGGGTGTTGCAGCTACCGCTCAGAAACAGCCGTGGAAGGGGGGTGCCCCAAAGCCAGAGAGAACATTTCCCACACGATTTTCATGTCTCTTGTTTGCACATTACATAGATATAGGTGTCATGACCCGTTCAGTGATGTACAATAAAAACAGTAAACACAGAAGTGTAAATTTTAGAAGGGGAATTAAAATCTTGGGATAAAATACTTTAAAAGTATCCTTGTTTGCTTGGTTTCATCTAAATTCCGGCATACTTGCTGGTTTCAAAAAACAGCTTTCCCATGTTTACTGATTAATAACTGTCATTCTTTATAGCTTCTACCTGACTGGCAGTACGTCGTGGTTTGGGTCCAGTTGGCAATAAAGGACCACGCGGCCGCTCACTCGCTCCTCCCCCTGACGCCAGGATAAGGAGAAAATGTAAGGAAACCTGGTGGGTCGAGACAGGACAGGGAGGGTTCGCTCACCAGTTATGGTCACAGGCAAAAACACCAGGCTCAACTTGGGGAAAAATATTCAATTTAATCACTTATCAATCAAAGCAGAGCAGGATGAGGAGACACAAAAAGCCAGATCTTAAAACACAAATAAATACCCTTCCCCCCACCTCTCCATCCTTCCCAGGCTTGAGTCCCCTCGCTCCNATTGTCTCTAAATGTCCTGGCCTCAGCCTGAGATGGGGCCGACTTGGAGCTGGGGGAGCATCGAGCAGCTTCTGACAGCGGCCACCCGCCCGTGTAGCCCCTGTCCCTGCTACCAAAGCCCCGCCACACAGACCCAATGCAGTGTTGATCTGGAAGCCTGATTATAAGCCACACAACCGTTTGCCTGACTTTATCCATCAGCATGCCTGTTGACTGCATAAATCTGGGGAATACTGCTTTAAATTCTAAATATTTTCCATTACATTTAATGGAGATGCTATAATAGCTTGGAAATATTTAATACAAATTTACTGGAACAAAAAAAAAGAAAACCAGCAGTGGTTTGGAAAGTGTGTTTGCACTGGTTGGGGGGGGAGGGTTCAAATAAAGACAATTTCACTTGTCTTAACTTTCACATATGTTCTGGCCCTCCTTCTTGGCATCCTTGCTCCAGTCATTAGGATCTTCCAGTCATTCCCAGCCTTTTCTCTCCTGTAGGCCACATGCCGAGGATATAAAATCTTGGAGCATCTCAGGTGACTGCACCAACTGCACCATCTTAGTACCTTGCTACAAAACAGAACCGTAAGAGCTCTTGAGAGCACCAAATCCAAGTCCTTGCCCACAGCAGGAGCAGCGACCCCTAAATCCCTCCTGACAGACACTAGTCCAACAGGTTTCTTAAGCTTCAGTCAGGGGACACCACAGTCTCCCTAGTTAAACAGCTATCTCGCTTTGCTCTTCTTCTCCCTGGGAAGTATTCCCTAGTGTTTAGCCTGTATCTTCCTTGCTGCAGTTNTATTGCAGAGGCACATTCATTGTCTCTAAATGTCCTGGCCTCAGCCTGAGATGGGGCCGACTTGGAGCTGGGGGAGCATCGAGCAGCTTCTGACAGCGGCCACCCGCCCGTGTAGCCCCTGTCCCTGCTACCAAAGCCCCGCCACACAGACCCAATGCAGTGTTGATCTGGAAGCCTGATTATAAGCCACACAACCGTTTGCCTGACTTTATCCATCAGCATGCCTGTTGACTGCATAAATCTGGGGAATACTGCTTTAAATTCTAAATATTTTCCATTACATTTAATGGAGATGCTATAATAGCTTGGAAATATTTAATACAAATTTACTGGAACAAAAAAAAAGAAAACCAGCAGTGGTTTGGAAAGTGTGTTTGCACTGGTTGGGGGGGAGGGTTCAAATAAAGACAATTTCACTTGTCTTAACTTTCACATATGTTCTGGCCCTCCTTCTTGGCATCCTTGCTCCAGTCATTAGGATCTTCCAGTCATTCCCAGCCTTTTCTCTCCTGTAGGCCACATGCCGAGGATATAAAATCTTGGAGCATCTCAGGTGACTGCACCAACTGCACCATCTTAGTACCTTGCTACAAAACAGAACCGTAAGAGCTCTTGAGAGCACCAAATCCAAGTCCTTGCCCACAGCAGGAGCAGCGACCCCTAAATCCCTCCTGACAGACACTAGTCCAACAGGTTTCTTAAGCTTCAGTCAGGGGACACCACAGTCTCCCTAGTTAAACAGCTATCTCGCTTTGCTCTTCTTCTCCCTGGGAAGTATTCCCTAGTGTTTAGCCTGTATCTTCCTTGCTGCAGTTTAAGACCATTAAGAAGAATCTGTAAGCAAATAGAAAGCGTCTCATATTTTATCCTCTAGAGGAGATAGCAAGTCAGAGTGGAACAGCCAGCCACATCTGCTCACCCTGTGGCTTCTCTGTGCCATGATCCTGTGCCACAGCCCAGGGACCAGCTCATGCCGTCCCCATGAGACAGATTGTCTGTAGCCCTTCCATCATGTCACACTCAGGTTTTGTGCCCCTCCTCTGATATTGCGTTTTTCAATCCTTTCTCTGGTTGCCCTCTCTCCCTCAGCAGCGCAGAAGCTGAAGGTGCCAGGCAAGCCCTCGGCAGGAGCATTTCGGCTGATCTCTGCAAGAGAGGTCTTCCTGTTGTGCCTGTGCTTGGATGTTGTGAATGCCCCTTCTTGCCCCAAACCCATCACCACAAGCTGTCAATCATTGATGTTTTTCAATGGGATCACAGAATGCACAGAATGGCAGGGGTTGGAAGGGACATCTGGAGATCATCTAGTCCAGCCCCCTTGCTAAAGCAGGTGTGCCTGTGATCAAGCCATGGCTTTCACTACTACAGTTGCCACAGTTGCCGCAGTGAGAAACCCAGCAGTTCCTTAATCTGATTAAAAGCAAACCAACAGGTAAAAATCAGAAACAATTTCCCTCTGGTGCCTAAAACCATGAATCATCAGGCTGACTACTTTGGGATGACTAATTCTGTTGTCTTAGAACAGATACCCATCTCCAGGGTGGTGGAGAAAAGAGGACATGGGGGTTCCCCAAGGAAGGAATTCAGGAGAGTCAAATAAACTGCTGCCAAGCTGGCAGGGAGGGGGAGAGCCAGGACATATGCAAACCAGACCCAAGACACAGGAATTCCTGCCTGCTCCTACTCATTCAGAGCCGCACTCTTGGTATCTCCGCACACCTATGATGTGGAAGCCCTCAGTGATGGCACCGCTGGCTGCCTCAGTTTAACATGTTTAACAGTTTGCCCTGGTGAGGCCGCATCTGGAGTACTGTGTCCAGTTCTGGGCTCCCCAGTTCAAGAGAGACAGGGAACTACTGGAGAGAGTCCAG